>VXBX01002491.1:113015-138955 GCA_013400415.1 Scytalopus superciliaris | reverse complement strand
ATTTTGAACACCTTAAAGGAATTAAGTTTTTCTTGTTAATACTTCATCAAACATTCTGAAAATTGATTGAAACTGTATGAATTTCTGTACTGAAACAAAACAGTTCTTAGCAACCACTTTGCTTTTTATTGTCGTCAGACAGTTGAATAAGCTTTCTGCAAATAAGTTGTTTCTTTGCACTTCAATTAAGTAATCACTGAAACCAACTTCCAATATAAGTGTTTCTGATTTATCAAACTTATCTTTGAAATAAATGATTCTTCTGACATTATGCTAAAGTAACATTTAATTACTAGAAAGTAGCTCAGAAGCCCACAGATGCATAAGGAAATAACAATTCAGTTGAACTTTTCTTAAAACTACTCAGTAAAAGTGCTGCACTCTGAGTGTTAAAGCTGCTGGAATTTTACTTCCAATTTCTGTTTCCTACTTTATTAGTGTAAGGGGAAGATTCAGTAGAAAGCATCTATTAAAAGCAAGTGCTTTAAGTGAAAAGTAACAGAAGCATAAAGTACATTATATTTGACCTTACAGAGATCATAGCCATTAAAATAGTGTTAATAAATATTCTTGCAGGTAATTACTAACTTGAGCCAAGCATTAGGAAAGGAAAAGGAGAGAGTAGAGTTGATGAGAAAGTTTACACTGTGGCGGATTCAGCATGTTAAAGCCAGTCAAGAGGTATGTGCACAAAATAAAAATGCAATGAAAATGAAACCTCTGAACTCAAAAGGGTCAGAGCTGCTGCAGTTCCTGTTACAGTTTGAAGAAATGACGGTGTTTCTGTTTTGATGTGTTTAACAGTGTCAAATTACAGTTTGAAAGCATCAGTTCTTAAAAGAATTTTTCCTACTGTCAGAATACTCTCTGGGATGGGAAAAAAATGAAGCCATTGTCTGCTGACTATTTTGAAACAGAGTAGAATAATAGAACTGTTATAAAGGAGTTTTTAAGCAATCCTGAAGTCTAAATTCACTTAAAAGATATGTGTTTTATGCTAATCATCTGCAGTCTTTGAGACTGCAACTTTTATATGATTCCTGCTGTGAATCCAAATGTGCCACATACCCACTAAATGGCTTCACACATGCATGTTTGCACCATGTATGTGAGGTTGTTGCTTGAGTGTCACTAAACTAAGAGTAAAAACACTGTTTTGTATAACCTAGGAGTTCAAAAATATAGTTTCTCCTAGGAGGAACAGTAATGGTCCATGTCATGTGCAAGAAGAAACATGGAGCTTGTTGATGTTATGTTTGTGTACCACTTCACTGCAGGACCTCAGTTGAGGCATTCCTACTATGTAATAAATTGTAAAACAATCATCAACACTTGAGTACTGAAATTTTTGGCAAACCTCAACTTCCACATGCTGTGGCTATATTTGTTTCTCAAGGAATATGCAAATAGACTGGCAGACAAACAATTCCGGACAACTTTGATAAAGAAAGTGTGGACAGCGTGGCGCTCTCTTAATGAAGAAAAATGGAAAGACAAAGTAGCAAGAGCCTGTCAATTAAGGGCTGAAGATGTCTGTGTTCAGCTCACCAATGATTATGAAGCCAAAATTACAGAGGTAAATTCAAATTTCTTTTTTATATTCTTTTGCTCCTTTGCTCCCAAACCCTATCCCTCTTTCTCAGCAAACCTGACAAATATGAGGATTTTCTGGTAGAACAGGGTTCTCAACTATACAAGGAGATGAGTGGATCTAAGATCTCTTGTTATGTTTTCAGATGTGACTTTTTTCCCTGCATCTGGTATAAAATGTTGCTGATCTGCATGCGCAGATGCACAAATGAAATAAATCAGACTTTCCTGAAATGAGACATATCTTTGTTTGCCCACTGATAGGAATGCCATTTGTTTTCTAATAGCATGCTATTAATATTGGCTATGTGGTATGAGGTCTTAATGAAGAACACAATGGAAATAGAAGGCCATTATTGTTCTGAATAATCAGTATGGGTACAATATTTTTTTCTGTACTAGCTATTCTGTTAAAGGCTGAAATTAAGTTTGATTTTACTTTCAACATGCCAATTAAGTTTGTTAAAGAATTTTCAGAGCTTAAGGTGAAGTTGTCAACCTGTACATTGGGGCATGGTAAGTAAACAGTTTTAAAATGTATGTTTTAAGAGCTTTTTATTTCAACAAGAAACTAAACCTAGAATTTTAAGAACTGGCTTACCAAACGTGGCTTACCAGCACAAAAACTGTAAGTAGTGAGTTACAGAAGTAACTTGGTATGTTCTTTTCTCAGCATTTTTAGTTTTTAATGGTATCTATACAGAGAAGAGAGATAGGTGATGACAGTTCACCCCATGCTTAAATAATTGTCTGAGAACACTTGCTCTGCTGATGAGTGAATCCATGTTCCTGCAGAAATCTAGGTTGTGCCAGATGCTGAAACTTCTAGAAGACAAAAGCCTGCAAGTTGTATTTCTACTTAGTTGGTTAGGTAGGGTCTGACAGCCCTCTTGAATGCACTCTTGTCCTTGATATGCTCTGGTACTACTGCTGTGCTGTACTACAAAGAAATTACAATTAGCTGTTCATCTCTGGTGAACCAGAGATTTTGAAGTTAAAATACGTATCTTTGTAAATATAGTAAGTGACTTTTAAAGCCAACTAATTAATATGCTTGTAGTTTGCATTCAGAAGTCCAAAAGAACTGTTTCCTTATTCTGTTTCATAGTTAACTGCTAATTTGGAACGGACGAAAGCTGAGATTGTGCGACTGCACAATGAAAGAGATCAGTATGAAGACACCATGAAGAAAGCCTTTATGCGTGGTGTGTGTGCTTTGAATCTGGAAGCAATGTCCATGTTTCAGGGCAAGGATAGTAGGTCAGATCCTGGTTAGTATGAACAACAGCTCTAATCTGGTAGTGTGTGCATTTTCGTTTGGTTTGTTTGGGATTTTCTGTTTGTTTTAACAAGTTCCTTTTTGGGTTTTTTTTTGTCTGTTTGTTTAATTGGGTGACTTGTGCAATACCGAGTTTGTTAAATTTCTGTTGCTTTAAATAAACCAGTTGAGTATATTGAGAAATATTCTGATGCTGAACATCGTACTACTGTAGCTGAAAGGAAGAACATATCCTCCCACGTTGCTGGGAGAACAGTGACCTGCAACTGAAGGCAGAGCCAAGAAGCCAAGGGTGGGAAACTTCTTAAAATACCTAGTTATGGGGGAGAGAAGAGGAAATCCTGAAAATACCTTTGTGCCCTGGAGTCTCTGTGCAATGAATCAGCTTTTCCCTGACAGCTCTCCCTTCTTTCTTAATCTTGCTTTTGAATGTAAAAAGGGCAAGCAAATCTCTCAGCTTCTGTATTTAGTTGTAATTCCATGCCAGAACAGGAAACACCAATCTAATTATATCAACAGCATACCCGTAAAACCTGTGCAGCTACACAGAAAAGAGCTGTGCACACTTATTGATGTACTGAAATCACACCCTCAGAGTGAGACCATCTGTAGCAGTGGGAAAATAATCGTGCTGGTGGAGCAATCTCTGTTAAAGAGAAAATAGCTGTGCCAGCAGGAGTGTCACAGCTGTACATTATGGCTCAACAACTAGGTGTACTGGCAGCACTGGTTAGTGTCCTTAGACGAGTAACATCAGTTTGCTAAATTTATCAGTCATGCACAGAAGTTTCTGAACTACCTTAGAGAAATTCATCACCAAAAAAATGTAGATATGAAGAGGAAATAAAAACCTGAAGAAGGTATAAGGTGATGCTTAACCTGAGCAGCTGTCTGAGCCTGTTAAACATAAGCAGTATTTATGCAGTTGCTTAGGGAAGTTGTACGACACAGGCTAATGCAGTCACTGTGTGCTAGTAGAAACAGAGGATCAGTACTTGGAGAAGGTCAGGAATGAACGATTTCTTGCATAGACTGAGCTTTGGCCTTTCCTAAGTACTTTATTTTTCCCTGTGTTATTAGTTAAGAACTACTCTATTTGTTTGTTTACTGTTTTCAAAAACCATGCAAAAGACAGGAGGTCTCCCCAGTAATGATGAGTGGTATGAAACAAAAGCATTGTTTCTGTAGGCCTGTAAAGAAGAGAGTAAGTAGAGTGGAAATGAAGAAAAATGAATTCTAGAGCAGCCACGACCAACCCTTTATGGACCAAAAGTGTTCCTTGATTTTTACTGTGAAGCTGGAACTGATGCTCTGCACCAGCACAATACCTAAAGATTTTGCTGTGCTGGATGTTAGCATACCCGTAACTCATTTTTTGTGTCCAGCACTATGCTTTTTAATTAGGCTTCATAACAGCTTACAGACTGTTGTCCGTGGTCCCAGGCAGGCCATCTTTTTCCACCACCTCTAATATCACTTTCTCCCGTGCCCCAGGCACACCATCTCTTTCTTTCTACAGCCAGATGGTGGTTTTAATGAAGTTAGTGGCATAATTATTTAATATGGTTGTACACCCATTTATTTGCATTCTTCATCAGGTAGAACAGTGATCCGGACACCGGGGTCTTCAAACATCAGAGTAGATGATTATCATTATTTTTTCTAGTCTTGTAATCTGTGGACATCAAAACTTCTATGTGCCAGAATCTGTCAGGGGTTGTAAATTTATAGGAAACTGCAGTACCGCCTACTGTCATTAGAAATAAAAGCAGAATTTCGTCCTTTTACAGATTTTATTATTAGCTTATTATAATGTATGTTTAATATACCTACAATATACAGGTGACATATGTATCATATACATTATAATGTAGGTTATTAATACTGTGCAAGTATCACAACCTTAATGGGTCCGTAACATTTAGTGTCAGTGTTGGTGGTGTAAAAGTTATCTCACTTGATTTACTGAAACTTTTTGTTTTAGTAGTAGTATATTAAGATTATTTTTAACCTCTTTACATATTTGAAGGAACATTAAAGTCACAGGATTTCATGACTATTTGCTTATAAAACCCTAACATTTCTTTTAAACAATGTAGATCAGCTCTGATTGGTCTATAACTGTGCATTGGTCCTGATTATGCTTAAGCTTAATGTGTGTGTGCGTAGATAGATATGTACAAAATGTACGTTCTAGCATTCTTTCACTCTTGAAATCTATGAATATTGGACGACCTTGAAGCACCTTCCTTTTATTTTTCCTGCTTACTTCAAGAGTAAAAAAACCAGACCCTACTACCACATGGTGTCACTCTAGTCCCTGGAATGAGCAAAGTTCCCTTGTGCTGGAATTGCTAGCATCAGCTGTTTCAGAAATAAGAGAGTAATAAGAACACTTCTCTCTCCTTCCCTTAAGGAAGTTTGTACTATAAAAAGAAAAGGCTGCAACACCTTGAAAAGATACTGGGCTTATGTCTGCAGATCTGACATCTTCAGGATGTCTGCATTGCAAGACAAAAAAATCCTAGATGAATTCTCAGAATTATCCAGCCTGCTCTGGTGAGGGGACGTGAAGGCTTTAGGGTGCCTGTAGGTCATGCCAGCCCTACAGCAAGGATGTGCCCAGTGTCCAGCCATTATATATGGAGATGAGATACTGTGAGTGTGAGCTATTGCTGCTTGAAATTGCACTACGTTATCAGAAAAGTTACAGTAACATTTTATTTTACTGCCAGTAAGCTGCCTTAAACATCTTGCACCCTCAGGAAAGTCCAGTATGACCTTTCTGTGTTTTGCTGTTCTCTACCTAAACTGGATTTTGGCCCTTAGCTAAAGAGCAGCTCTTGCACACTGGATTTAGTATTGTCAAGCAGTATGAAGAATCTCAGTTCTTTGCACTACAAGTACATGACAAATGCCACAGGGATGTCAAGACTAACACAGAAACAAACCCTTTGAAAAACATTTCCAGGCATCTCAAAAGACAGGTAAAATACAGAAATGTTTATTTTTATATACTTTATATTTTTTATGTATACACCTATAAAGAACATGCTGATTTTTTTCATACATTTTTTTTTCTACACAGAAATATTAACATTTTTACTGTAGCTTCCCCACCTCCCAACTCAAGACTTGCTAGATTATGTGCTGATCCCATTACTTTGTGTTTCTAATAATAGATATAGGAAGTAGGGGAAATGATAATGATACCACTGTTGCAGGAAGGCTGCCTCCTTCACAATACAGTCCACCATCACCACCACCTCCACCAGCAACTACTCTTCAGCTGGAAGGCATGGTAAGCATGTAGCTGGAACAGAACTGTATTTGCTAGGAACAAAATCAAACTTCCTCAGTTGGAGCTTTTTGAAGAGAGCTTAAGTGTAAAAGAAAACCTGTGGGGTATGTTCAGATTGAATTGTGAAAATGAAGTGACTGCTATGACTTGCTGTACTTTCATTAAGCTTTGGTTTTTGTCTTGGTGAAAATGCATTACACTAATGAAGACAAAGTCACTACAATAAGCAAAATTTACTCTCCAAGGTTCTTTATGGAAAAAAGCTGTTGAGAGTTTTTTTAAAAAAAAAACTCTGAACTTCATATACTCTGAAAAGAAGAAAAGTTGGCTTGACTTAAAGCTTCTTTTTCAGGGGTGTAAAACATACAGACACTGAGGGAACTCAGCTTACTGTCCTGCCATATCAACTTAGCCAGATCATTATCCAGTAGCTTGGTTGTTCTGGACCTGCCCTGGAGTCATTCTGAAAACACTGCCACTGTAAAAACATTTCATGCCGGAGTATAAATTAGAACAAAGATGTGCCCATCTCCTGACTTTTTTGTTCTAATAGTGGCAAATGTTATTCTAATAATTTTTTCAATTTTTAGACAAGTGATTTTAAATTAGCCAATAAACAGTAATGATAAAGAAAAAGTATCTCCAAAGACATTAAAAATTAGAAGGGTAATTGGAATAGTAAAAAACCCCTGACTTTCTAAAGAGTAAAATTTTGTTTTCTAGAAAGTTATATTCATACTTTGTAAATTCTGGTTTCATTCACAGTTTTCTAGCAATCTGGGTCATTCAAGTACTTCTCAGACCAGGNTTTTGGTTTTTTTTTTTTTCTATTTTAAGGCATAGTTTTAGCAAATATTAGTTTGGGTATTGTTATTTCTGCATTTCTCAGAGCAACACAGGTATGTAGTTGAGGACACTGCTGTAGAGTTTAAATAGCTTTGTGAAGACAGTAGCTTGCAAATGCTCATTAATGTTACATAAACCCATGTATGCTAAGAGCACTTTTAATTTCTTTAGAGGGCAAAGTGTGACAAAATAATAGAAGAGTACATGTACACTTATGTATAGTATAATGGGAACAACTGGTGTTTGAGATACCCTTTATTATGGAAAGGCTATGCTTTGCTTTGATATCCTGTTTGAAATTTCTTTCTCATTCCCTTTTCTGTACTTGTTGCTAAACTGCTCTCCTGTTTTTTTCCCATCTGGCACAGTTTGCTGTCAGCTGTCAGAGAAAGATGCAGCATTATATGCATGGAAGCTTTTTTGTGTCTGCTCAGTTGTTGCTAGAAAGGCTTTCCACAGTGATGGCTGTCACTCGAGCATATAGTCAGTGAGCAAAGCTAAACTATCTGTGCTGCTTGATTTTTGTCAAATTAGCCTTACTTCCCTCAGGACAGAAGTAATTTGCTTGAAATGCTATCTCATTCTTAGCATGGAAAAATAAGGATTAAGCCTAGTTACAACTAGGTGGAGTAAGTTCAGTCCTGTGTAACATAACGGGATTACCTGCAACATCACATGTTCCATTTAGGCACGTTGCAGATAAAACTAAGCAAAAATACTCGCGTCTTGTAAATGTTACGCTTAGAATTTTTTACCAACTAATATTTGATTTATTTATAGCCCATGGCAAAAGTAATAACATCTGCTCAACAGAAAGCAGGAAGAACAATCACTGCTCGAATCACAGGCCGAGCTGAAATGGGACAAAAATCCAGAACTTGTGGGAGTTTAGCAGTGATGGGAGTTGCTCCACCCATGAGTTCAGTCATTGTTGAGAAACATCATCCAATCACTCAGGTAAGTCAGAATTATGCTTGTTACAGTATTATTACAACACATCTGGTAATCATTTAAAGAAAAATTATATTGTGAAGAGTTTTTAGACAAAGCTCAGACTTGTGGCCTGTTTAAAATAGTAAACAGTATTTACTGACTTTGGGCTGGGTAACTGGCTCTGCTGAGAAGTAAATATTGCAACTTTAATCTATTTTTCTTGTTTCTGTAGAAATTGTTTCACAGGTATAGTAATCTAGTGTCTCTTTTTTAGGCAGCTCTTCCATGAGTAGAAGTAGTCAGTTCATCCAGCAGTGTTTGGTGTCATCACCATGCCACCACTGTTTAAAGATGAGCCATGGTATAGAGCAGGAGGAGTGACTGAAACAGAGGTGGTAGTAATATACTCACCTGACATGCTGAGTATAGCAAGTTACAAGGCAGAAAAAGTAAAACCCTTGTCCAGGGGCAATCAGTTAGTCAAGTCTGCTGTTTGTTGTATTTTGAGTCCTACTCCCTGTATTTATCTTCAAGAAAACACTGAAATAATTGTGTTCATAGGGTATGGAAGCAATATACAAGAGTATATAAACAGAAGCCTAAATGACTTATGGACCAGTCTGAGCAAAAAATGTTTTTAACTGGAAGTATAGGGAAAAATTGAAGATTTTATTTTTTTATTATATTTTAACTTGTAAAATAGGATCTGAGTTTTCTCTATGGTATCTTAAAGTCCGTTTTCTCTTCAGCAATGTAACTAGAACAAGCAGAGCTACATCAGGTCCCTTAATCTGGGCTGGAGTTATTGGTAGCTGTGTGAGGGATGTTCTGCTTTCCCTCATTTCCAGCAGTGACTCAGAGCACTGTGGCAGCCTGCTTCTCCTAAGCAGAAATTCATAATGAAATTATATGTCCTTAGAGGGTTAGATAATTATTCAATTACGTACAGTTTCTGGATTCAGACTGTGTGACTAGTGTGATGAGCAAGTACCTGAACTACTGTACCAAAAACTGATTTCTGAAGATGTAATAAAAGTGACGTCCCCCTCCCCCACCATGAGATGTATTCTGTATATTCTTTCAGCAAATAAATGCCTAAGTGGAAGTCAGTCATATTGAAGTATTTCTCTTGAGTTAATCTGAGAGGGGAGAGAGTTTACCTTGATTAAAAGCAGAATGACTACTGTTTATTACGCTAAAGTAGCTAGTATTTTCTGCAGAAAATTAATGGTTGATAAAATTGCAAACCTTTTCCTTTCAGAGACCTGCTCATAGCAAATACTGAGCTTCAAAGGGAAAGTTGGCATGATTAAATTAGCACTACAGAGGAAAATTCTGAACAATTCGGTAAAAAAAACAACCTTGAAATAAGATTGATGTGATAAAAACTCATGAAACCTAGTTAGAAGTTTAGCACTTTATATTCTAAAAACTGTATTACACTTTAAAAAGGGAAAAAATTGCTCTTTCTGTTAAAATAACCCTTTTGTTTTCTATTTTCATAAGTGTCTTTCAGTTTGCTGGATTGTAAATCTTTGTTTAAACTACAGCTCATCTAGGGCTATTTTAATGGGAATATTGTTGTACCATGAAGTGTTTTGATGTATCTGATTACTTTTCAGCAAACCATATCGCAAGCCACTGCTGCTAAATATCCTCGAACTGTGCTCCATTCTTCTGGCTCTACCACTGCGAGACCTGCAGGACAAACTGGGCGAATGCTTCAGGGCCAGACCCATACCAGTGTTCAGTCAATAAAAGTTGTTGACTGAGTGAATATCTTTCTCACCAGTGGGGGTTTTTAATCAAGGTACCTCCTCCCAGTCTTTTATGATTTAATGTAGTAGGGCCTAAAGTACATATCATGTTTTTACTGTTTTCTGAAAACAGGGGGATTTTTTTTAAAGTGCTTTTATAATAAACATCTGGAGGGGGAAAAAGAATTCAAACTGTTGTTCTACCTCCAAACTACTTGAGAACTAATTTTATTAAGATAAACACTTCCTATTTAAGGAATCTTTTGCACACTTTAAATAAAGGATACAATGTGGTTTTTGTCTGAATCTCTCTGTTTAGCCACAATAATACTAACCATCTGTGTTCAAGACAAAATGAAATTTATTTTTTTACAAGTGCTTTCAGTTGCTTATTCAGGTAAGTGTAGTTGACATACACCTTAATTATACCCTACAACTTAGTATACTTAAATGAAGAACAACAGGGTGGAATCCTTCACACCCTAGGGTGCAGCTTGGGCCAGGTGAAGTACTGAGTCCATAAAATTCTTAAACATTCTAATTTTCCAAGCTAATGCTGCATAACTCAATGTGTTCCATAACCTGAGGATTTACCAGTCTGTTCTTCATATTCCTGTGTTACTTTGCAGCCATGTCAAAAAAAGGTTGCACACAAGAGGGCAGCTTGGTGTAAGACTTCAGACAAAGATACGGATCATCTTTTTAGCATCCTACAAACAGTAGGATTCAGTGCAAAATAAGGCTAACTATATAAAAACAGAAAAGGCAATTAGTTTCTTCCATTACACGATAAAAATACTGCTATGCTTTTATAAAGAAGATAGACATGTTACATAATTTTTCAGATATGAAATCTATTAAATGAGAAAGCCTTTAAATATATTCAGTAAGACACTATCAAATATAAATTCAAGATATGAACAAGAGCTAGGTAAATAATTTCTAGATGTTGTAAGTATTATATATCAAATGTTCTGTTTGGAGTCTGCGTTATGCCATGATAGAAAATTCTGTACCCAGGTACACATGGCTTTAGACATGACATTTTTGTGTTTTTTAACTACATAAATGCTGAAGAAGAATGATTTGTCATAATCCTGGCAAGATTTTACAAAAACCTGAATCCCAAATAAGGCTGGGTGCCAGCCTATTTCTGGAAGTGTTGATTGACTTATACACGTGATTTTTACTGATTAAATTTGATTTTTTTTCAGGTAGCAAACATATTTACATTTCACATCAAACACAAAATAGCTTAATTTTCAGTTCCAGTATGGAATTAGTGTATCAGTGTTAAGTGAAGTGTAGAAATTGTATGGGGTGGCTTTTGCTTAGTAGTATAGTCATAAATTACAAGTCAGCCATTCACTCTTAAATTCTTTAAATTGTTGTATAGCAAGCATTTGAGAAAGAAGTAACCCACATTTCAGGAGTGCAAGTTCTTCTAGCTGGGAAAAAGTCATACAGTTTCAAAATAAGGTTTTGTTTCCAGAAAAGATACCATTTGAAAGTCATTTTCCGTCTGGCACAGAATTCCATTCTATATCCATGATTTATTGATGAATTCATGAAATTCCACATGTTCTGGAGTCGATGCCCGTGCTAATTGAAGCTCTGATATTCTCTGTAAAGTAAGAGAAGACAACTTGCTTGGCATGTTCTGCTTCTTACAAGGCCAGACTAATCTAACTGAAGGGTGGCAAGTTACAATTTAACCATATGTGCAGGACAAAGGAGGAAGGCAGTTTGCACATTTTTGTCTTCCTTTAGAAATCCCAATTCTCACTTGAATGCTTTTTCTCAAGCAGCAAGGGCAGAGTCCCAGACAAAAAGAGTGGCCTCCGACCCCACCGTGGTCACACCATCCCAGCACCAGCAGGGACCTCGGCACCACACTGCAGTCGTGTGGAGGACAGTGTAACGTGCTCTGTGTCAACTTACCAGCTAAAGGCTGAAATCCTGCTTGCACCAGATCTTCATATAGATGTTTGACAGGATTCTGATGAGCCAGCAGAGTACCATGTAACCAGATGAGCAACATTCTGTTTCCATGCTCCTTGTAACTTTTTTTCCCTATGCAATACACAAAGTATTTGTTCAATATGCTGGAAACAGTGTATTTTGTGCTGTTGCACTTTTGAAAAGGTGAGACCTTTCAAAACCTCCATTACTCTTCCTTTCTCACCTAGCAGAAAACGAAGACTGAGGCTTACAAAAGTTTTTTAAAAAATTCCAATTTTATTCTAATGCTACTGTTAAGAGATGAAAAGACCAAAAACCTAGCACATCTTAAAATTAATTTTTCCTTTCATTTTTTTCCCCAAGATGTGGAAATATACCTGAGACTAGCACCAAACAAGTATAATATGTACTGTAGAAATACTTCTTCCCAGCACTTGAGATGTCTGAAACCAGAAAGTGCTGTTTTGTGATAGCTGTGCAGACAGAGCATGAAGAAGGGAAGGTCTTTCTGTGTCACAAGGTTCCCCAGGTCCTCACTGGCAACATGACCTGCAAGACCTTTCCATGCTGCTCACTGCTTCTGGTTTTGATCTCCAAAGAGGAAGGTTCTGTCAGGCCAAGAGGGGGAGCAGAACTGGCCTGTACTTCTATAGCACCACTGCCCAGGAGCGAGGGACAGGGCTTGTATCCCTCCACTGTGTGGCACTCACATAGTTTACAAACTAACACTGCCTTGTGGAGGGTTTTTAGCCTACATACTCTGACTATTCAGATACTGGTACCTGTCCACTGTTCTTCAATGGCTTTAATTTGTTCATCCCTGAACTTCCAGAACATGGCCAGTTTTTTCCATTCACGGGGTTTTAACTGGTTGTACGCTAGATTCCAAAGGGAGGAACGGATTTGCTTGGTCTGTGTACTGTGATCTTGTTTGAAGGACAACGTGAAGTCTGACCCATCATCACAATGAGCCAGGTGTGTCTGGAAAAGAAAGTGGATGATAAATTTTGTAGCAGAGAACCTTTGCTTAGTGAGCAATGAACAGTGTCCTGTGCATCCATGTGTAGCTACTGACAGGTGATTTGCTCAGTGCCTGTAAAGGAATCATGTATGGCTTCTAGAAACAGAATAAAGTCCTCCTGTGTCTGCCGCTGTGCATTACAAACCAGACCCTGGTTTCACTGCCTGCATAAACAAAATCATAGAGAAACCAAAACCAAATGGATTTTACCCTTCAAATTAAAAGTGATGTTGCTACTGTATATCTGGCTTATCTGAAACAGGAGTGATGGGGTTGCTTCTTGTTTGGGCACCTCTGCAAAAACCATCTCAGTCAGTGATTTCAGCCCTGACTGAGCGATGCCAGGGAACAGTATCATTCCTAGGCAGGTACACGCAAGCTACTTCTGTATTTAATTTTATTTATGTACTAGTCCTGTCTCAAATCAATCCCCAAAGGGAAAAAATGTCTGCATGAAGTTGACAGAGGATTGCAAAGCAGATACTAAGCAAAAAAAGAAATGACAGCATGCTCCTTATTAAATGTGCTAAGCATAAAGTGCTTCATTCCAAATTAAATTCAGAATCCTGACCTTATGAGAGCCTTAAAGAAAAAAAAACCAACCTCAGTTCAGTAATTAAGCATTGTCATGTATGTTTGATTCCATTCATCTGATGCAGACTTTATTTCGTGCTTCCTGACACATGCAAGGTAAGCTAGGATATTCTCTAGGACACCTTCAGGGTTTCCCCAGTTCAGTGTTCCTCTTGTGAGGTTTAGTTAATAAAAAAATAAATTAAAAAAAAGTTGCCAAAAACAACACAGCAAAAAAATCCCACAAGCAAGCAAATAAAAAACTGTTTGCAGCAGCACAGCTTCTCTTTGCTAATTGTGTTTTGATGCAATAGCAAGGTGGGACAGTAACAGCAGCTCTCAAATCCAGTTAAATCCAGCCTGGACAATGGTAGGGAAGTTTTGAGTAGAAACAGTAAACAGAAAAAAGGGCAAACAGAGAGTTGACACTCACACATTAGCATCATGTGCCCTTCCTCACAGTTACATGACATTTCCTTTAGTGACTAATGTGTTGTCATAGGTGATAAGTCGGCTCAATGTAACAAAAATGCAGTTCTTCAAATAATGGTTCTAAATGGTGTAGCTTCCTGTGTGGCAACACCACCTGAACAATATCATATTCCGTAGCTGTAAGATCTAGGCTGGTCCCAAAGGCTTCAGGCACTGGGATACAAGCACTTATGTTTGTATTTCCAAACATCTTTGGTGCTCTCGTAGAAAATCATCTGCTTAAATGTCTTTTATTCTCTTCTGACAATTCAGTACACAATGCCAAGAGGTTAGGAGCATTATGGGCTTACTGCTGTCAGACTTATCATGTCTTCTGTGGCAACAGATGACTTCACTTCTAATTCCCTTTAAGCTAAAAGAAACAATAATGTACATGACAACTCCAGCTGAATTGGTGCAAATCAGCTATGCACAATGCAGGGTGTTGGGGGAGGCACTTTTCACGATAATTAATCTAGATCTGTGACTTGCCAGCCCTGTAACATTGTCATTGATTTGGTCACTGCAGGGTGGGAGTGGGGATGTTAAACGAGCTATTTCCTGTGCCTGCCCTGGGACAGGATCAGAATGCTTACACATTTGGCTAACCTGGTGAGACAAACACTGTCTGGCAGGAAGCAGGAGTGAGAATGAAGTCACAACTTGATGTGGCAGTTACTTTTAGCCCTTTAGGGAGGCCCATTACTATGCAGCCTAGTAACATATATTTAAGTAACAACTCGGGAAAGAAGGGGAGAAATTCAGACAACCTAAGCTGTATCCTTCACATGTTGCCATGTTCTTTTCCATTTCAGTGATTTAATTTTATAATCAACACAAAAGGAACAGAAAAAGGAGCTCCTGCTGAAGCAACTGAGCCCTTGCTAACAAATGAGTGACAGACACCTGCACTTAACCATTTTTCAGCCATAGAGTTTCCTGTATCAAAGGATGCAGGGATCAGAATGGATCCAGCTTATCCCAGCCCTGATGCTGATGGCACAGATTAACTTTGGTTTAGAATCTCTCTCCATCCCTTTGTCTCTCTATATAAAGCACAATGCAGGAAAATGGTAAGATCTGTTTTTTACAGGTAGTCTGGAATGAAGTCTGCATGGGGCAGAGAGTTTCCCATTCCCCATCCTAACCTCAATTTATCAAGACCAGTCTTGCAGCCTGCCAAAAGGCTCCAGCCAAAGACAATTCAAAATCAGAATTGGCTTTTCCTTTATCAGTATCTTCAATGTGATGAAAGATGCTCCTTACCTGTTTCGTGGCATAATACCTTTCTGCTTTAATGATCATGTCTACAATAAGGGCATGATTGCTCCTTGATGCCACAGCTAGTGCAGTTTTTCCATGCTGAAAGCAGAGATTCTGATCAGAATATGATCTCAGGTAAGTGTATCATAGAAGAAACACAAGAACTGTTCACAGAGCCCGATCTTTCCCTCCCTCCCCCACCCCCCAGCCAAGGAAAATGCATTTACGACAATTCTATGGCTTCTGGGTAGCTACATTCAAACTTCTATGCTCTGCATGAACTCTGTTCCCTCAGGCCACAGGTGGTCAATTTTTTTTCCACGCTGCACTGTCACCTAAAGAATTTCTGGTGAGATAGAGCTGCTTTGAGAAGCTTCCTGCACTGAGACTGCTGCATCCTTCATACCAGCTTGCACTCTCCAGTCACTACTTCCAAGTTCACACAAGCCAGCCATCTCAAGATGAAAACTGTACCAAATACAATCCATTCTCATGGTTAAACTGGCATTTCAGACAGATAGGGTGGCAAAGTTGGAAATCTCAAATTGTAAGGGCAAATCGTGCCTTGTTTGATATGGTAAGAGAAGCTGGCTCACAGAATGAAAAGAGAATGACTTTTCTCATGACAACTGAAATGAAAACAACCACAGCGTGATGCTTCGTGGGTAGCACAGACAGTCAAAGTTGTAAAAAGCACTTTCTTTCATTCCAGCTGCAGAGGTCTGCTCAGTCTACCTGAACCTATCCCTGCTATCAGCACTTTGATGTACAGGCATCTCAGTGGCTCTCAAGGGTTTGTTTCCAGCAGATTGGCACTGAATGGAACTGACTCGGATTTAAATATTCAGGGTGTTCTCCACATATCAAGTGCTAGGCATTCCAGAAAATTAGACCTAAAGGAAGGCAACCCCTTAATTAGAAGGTTCAGTAATTAAATTATAAGGTATTTCAACTATCTAGCTCTTACAAAGTTCCCTAATACACACCTTTTGAGTTCTAGCTCCTGGCTGTTCTAAAGATCATTCTAATTAGCCTGTTTTAAGAAAAGCATCACAGTGGAAACCAAGGAATTTACTTTGCATTAAATCTTTAAGGCATAGGCTTACTTTATATGTGAAGAGCCTGGAGACCACAAGAGCTCCTTGGGTCCCACCTCTGGAGAAGTGCTCTGCAGTGTGCAGGGAGACAGAGGATGGATAAAGGAGGTGTTAATTGGCCTCCTGTGTTGGTGCAGGCACTGCTGGCATCCTGCATGCACATGTAGCATGGCAGTCTTGCAGCCAGAGAGCTCTCTGTGCACTGTCACCCACAACCAAAGACAGTTTTATCTGCAGATGGGAAGCAGGAAGAGTTCCTGGGAGTGCATTTCCTGAGCTCTAACAGCTTGCAACTCATGCATAACATGCTCTGGAGACTAAGGACTCCTGCTGCCAGTGTATGGAGGCCAGGACAACACTGCAATTGAAGCAGGCTTCCCTGTTTTCTGTCTGCTGCTTAGTAAGGACAGTAACATTTTTGGCATCTCAGCACCAATTCAGTACCTGAAAATGTTCCCAGTGGTAGCATGGCCTCAGGGGTCATCCAGCCAGTGGGTAAGGAAAAAGCTACTCCAAGAAATAAAACCAATGCAGAAAGGTGACAGAACTTGTACTGGCTCAGAACCAAAATCTCATAACAAGTTCTGGACTCTATCAACATTGCTGTAACACCAAGGCACCATCTATCCAAAAGACTTGTATGTGCTTAAGGTCATAAGAGGCAGTAAGTAATTTTCTGTGTCTGCCCTTAGAATGTAAATAGGTTGAGAAAATTTTCCAATGGCCAAGGTGCTGTCTAAAGTGCACAAGATTTTGCTCTGGGTTTGCCAGATGAGAACTGCAGCTCTCTGAAAAGTGTAGGCATGATTCTGAATAGAAAGGCTTAATTACAATGCAGCATCTTACCTCAGCCTCCCAAAACACACCAGCCATGTCCCCCATGCTCAGAGACCCAAGCCTCATGTCAGGCTAGGGAAATATGAGACAGTCCTAATCCATAAAGCTTTACTTCTCATCAGAACAGTTTTGTGCAGGAAAATTATTTTAAGTTGCTGAAGAGCTAGATTTTGTTCCTAATAAACATCTAATCCATCAGTTCAGTCATACAGAAAATCAATAGTAGTGGTAACAATATACAAAGGGTAAACTTACTCTTGCACTAATTTAAGCAAGATTTGTAAAAACTGGGTTTGGTACTCTGTCCTTTCAAAAACAGTTCCCCAGCAACTTTGCTTTGGTACTTCCTCCAGCATTTGCCATTCTTGCCTCAATCTTTCCAGGCTGAACAACAGCAGCAGGGTCTGAGTACCCACCTGAATGGATCTGGGATGGCACCATCATTTCCAAATGGTCCAGAGTGCTCAAGGGCAAACCCTGCATCCCTGCAATTAGTGAAGCTGTCAGTAGCAGCATCTCTCCTGGCAATGAACCTGGCTGCAGGTGCACAGTTACAACAGCCACAGGCCATTTTCCACCCATTAAGCCTAGTCCTGTTTTCCATAAGAGGGCTCTGGAAGCAGGGTTTACCCTTCAAATGTTGGAGCTGGAAGTTCTACAGTTCTTCCTTAAAACCGTTTTAGATTTCTGCAGGTATGGCAATATTAAAAGGAAACTTCCTTTGTAGCTAGCTTTACTAACTGGCCACAAATGCTTTATGCACCTCTGTGAAGAAGGTTTTAAACAAAATAAAGAAAAAAAAAATCGCATAATCCATGCATGTGTGAAGAATGAAATTTACCTTATCCATGGTCTTGAGATCACAGCCTGCCTTCAGCAGCAGTTCCACCAGCTCCGCATTGCCAAGATCAGCTGCCAGATGCAGAGGGGTTTCCTGCCTCTGGAGTCATAGAGACCAAATAAATGCATTAAGTCAAACTCCTTTCTAGAAGAAAAATGCTCACAGGCCAGCTGGCTCAGGAAAAGTTGCTGTTATGCCCCTTTAATGTATTGTAAAGTAGCAAGCTCTTCCCTCTCAAAACAAGGTGTTCTGGACAGAGTGCTTCATGCTACTGCCAACCTACTCCAATATTATCCTTTCAAGTAACATTTTCCCTCCTGAAATTCATTCCAAGACAACTGGACATCCAGAATTTTCAACAGTACATTATGCCACATCCACAACTTTTTAGCAAGCCGTGCCACAAAATGATGATAAGTAGCAGAAGTGTACCTGTTTTATAATGGGTTTAGCAAACCTTAAACCATGCCACATGAGCAACAACTGCCTCTGGGAGATTTCCTGTATGGCATTTCCATTTAGTTGTTTATGAACAATAATCAAAGCTACACTTACAACACACCCTAGTATGAACAGTGTGGTTACATGAGCCTATTCAAGGAACTGAGTAGCTGTTACAAGAAGGTGGGAGAAACCAATCCTGGAGGATAAGAATGGGTAGGTGCTATTTGTTCCTCTCTCAACAAAGCACCTCTTCAAGGAGGAAAGGGCAATGGTGTAATTGTTGATTTTCTTCATGAGAGGGTTCCCTGAGTACACAGATAGTGGCATGGTAGGGCCCAAAAAATACCAGGTTAGGCACAAGGCCAGTGCTTTTATCATCACTCTCCCAGGCAAAGAAATACAAAGTGACATACAACATAGCAAAAGCAGAAAATGGTAATTAACAATTATAGGATGTTTAGTACAGGAAAAAAGGGATTAAGAATGACAGCACCAAAGCAAACATGGCACACATTGGCAGTGAGTACTACCCACTGCCAATGAGGCCTCCAAAGACCACTGACACCAAGCAGAGGTTCAAGAATCCTGGTAAAGGTGGGGAAAACATGTGTTGCTGTCCCTGGGTGGGCTCAAATCACCATCTTTTCAGTTAACAGCTGAACACACTGGCTGATTGCAGCAGAGACCTATGCCTCATCATTCAGTGTGTTGCTGTTTGGTGTGGAGAACCGCATCACTGAGCTCTGCTCAGCTGTGTCCCCTCTCAGCTCCCTGAGCACCCCCAGTCTATTGACCTGAGGGCACAGAGTGTGAAACAGTGAAAGCCTTGATGCTGTGCAGGCACTGTTCAGCAACAGCTTGAACTCTGCAGTCTTACCAGCACTGTTTTGGTCACAGATACAAAACACTGGACTCTGTGGGTTTCTTTAAAAAAGATCAACTTCTTCCAGTCAAATGACACATTGCATTGGGTTTCTCTCTGAGGTCAATGACACTGAGACATTTCAGCCATTTATTACATGTGAACTGTTGCATCTGAGCAATAAATTAACCTGAACATTTTCTGAATATATAGCATTGTTCTATCCTTATCTTGCACAAACAGTATTAGCACAGCATGTACCAATGACTAATACATGTGCACACACACAAAAAGGTAGGGAGGGAATTGCCTCTTCCTTTGTGTCCACACAATCTCCTCTTTACCAATGCAGTTGTGTTAATTCCAGTTTTTCTTACATGGTTTAAGGAGTTTATATCGTGATTGGCATCCAAAAGGCTTTTTACTACCGGTAGGTTGTTATTGATGACTGCTAAATGGAGAGGGGAATTCTTCTGCTGTGGAGGGAAAATAACAAACTGTTATACTTGGGTACATCATTAGAAGTTCCTTCAAACAAGAAAGAGGTTCTTATTGAAGACCACCTGTGGCAAAGGTGATACACTCTAGCAGAGCTTCAAGACTGTAGAAAACTCACCTCGATGAGCAGAGTTATACCAGGGATGGTAACCTGCTCCTGCAACACCTACAGCATCAGGCAAACAAGCACAGCCGAGGAGACTGGAAATGCTGAGTGCAGGGGGTGCACCTCAGTGTGTCAACAGCTAGGAATGTGGCAAGGCATTCCTCTTAAGCCTTTCTACCTGTGGATGTTCCCTTGGTAGAGAGATTAGGATAATGTTCCTGCTCCCTCAGAAAATTGGGATTGCCCTTAGTTGAATAGCCTGCAGACAGATTCATTCTGTATTTGGTAAATAGATGTCAAAACCTACTTTCCAGGAACAAACTCTTGTCACATGTTGCTGCTGGAAATATTCTTCATACTAAAGTGACTTGCTGTCAGAGCAAATTACAGCTAGTAGGAAATTAAGGGTTTTTATCTGAGTGATTATTTATTAAAATAACAGGTCCAGCACCAATCACAATCCAGTCAATAGGTTGGCAAGATCACTTTGTGTGTTGAACCTGTGAGTCATCAGTTTCATGTGAAATACAGCTCAAGAATAATTACATTTCAGTACCATTCATGGGGGTGAGACACCAGTTCAGTGTCTTTATAAAACAAGCCATTTCTTCATGGCTACAGAAAAATAAAGGTAGCTCTTCCATAACACTCTGCTGTAAAAGTTTTCAAAATGTAAGTTGCAATTTTATGAGTTACTTCTGCTATAGAAAACCAAGGAGAATAAGCAACACAACTCCCTGAACTTTAAGTCATTTCAAGCACATCATAAATTGCTCTTCCCGGATGACTTTCTGCAGAAGGCCAGTGATCATGGCATAAGTCATGAAGCCCTGATGGCATTTTCAACATGTACTGTAGAAATGAAAAATAATTTTCTATTAATAGGAAAGCTCAGGTATAACAAAAACTCTAATATCTAATCAACATCCACAAACCAGGTAATAATGTGTGACAGTAAAAAATTCAAGAAGTATTCAATTCTTTCAGCTGTCTGAATTCAAAGGAAGGCCATAAAAGACATGACAGGCTGAGCAGTAGTAGAACAGTTACTCTGACATATACTCACCTCCTGTTTAGGAACCAGGTCGATATTCTTATCAATAAGAAAAGTAACTAAGGATAGATGTCCATTCTGAATTGCAACCTGCAAAGCACTGCTATTGTTCTGGAAGAAATTTTGATAGACAGCAAAAACTTATTTTTAATGCTGAAAGAACAGTACTAAAGAGAGCTACAAATACAGGATAATTTTGCATTTAAATTTGTGTTATTATCACCTCCACAAAAGAAAAAAATAACAAAAAAACCCCTTTGATATAATGATGCAAAATGAAGTGAAACAGCATTTAGGGTGATGTGCTTTTGTCAACAGTGAAGGCATTTCCCATTTTTACTATGTCACAGTGAATATGATGAAGAAACCAGTACTCAATAGCCCTTTTCAATCGTCATCTATGCTGTGCCATGGACAATGCCAATGCCAGCATGTCTCGTAGTCTTTAGAGCTTTAGTTAGCCTGTTAAACCTTTACCAAGCAGGTACAGTTGCATTAGTAAATTCTAAAAATAAATCCATAGAAAATTTTTACATAATAGTTCTGCATAAACAAACAAGCTCTCGGTTTGTTGGAATCCTAAACTTCTTGCAGAAGGCAAGCCAAGGCCATTCAGCAGATGCTAGATGGACTGAAGTCCAGGAACCAGATATGGAGAACAAGTTTGACATCAGATCAGTTGCATACACTGCCAAAATGGAGGATTTTCAGTTACCCCAGGTGGTTACATTTTCTAGTCATGTGTTGGACTACTGAGCATACAGTAAAGAAAAACTTCACTCTGTCAAGTAAATCTAATGCTTCCACACCACTTTTATTCCATTAGTGCTCTCTAAGTTCCCAATTCTACTTTGTTAATTTTTGCCCCATTTCATAAAAATAAGCAGAGCAAATACTCTCTTAGGACACAGAGAAAAGGGAATATAAATTCCTTTCCACTGCCCAGGATGTCCCACTACCCCTGTGCTGGAGGAATACCATGTACATACCTGAGTTAAAACATTGATGTCACTCCCTGCATCCAGTAAGAGTTCAGCACATTTTTCATGACCTCCTTTAACAGACAAGTAAAATGGAGTTTCTCCATTCTAGACCAAAAGAGAGAAAATGTCTGTTCTGATTTAAGCCACGTGACTAACAAGACTGTGACACAATACTCCCCCGGTGGGCTCAATCAGACCCTTCCAACTCAATAGAAAAGGGGAGATGGTCCCAAGAGAATACAACCTGAATGCCCCTAAATTAACACTTGAGAGATATGGCAACTCACAAACAGTTAAGTGACAGATGACATTTATGTGGGCAGATGTACAGGAAGGTTTAATGATACAGAAAGCTATTTCATAAATATTCATATATTAATATATAATAAATATTAACCACACTCTTTTCAAAGAAGACTGATAGCAACAGGCACAGAAACAAAGATGGTGGGCAGTAAGTGTTGCCATTCAACAGCAGGCAACACCACCAGCATGCTAGCACATACAGTAAATGCTGACTTCTGTGCCAGGGATTTCTGACAAATTGCCAAGCACTACTGCTAGTTATAAGAAGCACATTTAATAGAAATAATCCTGTTTCATATTTATTTCAAATCTTCACACCCCAAAAGAGTCTCTATGTCTCTCCACAGCAAGTCTCTAAAATAGCTTACATCAGCTGCACAATGATCTAATCCCTGCTTCTCAACTCCTAAAAGACACAACGGTTTAATAAAAGTTACTCTAGTGTTTCAACTTCACAAAGGCATCAATAAACCCTGATTTGAGTTTGCTTAAAACCCTGACACCATTATTCTGGTAAACTTAATATATTTTAGTGCTTTCATCATGCTTTGGAAAGAGAGATCTGTTTCCACACTGACCAGAATATCTCCAACTAGATGGGAAGGTCACTCCATTAGCCATGGCAAGGCAGGGGCACAACCAGTACAAGCTTTGCGTGCAGAAGCAACACTCTAAGACAAGGCTTGGATACACAAGGGCTCCACATTTCAAAGCAGCTTTTGTGCCTCTTCAGCTTGCATAGCTGAAAATAGCAGACAAGCTGTGTAAGGGAGAGACTCCCTCAACCCATAAGCCTGTTGCTGATAAAGGAAGAGGAGGGCCTTGGGTAGGAGTGGGTGTCCCTTACTCATTTAGATCACTGGGCCAGCAGAACAGACCATCAACCACACTGTAGGTCCCACAGTGGGCATGACAGCCCACAACAAAGGAAGTTACCTTGCCCAGTTTGTTCCAGCTGCCCCACAGAAGAAACAGAAGACACAAGGACCCTTTGGCAAGCAAGAATGCTGAGCTGAGCAGTTAGTGTACCTTTCCTTTCACTACTCCTGCCTTAAGCCTTAAAATTAAGCTCATGAGTGCAAGAACCTTGACAGGTCATATGCAACTCACGAATATGTTGGCTGAGCTCAACAACACAGACCCAGGAAAGCTAAAGTGGGTAGGCAGTGTCTGCGGCCAGTTTCATTGAGGCAATTGAGTTCTGATGGGCAAGGTGCAAATCTGAGACCTCTTTGCTGAGGTACCAGTGATGGCATGTGCTTAGTACACAAGCTGAACTGGCACAGTGAATAGCCTGAAAAGCACCAGAGATTTTATAAGTGAGATGTTGAAAGGAGTGGGATCACATGGCTAAAAATGCTGGACAACAGGAAGCAAAGTGGAGGTTAAGGCCTTTCCATATATTCTTATGCCAGTAGTTACCTGAGAGCATACCAAATGGAGGGGAGGTTGTGTGACAAACCGAGGACAGAGGAAGAGACACTGAAGGAATTAATGGAGGTGAATTTATTGGACAAGGAACCAGGAAATGGGATGCAAAGGTACTACAAAAGCAGCAGAACTAATGAAGTCCACTCAGTGCCCCATCTATTCCCTTCACATTTTATTTTTTAGACAATTTTTCAAATCTCTAATTTTATGTCTCAGTAGTTTCAGTGTCCTTACCTGATTGAGGTCATTTATTTCCTCCCACTGTTCAAGCAGAATTTCTACAGCTTCACTGTGACCATTTTTGGCTGCTAAATGCAATGCTGTGTTTCCCTCCTTGAAATTAAAATGTCAAATAATGTATTTTAAAACATAGAATAAAGTAACTAAAATCAACACAAAGCCTTCTACATACAACTCTCTTACATACAAGGAGAAGGAGGCTGATCCACACGGCACATTCCAAGATTCAGACTAACTGGAAAAGGGTCTTTTCACAAGTATGCAGACATAATCTTGCTGATCTAGTTGGTTGTCTGAAAACTTCAATGTATACCAGAAAACAGACCTAAAATTCTAACTCCTAAAGAATAAACCAAAAGAAAACTTTGGATACTGGTTCCCACAATAATGGGGACTACAATGAGACCCCAAGACCACTGATTTAAAGATTAATGACCAAAAACTAGGTAAACACATTGAAATTTGTAGTGGTTTTGGTGCCAACATTGCAATCTTCAGTCTCCATCACCATCAATGCAATTTTTCTCTAGAAAACATAAAACAGAAACAAAACCAGAACTAATCAACTATACCAGCAAGAAAATAGAAACAAAGACAAGTTCAGGAAGAGCCGTGGGTTTTGAGCTGAACAAAAATGCTGGCATAGAAAAAAAAATTGTAAATATGTCTAAAAAACACCCTGAAGCTGGAAATTAGGAGAAGTCTAACCCCCAGAAAAATGAGAGTCCAGAACAGCTCTTCATTCACAGCACTGAGTGGGAAGAAGTAGGAGTCCAAATCCATTTTAGTAAGGATGGCTACAGTGTGACTGCTTTCAGTGACCCAGGAGATGAGTTGCTGTCCTGGCTTCTTACCTAGTTTGTAGGAGCACAGCATTTGCCTCACATTACACTTTTAACTGGCTAGATGTCTGGGACAACACTGTCTTTTAACTTTGCTGATAAACTGCTTAGCACAGCAGAGCTCTGAGTTGAACTGTAGCTCTTAAAGTATCACCAGAATACCAAAAACCCAGCATCACTACCTGGGTGCTTACTCTCGTGGCTCTGTAAATGCAGTATCTGACCATTTCACAATTGTTAATGTATTTCTCCTTGCAGTGCCTCAGAGAAATACTAACTTGCTTATTCCAGAAATAGTCGAGTAAGAAGTAAACAAATTTAAAAGCAGACTTTGAAAACTATTAAAATACTTTAAAACACAGTGTCAAAGGCTCACTCAATCAGACTGAGATGTTAAGGTGCTTCTGAAAAATTTCTATAGGTGTTTTATTTGCATCCTGAAGTATTTCAACACCTTTGAAAAATTAGTCACACAGCACTTAGCAGTGACACACAGACACAGCCAAGCAGAGTGAAATATTGGGAAATATGATCTCCCAGTACAAAAGCTGATACCTTAAACACCAGACTTTCCCACTTCTCCCAACAAACAGCATATGCTAGTCTTGTTTTGCATGAATTATTTATGTGTATGGAAAAGCCTCCTGGCAATCAGACAGTAAGTCCCACTGTCTTCCCTTAATCACTAAAAAAAATCATTATCCTTTTATGTTTGTTGGACCTATACATAACTACAAGCAGGGTGACATCTGTCCAGGATACTCACATATTTTGGTTGTGTAGTAACTACAGTGAAACAAAACAGCCTTTCATAAGCACATTTTAGTTGTAGTTCTGTGGAAAAGAAACCTTTACCTTATCTTTTTCAGATGTAAACAGCTTCAGAGCAATCAGATTGTTTATCATGTCAACATGGCCTTTTTCAGAAGCCAGAAGAAATGGCTTTTTACCTTTCTAGAAAATCATTATAGAAAGAAACACAGTGTTACAGAAAGTAGAAATATTTACTTCTAGTACCTAGATATACAGTATGCATATGTGTATGTGTATCCCACATAAAAATTAATGCATCATATGACTAAGTAGATTAATAAAATAGTAGATATACACTGAGGAGTAATAATTTAAAAATATATAGTTAGTGTAAATAAACAGATTATACATCTTGTGTATCCTGAAGAAAAGATATGAAAACTGTTTAGAAATTGTGAAAAAGTAGAAAATGGTCTATAGAAATGTCTAAGAAAAAAATGCAGGGAACTAATAGAGAATTATGAAACAACCTCAACAAAGAGAAGATGCTTCTTCACCTTTCCTTTGCCAAGGCCTCAGACACAAAGGTTTTTTTTCTTACACTAACTCTGTGTTTGTCAGCCTTGTCATGAGTAAAAAGAATTCAGAAT
>VXBX01002491.1:100632-112969 GCA_013400415.1 Scytalopus superciliaris | reverse complement strand
AAAAAAAAAAAAAGTGTAGATTTGCCCGTTTGGTGACAGATCTCATAGGAAAAACTTTTCCTCATGTAAAGATAAAATATCCTACTTAGCTAAGTAACCTTTCAAAACAAGATACATTGTGGAAAATTAAAATTAAAACAGAGCAAACCTGATGAGGACAAGGTTCTGGCACTATTGAAGAGTTGGTGCACCTCTGTAGGATCACTGCACAGAGTTTTGTGTTCTGTCTTGGAGAAATATACCTGGCAGGTTTTGGCAAGGGCAGGGGCCTGTGAGGGTGAGCTGTGTGGGAGGGAGTCAGAGACTGCCCTTCCACAGCCATTTCCAGCTGGCTCCACAGTGGACTGAACTGGTCCACAATGTGCCAACACTCCACCCATCAGAGGAGCATGGACATGATACCTCTGTGGAAATGTATTTAAGACAGGCTGGTCACTGCTATGGGGAGGATGCACAAGGGGAGAAACAGGAGGAGACACGAGAAGATGCAAGGGAGGAGACACAAGAGAAGGAACACCCACGGGGTGACTGTAGCTCACTGGAGCAGAGCAAAAAAGTAAGAAACAAAAAGTAAGAAACAAAGAGAAATAAAAAAGGAATCCACTGCAGACCGACCCCCAACCTCCCCTGCCTCCCATTGCCTCACCAATGTGACTGAGCAGCACATGCAACAAAAGTAAGTAGAGCAGGGGAGGAGATGTTTCTGCAGCTCAACTGAGGCAGGCAAACAGGAAGAAAAGATGTTTTCCCCAAATGTGTGTCTGGCTGTTTGTTTTGCTTGTTTCTCAATGTCCAAGTCAGTAATGAAAACTTTATGTAACTAGCAATAAATTAAAATTGACTGAAATTCCCCAAGTCAAGATTGTTTTGCCCTAAACAAAAGTCTCATTATATAAAAAAAATAAACAGAAAGAAACACTCTGTACCCCATCAGGCTTGTTCAAGTCATTCAAATGAAGTTCTTGGAGAAAATAATCAACTATTTTAACGCTGTTGTTCTGAGCTGCAAAGTGCAGTACGTTCATTCCTTCCTGAAAAACCAAAAGTAACTCTGTAAGAACAAGTCTGACTTTTTTCCAAAACAAACATGTTTAGAGTTGGTAAAAATTTATCATAACAAACCTCATTCTTAGCCTTTTGATCAGCACCTGCTTTAACTAATTTTCGCATTATATCCAGATTTCCAGTCCAAGCAGCAAGATGAATCACTGTCAGGCCATGCTTCGAATAAAATGACATAGGCAGAAATTACTGTGAGAAACCAGATTTTTTAATTGCTTTAAGACATTGCTAGGGTAGCAAGCTGTGCAAAGGAAACGTCCTGCCAGGAGATTGAAGATAAAGGCTGAGGGGAAGGAGCCATAGCCTGTTCAGATTCCTGGAGGCCAGTGGGGAGTCTCCGGGTGTGTGATGCTTGTCTCCCCTGAGCCAGACTGTGTCAGAGGGGGCTCTCTGTGCACACACCCAACACTTCCCCGAGAAGGCCTCACTCTTAGCAGGGATGTCTCCAAAGCACCCCCTGCCCCAGACTGAATGACTGTGCAAAAACCAGGACCTGCAGCCTCTGAGCCCTTCTTGCAAAACCAGCAAGACTGGAAACAGCACACCCACCCACACACACACACACACACACACGGGGAAGGTACCAGGAGAGTTTCTGAGGGTATATAAAGTCATCAGACTGTATGTTTCATGGACTTCTTTCCGCCATCACTCACCAAGACTCCAGTGACAGAAACCAAGTTCATCAGAGACCTCTGGGTAGTGAATATATTATATCTTTTTCTTCCTTTCTCTCTATTTCTTTCCTTCTTTTCCCTTGCACATTTTCTTGGGTTACATGTTTATGCTTTTATATTGCCACAACACTACATATAATAACAACCAAAATGGCTATGTACCTGTTTTCTTTTGCAAACAAATTTTTCTAAAACAGACCTTATGTATATCTGTAAACACTGATCACCTGGTATCAATTTACTTTAATTTACCCCGAAGGATTTATTAGGAAAAAAACCAAGATCTGCTTCTGCCTTGCAGGGTAGATCATAACAATTACCACCAAAATATCTCATGCCAAATTTCTTTGAATCTTTTTGATTAATTCAGCGTATCAGTAGGTTCTGCTTCACAGGGTCTTAGAAAGGCAATATTAACATCTAGCAGTGTAGTGGGATTAAGCTAAATATAATACAAGACCTAGCTAAATCTTTAGTCTGTCCTCTTCTGGACAGAAAGTCTGGCATGTCTGGAGAAGGATTTATCACATTTTAAGAGGTTAAGGATTAAATACCACCTAGAAATTATTCTCCCTCTCCAGAAACCATGTAGATAGTAAGCCCTAGGTGCAGTGTACGGCATTTCAGGTATGCAGCAACTCTATTTTGATATGTCACCATAGTTTTCCATTTACCCCTCTTTTTAATTTTTTTTTTCTCTCAAATTCTCTAAAACCTTCTTCTCTTATAGGAGGAAAAAAAAAAAGACTCTTATTTTTAACTTCTTAGAAAAAAAAGGATTAACTCTATTCTGTGATGGTTCAGCCTCATCTCGAGTCCTTTCTGCAGTTTTGGGCACCACAATACAAGAAGGACATAAGGCTATTAGAGACTGTGCACTGAAGGGTCACAAAGATGAAGAGCCTTGAGGGGGAACCACAAAGGAGTGGCTGAGGTGACTTGTTTTGTTCAGCCTGGAGAAGAGGAAACTAAAGGGAGAACTCACAGCAGCCTACAGCTTCCTTAAGAGGGGAAGCAGAGGGGCAGGCACTGATCTCCTCTGTGGTGACCAGTGACAGGACAAGGTGACAGTGACTTCAGGATACTACTTATAAACTCTTAATTGAATAAGAAAACAGTACAGGCTGGAACAGACTTCTGGAGGTCCCACTGCTACAGTCTTACTCAAAGCCTGTCCAGCTGGTTCAGACTACTCAGGACTTTCTCCAGGCAATTTTTGAATAGCCTGAAGATTAAGACTCAAAAAACGCTCCAAAAAATCTGGTTCAGTGTTTGACCACCCTGACAGTGAATTGTTTTTCTTCTTCTCTCTAACTGGGACCTCCCATGTTGCAATTTGGGTCCATTGCCTCTTGTCCTGTCACTGTACACCTGTGAGAAGAGTCTGACTGTCTTCTCCATATTCTCCCCTTATGTAGCTGCAGATAGCCATAAGGTCTGCCCCTTACCATTCTCCTCCAAGGCTGAGCAGACTCATCTCTCTCAGCACCTCCTCATACACCATGTGCTGCAGTTCCAATCATCCTATAGGCTCCACACAGGACTCGTTACAGCCCATCAATGTCTTTCCTGTAATTGCAGAAATTGCAGTGGAGAACAGTGGAGGGCAACACAGAACATGCACCTGGTGTGCAGGCTACAAGATAAACACAGGCTTGGGCAAAATTTGTGACTGTGTCTCAAAAGTCTGCCCTGGAAAACCTTTCCAACTAGGAACAAGGAGAAAAAGTAACTAGAACTGATAGTGTTATACCATATCCCTGGTGGATGAGGGGACAGATGAGAATGTTTATCTCAACTTTCATAAGAGTTTTGACACTATCCCTCATGACATCCTTCTACACAAGCAGAAGTACAGGTGTAGGCAAACAGGAATACTAAGATGTACCAAAAGCCAGCGGTACCGTCAGGCCCAAAGTACTCTCTGATCAGTAGCACAATGTCCATCTGAAGTCCAGTGCACACATTGATCCTGACTCCAGTGTTGTTTAGCATCTTCATTAGTGACCTGAATGATGGGGCAGAGTGTACCCACAGCAAATTTATAGGTTGTATTAAATAGGGAGGAATGGCTGATAGACCAGAGCAGTGTGCTACCATTCAGGGGAACCTTGACATGCTGCCAAAACAGCTTGGTAAGACCATAATGAAATTCTACAGGGGGAAATTCAAAGTCCTGTACCTGAGGAGGAGCAAAACCATGCACCACTACTGACTACAAGTGCCTGGAAAGCAGCTTGGCAGAGGAGGACCTGAGGCTTCTGGTGGACACTAAGTTGAACATGAGTCAGCAGTGTGTCCTGCAGCACACAAGGCAAATGATATCCTCATCTGCATAAGGAAGAGCACTGCCACCTGGCCAAGGAGCATGATCCTTCCCCTCTACTCACTGGTGAGCCACACCTTCAGTACCATGTCCAATTCTGGGCTTCCCAGTGTAAGAGAGACATAGGCATACCTACAAAGAGTGCAGTAAAGGGCCCCAAAGATGCCCCAGGGACATCTGGCATATGAGAAGAGGTCTAGCAGCATGGAACTGTTTAGTTAAAGAAGACTGAGGTGGATCTTATAATTGTGTATAAATACCTGATGGAAGGGAGTACAAAAGAAATATCCAGATTCAGTGGTGTCCAGTGACAGGGAAGAGGCAATGGGCACAAACTGAAGTCCAGGGAAGATTCACTTCAACATAAGAAAAACCTTTTTTACTCTAAGGATGATCAAGCACTGGAATCAATTGCCCAGAGAGGTTATGGAGTATCCATCCTTGGAGCTATGAAAACTTGCCTAGACCTAACTCAGCAATGTGCTCTGGTCAGGTGGCTGGACTGTCTCTCCAGAGGTTCCAGCCTCTGCCACTGCTGTGAGTCTCTGTGTGTGTTACTTGACAGAGAGGAGTCTGGGAGGAGAAAAGGAGATACAAGGATAGCAAAAAGGTGGGATAAGGAAAAGATAACAAAAGAAAAAAAAAAGAGAGAGAGAGAGAGAAAGAAAGGCAAATAAGGCACAAAATCATATGGAGAATAAAAACATGGAGAATCCTGTGACTGTGGACTCCTGTGCTAAGGGTGACAAGATGACCTGCACACCCAAGATCACTCCAATATAGGAATGGACTGGCTTGGACTCTCCATTGGGTTCATCTCTGAAAGACTTGGGATGGTAGGGTGCAAGAACAGATAAACTTCTACCTTGATATTGAGTGCAGAAGGAAAAAAAATGCAGCTTCGTAGTATAAGACTTCTCTGCATTAATTGTGTATCAAAACCAGTAACAAGCAAAAAAGTTGTAACTCAATCACTGCAATTTGGAAGTGATATAATTATGAATTAATACTACTACTACTAGTAATAGTGGTGTATTTGTTGCAAGTTAATGTATTATTGGTTGCTTAAAAATGTGTTTCTTATTCAATAAACATCTTAACTACCTCCATGAGTTACATCAAGTCTCCAGGGTAAAAGCGGGAGCACCACATACCTGCTGCTAAGAATGCTGCTCTGTTTTAATCAGTTTACTTTTTGTACTGGGCAATGTTAAGAGCACTTAAAACTTCATGCTTATTAACACAAAAACTATATGAGAAATCAAGTCACAGTGTCTTCATGCTGTTTCTTCTCAGTTGCAAGATCAAACTGATTGCCAGAGAGTACAAGAATCACTGTCAAATACAATATGTAATGTCATAATATTTAAGCTCTGTAAGCTAACTATGATGGGGTGTTTCTGATGGTCTTTCAAAAAGATGATTAGCAACATCTAAGAAATAAAGACAATTAATAATTTGGAAGTAATCCTTAATTAGAATGAGATTCTGAGTGTCTAATAGAACCCCAATATACAGGAAAGGTCTATACTTCCAGCATGGCTTCAATGCATCCTCTCAGGGTAATAAAGGACCAATAATAAGTTTTGAGTCACCTCATTGCCTCAATAAATCTGGAAGATGGCTAGTGAAAAATAATTTGCCATAAAGAATAATTTATAATAGATATAGAATAAAACCTACACTATATTCACTGGTAGTCTGTGGAAGATCCAGGGATCAATTTCTTAACTGTTTCTGTGGAGATTACTAATACTTGAAGAAAACTTCTTACAGTAGTTTCCATTAGCATTTTTATAATAGACTATTAATTTTAGACTTCCATTCAGGGGAGGTCTTTCAGCTTGCCAGACAAATGGGAAATGTTGACTACAACAGTACAAGATCTACTTAAGAGCTGATCGGCTCTAGAAAGAGGATATATTTCTTCAGAGCAGCATGTGAAGTACTGACTGACAGAGCAGGTCAGGAGAACATTTCAGAGCAATTCAACCAGCATTAACAAAGAAGTGGTTACCTACACTGCAAGAACATGCCAAGGCCATGAGTCACTGGTAAGTGGAACCGATGGATCTCTCTCATCTTATTTGCATTCCAACACAATGTGAAAGCAGGAAAGATTTCCCCCTCCACCCTACACAACCTAGTGTTTATCTTACTTAGAACTTAAACCTGCTGCATATGGTGGATAAGAACAGGAGAAAAAAAGGTAAAGGTAAATTCATCAATTTTCATTACTTAGTTCAATGGGAAACTCCTAGTTTGACTGAAATCTTGCACTGTGGATTGCCATCTGGTCCAAGCAAATCAGACATACACTGCCAAACATTTCATGTCTTGGAGGCTGCAGAGTGTTTGGCAGTTTTGCATTAAGCTACTCACATGAAAATGGAGAAAAAGAACACAATCAGTGCTTTCTGAGGTCCCAGTGATCCCCACAGCTCATTTTTACTTTCAGTGATTGCTTTCATATAAAGTAGCCAATGACTAATTTACAACTACCACAGACAGTGTATTTGTGCAAGTGGCTTCAGCCACCCTTGCCTTGCACTCACTCAAGTACTCAACTTAGCCCATACTCTGGGCAATGTGTTTTTCCTCTAACAATGTTTTTTTCATATAAATATGTGCATTTCTAAGACGAAATGGAGTTTCTACAGCAGGCACTTAACTTTGCACAACTGGGAGCACAAGACAAGTACCTACTTCTACTTTTCCCCTAGGGTGCTCCTGTAGGGTATGATTCAAAACAAGTGAAACAGCTTACCTGATCCGCTATGTCAAGCCTGGCTTTGTGATGAAGAAGAAAATCCACCACTGACACGTGACCTCCCGCAACAGCAAAATGGAACGCGGTGCGCTTCAGCTGAAATAAGCAAAGCTTTGTTTGTCAGGGCTGTAATACAGTTATTTCCCCTGTGCAGGTGATCAGGGTTTCAGAATTCTTTCATTACTACCAAATGTAGTTAGCTACTATATACTATTATACAGTAAATATATATTATCTGTTACTGTATACTATTTCATATTTCTCCTTCAACAGCCACACTTGGTCTTTATCTACCTTTTTGTTGCCTTGGATAGAATTTAGGTATCAATCTTAAGAGAATTTTTGTGAAAACAGAATGGTTTAGTTAGTCTACACAGTATTGTTCCTTCACTGAAATGCAGTGAAGTATCAAACACTGCCTAGGGAATATGCATGCAGTACAAGAAGCATCCTTGTCCACTATTTTATTATATGCTTTGATTTGAAAAGTTGAGAATAGATTTGCACAATTAGATTTGGTTTTGGTGCCTCCTTTTCACTAAAGCTCTGTAATGCACGATGCAATTTCTCATTCATTCAGTGTTAGTCACCTTCCCAGCCCGAGTCATTATCCATGTAAGTGAAAGCTACCACCTTGCAAACAAAGAGTAAATTTACACAGGTGAATAGGCTCAGTGCTTATCAGGAAGACTTGATTAATTGTTCCATAAAGTAATTAATGGTATGAGTTTAAAAGGGATGTGCTAAATTGAATTAAACTTTAGTGGAGAGAGTTTGTTTTCAGTTAAAGTGAACATAACTGGATTTAATATAATTCACAATAGTTTCCATAGAAGGATGCATAAGAGATTTAATTAACTTCAAAAATTCATTTCGATTTGTTCTCATATTCTTCACCACAGATCATCTGACATATTCAAGTATAAGTTTAAATTTACAGAGATGTGCATTAAAAGCATAAAAAGGCAGGATTTATTATGTGTATTTAGGCCAGAAAAAACCTCTTGCACCAGAAATTGTTCCATCAAAACTCACCTTTTGACAGCCTTGCTTATTTGGCTTGGGAGTGCAGGGGCAGGAATGATCAACACGAAAAAAAAGAATGGCTTTGCCAGTATAAGCTACATCCCTGCTAGGAGAATCAATCAAAGCACAACCCCCATAGAGCTATGCTAGTAACTCTCTCATAACACAGGTGTGTTTTAAGGATGACAGGGTGAAGTTTCAAACTACTTGACTGGAAATGTATTTAGTTTAATTTCCTAAATTCTGGAAAGTAATATGGAAGCACAAATAGTCTTTAAGTGACTTTTTAGAGTACTATGCCATTGGTGGGAACACTCTCACTGTTCAAGGTAGTTTTTATCTGCCTCTCTTTTTCACAAACAAACCAAGAATGCACATGTGCTATCTTATACATTCCCTGGTGGGGAAAAATGCATGTGGTCATGGGAAAAAAGTTCTTTCAGAATCTGTGATGAACAAACTTTGGCTGTTAGTGGCTAGATGGTTTATATGTAGTCACTGAGGGCATACTGTCATCTGAACTCCCAGATTAATATCATGACCATTCTGTTGCTATTGAAACACCTCTTGTGGAACACAGCACTGTATTTTGTTACTGTGAAGTATACATCCCCAGATTTTAGGCCTAGAGTACAAGTCAGCATAAGAAAAGCATTTTCATCTATCTGGGGAAGAACTGAACTCTGACCTCAGCCTGGAGGCAGAGGGTATGATAGAATGCTCCCATGGTACAAACCAAAGGGTAATACTTCATCCTTGAAATTTGTAATGCTAGTGGCATAAATTCATTCTTAAAGTGACTGTGAGGTAAAGTCCTCTCACTCTAAAAGATGGGGAACTTGATAAATTAGTCACCCAAGAACAATGAGGAAATATTATGGCAGGGACACAATTGAGAAGTCCTTAGTTCCTAACGTGACACCTTCACTAGTGGCTAAATGAAAAAACCCGTGAGTTATGCTGCACAAATCTTACTGTTCATGATGGATGTGTGAAATCTCACTTTATCAGGTCCTAGAGTGGACTCCTGCAGCCCCACCACCTTGCAGCTGATGGGGCACACCAGCACGCTGGCATTCCACCAAGCACCCCAAGGAGTCACCTTTCCTATCAGTGATCCATCAGTCACTTCATACTCACAGTATCTACAGCATTTATATTAACATTCTTTTTAAACAGCTTTTCCATGGTTTCCAAATTGTTCATTTTAGCTGCATATTGAAATTCTCTCTCATCTGGCAATACTGTGGAAAAACATGATGAAAAAATTGTATTACTAAAAAAATAGTCATAACCAACATAAAGGATGCTGATGTTGTTTTTACTTTCTATTATTTGTCTTGATGTTATGAGAATAATTTGCTTCTTATCATAGAAGAGTTTCTGGACTACATTTTTCTACTCTAGAAACTCCAAGCTGGTGTTTCTAGTTTCAAATTTTAGGTGCAGATAGAGGTAGATGTTTCAGAACATGGATCACCTTTGTCTGCACTGTTCACAAGAACAGTACTTTTATGAAGACCTTGCCATCTAAATGGATCCCAAATTATTTTATAGGCTTACCAGTGAATGGTACAAAGTGCAACATTTATTTGCTGTTCTTTTGAAAAGTTGCTCTATTTTAAAACAGAACACACCACCGAAACACAAAATATTGTAAAGCAGTAACCAAATGGTATGACACAACTGGAAAAACGAAATAAAGCATCTAAAGCCAACCAAATAAACCAGGTTTTACAAGGTGATAAAGAAACAAACAAAAAAACTTGGACTCAACATTTGGCCACAATGTGACTTTTACTTTTAAACTGAGGCTTTTCAATAATGTCTCAGTCAAAAAAAGGAACATCTGTTTGGTCAATTGCAACAGCATATTCAGTAACTTTGGAAAGCAAAATTCCAGTATCTTATAATTGGTTGGCTGGGGATCAGAGTATTTCTCGTGTTTCTACCTTAATACTTAATTAATCACTTAGAAGAAAGTAGTACAGCGGCTAAATCACTCGCACAAATGTCAGTAGATATGTTTAATTCCCTAGCATAACACACTGAAAATATAATTACTAAGGTATCTTCTATACAGAATATTTTGACCTTTAGGCCACTTGTTCAATGATACCACCAAAGAGGATAGCACTCTGTCGAACCAGGAACTGCAGCAATTGTCTGTTCCTTAGAGGTGTCTCAGGCAAGTTCATCCTACTGCATTACGTCTAATAAAAATACAGTTTGAGGCAGTATAACTGCAGAGCATACTAAGGAAAATCAGTATGGCATTCACTTAATTGCATTTTACATGTTGCCCATGGCTATAATCTCAGGGGGAATAATCACATTTGTGCTGTAACAGAACAAGTTAGAATTAAAACTGGATACTTGCAAAGGTATTTCCAGTTTTCCTATGAAATTATCCAAGCACCTCAAAGAAAAGGAGCATACACCCAAATTTCTCTGGAAATCATAGAATATGTTTTGCTTGTATGACAACATGGACCCATAGGGGAAAAGCAAAAAAACCCAACCAACCAATCAAAAGCAGTTCCAAATAAAAAGGCACCCCTGGCATCTGTGACAAGGAGCATGGCTAATTGCATAGTCAGCACTATGAACTTTGGGATCTTTGATCTATGAACTAAGGGAACTTTGAAGAAGAAATGTCTCACTCATATGTCTTTCACAGTCATTACCCTAAAGAGGTATCCAGCAGAGCTTTCCACCAACTTGCTTTCAAATTCAGATAAACAAATGGTCGTAGGATACCTTACTCTAAGCAAATTGGTCACAAATGTGGAAACAAAATGTACAGTACTAAATAGCTGCAAGTAGTTATAATTAGGCCATATTAATTCCTGTTGATGAGTATCACACACGTATCTTACATGAGGATGCAAAGATAAATGCATCTCAGGGCATTCAGGAACAACCCCAAGGCTTTTTTCAACACCACCTTTCAGAAACAAGCAAAAATTATGTTTCCCTACTGTATCTACATTGGCAAGGACAGTTTTGTTTAGTTCTGACAAAGTAATAACTGCCCTTTGCTCTCCCGTCCAGAAGCCACAAATTGGCCGCGTGCTGCTAAAATGACCTTTTGCTCTGGGTGCCATGTTTCTTAATAATCTCTCTTTTAATACCTCTTATTAATTCAGAAGCTAAGAACAGTGAGAATCCAGAAACATCATAACACTGACTCATTGCCCAAACTTTTGCTGATTTTGCAAAATGACTTCTTTTTCATGTATGAAACTACAAGAGTAGAGTGGCCAGACCACAGATTTATGGAAACTTTCCATCCAAGCTGGAGTCTCCAGGATGTGGCACTCCTTGTGTTATTAGTACTCACTCTATTTTCAGGTAACATTAACAATCAGTTATCTACTTGTGGTTGTTGGGGGTTTTTAGAGGGTATTCCTTTGGTTTAATGAAAAACATGTCTTATTGCCCTACAGTTTATATAATAACTGTATATATTATAACAATAAAATAGTTATATTCAATTTTTATTCTGAGCTAACTCAAATTAGTACTTTGATTTCCTTTCCTGATGCAGTTGATTTCCTTTTTAGAGAGTCCTGGCAGCAGTGTACTGAATATCCCAACATTTTTCATCTCTTGGAAGGGCAAGGAAGTAAAAAGTGTAGAAAAGTAAATTGCTTTTTTGGCCTCAAAATAGAAAGTGAGGTACCTTCAGTTGTTTTCTTCTCTCATATTTGTGTCTTATTTTAGAGGCCTCATTCTGTCCTTCAGTAATACCACAAATAAGGATGATTGCCAATGAAGTAAAATCGCAGCAGACATTTTAGTACTCACAGACAATGAAAATCCCTCCATGTGTGTGTTCCTTAACCTCCCCTGTCTCTTTTTGATTTCCTGATGTAGTGGTCACAAGATGAAATCCAAAATTATCTCAAAAAGCACATGGAAAAAATCCCCAAGAATTTGAACCAGCTGACAAATTCCAAGGAGGTAAAAATTAAAAAAAATAACAAGAACATTTAGATTCAAATGGCAGTAAATTTTTCTTTACTCTACTGTTTCTAAAAAAATAAGTCATATATTTAACTATTTGCTAAAGTTTTCAATGTTTCCTTTGTTTTCTTTTTATTGGAAACAAAATTTCTAGGGCAATCTAGGTGTTTTGTTAAGTCACGAGAATCTTCCTCTAAAATAATAATTTTCTGATTCAAAGGGGTTACAGGAAAGCCCACCAGCTGAGTCCAACAGTGATGCTTTATCAGTTTCTTTTCTTTATCTGCCCTCTTTGCCAGCCCGGCAGGAGGAACCAGAGCCCAGGAGAGGGACTCTGGCTGTCCCACTCGGGTCACAGGACGGACGGGGCAGGGTTTGACAACTACGGCTCGGTTTCCACAGATGACCTGTTTTTCACTAATTGCAGCCCGCGCCAGAGCGGTCCGTTCTTTCACAGTCCGGTTTGCAGGATGAAGACCGGAGGCCCCACCGCTGAGGCTTGTCCTG
>VXBX01002491.1:72899-88649 GCA_013400415.1 Scytalopus superciliaris | reverse complement strand
CACACTAAAATCACTGAAATCAAGTTGACATTGACAACAAAAAACCAAGAAAGAAATTTTTTGGACATTAAAACCATTAAAGATGTGTCCTCCTAAGAATGATAACCTTGACTTCTGAAATGCTCCTTTTTAATTTTCTTTTTTTGTTGTTGATCGCTGTTGTTGTTTTTGGGTTTCTTCTTTTTCTTTTTTTTGTGAAAATTGGGCTTTATCTTTTATCAAGTCACCTTTACAAAGTCAATCTTACTGCACATTTTCTTACAAGTCAACATACTTCTGAATAGAAAAAAAACCCAACAACACAGAAATTTGTGTTAGCAAATTACTGGGCTTCAAACCATTAACTGTACATAGAACATTTTGTAGCAAAATGCTACGGTTTGTTTGTGTTTTTTCAAAGAGCAAGTGTTCCATGTTTGTATCCAGGACAGGTTTAGAAATTACAAATATTATTGAAAAGATGTCTTCAATAGTAAAACTGACTTCTCCTAAACAGGAGGCTAAAAGCCATTAAAGCAGTGTGAACCTTAAAGGAATGGATATTAAGAAGGGTATAAAAATCTTCAATTCTATTCCACCAAATTCACATATTGATGTTATAAATACATATGTAATAGTCATAGAAGACACAGAAACTTCACTTAGCTTCATAAGAAACATGACAATTTACCACCAGAGAAGATCAAATACCAATGTAATTGTCATTACAACCAGATAATAACAAACACCAAGGAATGTGTATTGTTCTTATAGAGGCAACAGGAGTGAACACCACTGCTTAAGACAATTCAGTTCTGTTCAGCTATTTTGATGATTATGAGGTTATCCTAAATGATCCTACCTTAATTTCTTAATATATACTTATANAAAAAAGAAGAGAAAGCAGTGCCCTCTGCTGGTAAAGTTCTGAGCAAGTCACGATTCCAAGGGCTTTTAACATCTTCTCTGTTACTTTTCCTATGCCTGGCACCTAAAAAAGAGTAAGTAACATTATACTGGAAATTTTACATTTCTAGATCCATTACCAAGAACAACTTAAATCAGACACAACTTTTTAGGATACAGTACCTAGAAAACTATCTTTTCAGTAGAATTCTTTATTTTAGAACAGAAAAAATATACATAACATAAAAGTGTCACAGTGTCTCTTACCTTTCTAATGGGCAAATCTTTTAGGAAGTCTAGCACAACTTGTCTCTCAGGAGCAATTCTGTATTGCCCGTTAGGTTTATTACGATCACTGCACATTTTTGCTAACATTGTATTTGGTGCTATTCCTTAAAAACAAACAGATGAACCCCATATTAAAAAAAATACTAGATGAAGTTTAATTCCAACTGAACAATATTTAAGAGCAAATGACTAGCCTACACATTCGGCAAAGATTAAAATAAGGAAAAGAATTACAATAACTGATAACCAGACTTGATGCAATCCTACAAAAAAATTTTGACAGACATCAGAGAACACAAATACTAAATACAACAGATAAAGGGTACTTCTGTTTTAAGATTGTCAGGATAACACAACATACACTAATAAGTCATGAGGGGTTAAATACCAAGTGCTTAAAAATAACATCTATTACAAGATTGAACACTTTTATGATGGTGACTGGTGAGATAAAGGAAGTGCTTACAATAGCAGTTGTAGTGAACTTTCTATGAGGTCTTCCTTCTTTGCATTTCAAAAAGACTTGACAAAATTTACCAAATGTTAGTATTTTGTGGGCTACCACTCCAGTGTAATCATTTAGAAATATATATATTTCACAGACACTGGTAGGAATGAGGAGGGATGGCTTTTTCCTATCAAAGCAACTGTTTTTACAAATGAGCTCTGGAATTGGTTTAGCAAGGAAACTAGAATAACTCTGTGCTACAGCCCTAGCCATTTAACTTTTTATTTGCTCACTAATATAACATTAAGATGGTAGAAATAATTCTACTTACTATTGATTATCAGTATTTTTTGAGTTAGCCTTCTAATTGTTTTTCATTTTTAGGCTTAAGACACCTGATTGAACTTATAAAAGCTATGGTTGTTTTTCTAAACACAAATTTATCCTTAGGAAGACAAGGCTTCAGTAAACAAAATTGTTACATTGCTACTATTCATGAGATAATATACATGGGTGGAAGTCTTATTCTGCTTCTTCCTACTAGGTATTTCTTTACCTCTGCTTACATTCCAGGCTTTCCTGGCCCTCTGCATCTGCTTTGTAAAGCTCAGCATTCCCTGATGCCTCACTGACCTGGTTCATAAAGCAGTTGGATGGCATCCAAACTAAGTGGCTAGGGACATATGCTGGTTTTAGTGACCTAATGCAGATTATAATCAAAATAGTTGAGATTTAAATGTAGCTTGCCTGAAGACAAGACAAAACTTGCTTGGCAAACATTAAAAAGCTACTGAAGAGTTCATTAACTTCAACATATATTTACTTCTCTGAGAACTAACATTTTAATGCATCTTGATATTGTCTTAAGCAAGGAATGGTGTGGAGGAGTCAGAAATATATAACAATATGGATGTGCTATTCAAATTACAAGCAGTTTAGCAACCTGTAACAGATTTCACTATGACCCACTGGCTGACAAAAGCATTTTACATGATGTGCTAAAGTAACAACCACCTGTGCTAAGATCAGCTCAGGTGCACTGGTCATCCTCTGACGCTACTTGCATTTTGAGAAGAAAAAAGCAAAAAAGATGGTATAACTGTTTCAATTATTAAAAAAAGAAAAAAAGAAAACAAGCAGCAGTGGCTTTAATAGTCATGACACCTTTTGCAACAATGCAAAGTCACAGCCTTTGCAGAAGAACGCATATTTATACAAATAGAGCATATTTCTTTGCAGCACAAGAATGCTGTGGCAAGGTTAAATTCTTAACTAATGCTCTCTGAGATTAAAGTAGAAGACACTACAGAAATACAAAGTTTTATTATTATTGATATGTGTCTAAATACCTGCACTAGCAGTCAGTTGAGTTTTCTGCTCAATCCTAAAGCGAATTTCCTTCACAACTTCCTCTGCAGAAGTACCAAAGACAACTGAATCTTCCACTGATTGACTTCTTTGTTCAAGGTGGTCATCTGTCAGAGACGTATTGTCTTCAAATAGTACCGGTGAAGAAGAGTATTCACCTTCATTACATTTGTCAGACATATTCATATCATTTTTATCTAAGTTAGACAAAACACAAACAATTAATAAATCCATACAGAACATGTTGATTTTCTTCTGCGGTGGCTCCAGGGTTCATTAGCAGCTTTATTTCCTTCTGTTTTTATTTAGACAAAGCAATCACTTTGCTCTTTGTTTGAAGATGGAAGAGTCGTAACTGCTTTGTTTTTAATGATTTGAGCTTGGCTGAGATTGAAGGAATTGGCTAGACTGGACATAATTTCCAGAAAAGCAAAAAGGTTTAATAGCCTGTTGCTGTAGCAGCTGAAAACCATCAAGATTTTGGCACTATTTTTATTTCAAATCAGATAAAAGGCCAGATGCTCTCTTTTTTTGGTGGAAAGGAAAATCTTTTGCAGAAGTTTTTTCAAGATTCTCCAAAGGAAATTAGGTTTCTGGAATAACTGTTTCTAGAACCATCAGCCTGGTGAGCTTCTCATTTTCAGCTGCTGTCATAGTAGAACAAGTTATGTCAGCAGTCCTTTGTCTGACTCTACAAGCACTAGTATTACAGTCTCACATTCCAAGCACTTGTTTGTGTTTCAGAGGAACAAAGATGTCAAGTAAGTATGAAGAAGCACATGACTACACACTAGTGATATTTTGTAAAGACTATGCCAGTTTGTTGCTTTCTATTTTATTAATGCTTTTCTACAGTAGTGTATCCTTGGTTATCCTCTTAATGACTATTTAGATAATTTCTGAATACTGATAAATGTTCCAGTCTGTGCATCAATCAACCATTTTTATGACTCCTCTTTTGTTCTTATTCCCAACTGGGAATACAGTTACGGATGTGGTTCCAACTCCATCTTCTTGAGCCAAGTGACATCCAATCATATCTTAAACACTACAGTAAATCCTGCAGTGCTCCTGCTAATTATTTGCAAAATTATCATGTTGAATTGTAATGCATACCTAAACCATGCAATTTGGTTTAGAAAACCTAGTACCACTTTTCAGATATTTTACTCATAAGAAAAAAAAATCCTGCAAATCCAAATCATTAGCAGTATGCCTTTTATTCACAGATGAGTAGTAGAAGAAGTTGACCTGTAAACTAAAAATCTGAGGTAGAGAATATATGTAAGGACCTATGTATTTCCACTTTCAATGCATGCAGTTTATCTGATGCTTATCTTACGTGCATGTGTGAACTGCAGCCCCAGCCCTGACCCCTGGCACTGTGGTCAGTGTGACTAGTGCTATTTCAGGAGGCGAGCAGCCCTTCTCTGAAACTGCGTTTGTGCTCTCTCTCCTCTCGGTCAGGCAGGGCAGGTCCCGTACCCCAAGCAGGCAAACCAGATTTCTCCCTCCCCTCTCTCCTGGCCCCAAGGTTCCTGGGCACCAGGATAAGCACTCTGCTCACAGCCAGCCTGTGCTGTGAGTGACCCCTGTGGCCACAGCCCCCAGAGCCCCCTCTGGAAAATCCTGCTGGTCCTGAGGGGGAACTCACACCAGAGCTGCTGCTGGACAGAGAGAGCTGGGACCCCCCGGTGGCCAGGGACACCTCTGCCATCCACTGCTTCCTCCAGGACTGAGGGAGGGACTCGTGTGCTTTTACACAATTTTTGAGTCTAGATTATGATTGCTATATTGATAGATCACACCATGTGCTATGCTCCAACCCCATCTAGAGAGGGTCCAGATTGTATTGTAATAGAAATAATGTATTTTGCTACTTACAGATTGCACTACACTGATTCTCCGTATAGAAATCCTGTGCCATTCTAGTAATAAATTCCATGCTATACTAACAATGAAACCACGCTAAGGAAAATAAAGCTTAAATTTTAACTACAGTTCAGTGCTACCATCATTCTGCCAAGAATTCCTAAAAGAGACTGCCTGTCCCCTGAGAGTCAGGGGACTATATGAAAAGCAAGTAATTTGCTTACCTCTTCCTGCCATGTTTCCTGTGTTAAGAAAGAATCTCCTCCTATCTTCAGGCCAGTTCAGTCTTTCCTCCAAGTGCTCTGTTATGTTCAGGTAGGCTTCATCTAGGCCCATAGGCATAAAATTGGGATCATATTCAGCCAGTATTTCTCTAACCTTGATAAACACATAGTGGAAATTTAAAGCCTTGTTGCTGTAAGATGAAACTTCAAGATGACCAATAAATATTAAAGACACTTAAGGAACAAATTATTTTTCACAAGTAGCAAGATACTCATAGTAAATGAGAACTAAACAGATCTTGAGCAGTGTGTTTTACTGCAGAGGACACTAAGATCAGTGTATAAGGACTTCACAGTCACTAGGTTCACAGACACTGCAGTAACCACCTAAATAAAACTCTGGGAACCTGAAACTCAGCAAAACAGATGAGCCAATGCACCTTTCTGTGCACTGCATGTCAGATATCACATATACAAGGGTTAAAAACCCCCATCATCAGCTGCAAAAAATGAAGTTTTAAATTACAGAAAAGTTAAAATTATAGTCAATATTTTAGAGCAGTGGCTAATGCCACAAGCAAAACTTGCTGGGAAACCTTCAGTGATAAGTGTATCTTCCTATTAGGAAACATAATAAAATAAATGGTCAAAATACAAGNTGTTTTTTCCTATCCATTTGAGTCAGATTCTTAGGTATCCCAACATTTGCTTGCACGCACTTCATCTTTCTGAAACTGAATAAAGATAGGATTCGCTACTGAACTTGAAACGACAAAATGAAAAAAAAAACTTTAAATATTTTCAATCAAAATTCAAAGAGAAAAACAAGAGAAAATCCAAATCAAAGTTTAGTGTATGAAATTTAGATGTGGACACAGTTTTTCAGCAATAAATACAGGCATGGCTACATGCACATTGAATCTTCTAGCATGGTAATTTCAGGTGAATTTAGGAGATTATAAAACCTTTAATACTTTACCTGATCAAACAACAAGTGAAATATATATAATGAAATCCAAGATCCCTAACAAGTTCAAATACATTCTGAAATACTCATATTTATATATATTTTTTTACAGAAGTGAAAAAAAAATAAAGTAAGATCAACCTTACTTTTAATATTGAAGAAACTGAGGCTTCATAAAAATAAAGAAAGCTTGACATAACTTTATGGCAGTCAGGAGTTTTGTGTCATGCACTGGTTTGATTTAAAATGCACAAAAGATCTTTTTTCTTTTTTTAAACCAGGCTTCTGGGAAACCTAACTATTTCATCTGGCATTAAATAAACTACTTCCAATAAAGCAAAATACTATTTCTTTTTCCCCCTATTTCATTTGCTCTTTATATCAAGTCCCTTCTTTAAAAAAAAAAAATTAATCTGCCTTTAGAACTCACTAATGCTCTTTTGTTTCCAGTAATTAGTATTCAAAATTATGATTATGCATTGTATGAAACTACTATTCCAGGTTTTCTGTGTACTTGTAACTTCCTAATAATTAGATTATGCTCCATGGTTTTGAACTTTTAAGAATAATAGGCTCAAGTCTTAGCTCACTACACAGGTTTTCAAAATCTCTTATCATCATCAGCACTACTAAATTCAGTAAAATAGCAAGATGGTGAATGCAAAGCTTTTTCATATCCTTACCCCAAAGCAACAATGTTCTGTTTAACTTATATTTAAAGCCAGATCACAGAAGAATTTAATACTTAAACTATCACTCCACATATTATCTTGAACTGATATTATTGATACCATCTGAAATCAAGTACACTAACTTTAGATTAAAGAGCACTTTCAGACTTACCTCTTTACTCACTTTGCCGTATTTCTCAAAGTTTAGTGGCACAATAGTTAGATGTGGACATAGTTTTTTAGCAATAAATCCAGGCATGGCTGCACGCACACCAAATCTTCTAGCATGGTAATTTGAAGTGGACTTAGGAGAGATTAAATAAATTCAGTGTTCAGTAACCAAATTTTTAAAAAATTTATTATTAAATAATCATGTAGTAATCACATACTTTCATACAGAAAAGACTGACAGGGCTGAGAGTTTATATGCATTTCCCCTTACTCCCTCCTGCCTTTCAGTGTGTTTATATACTTCAAATTTTCATTAGTACACTTTTTACTGCAAAGTAAAATCCAGCTTACACTATCAAGTCTACGAACAGTTGTTTCCTTACTATTTCTGGGTTTTGTCAGTTTCTATATAATAGCATCATTACATTATGTTATTATTTGTTATGTTTCATTATGCTTAAGATTGATACAACTGATTTCTGTAGTTTAACATTTGGCCTTACCAACATACTCATTGATCCCACTGCTATAGGCTTCTCCTTCAGCTCTGGATTGTCTCTCATTTCCACAGCTGCATAGAAGGCATCCATGTCAATGTGCACAATTGTACTGCTAAGGTTACGGCTCTGCTCCAGTTCTATCACAAGTTTGTCCACCTGAACAGAGTAAACCAATAATTGAAAAACTAATGTGGCAGAAATTGCAGCAGTATAGATGATCCTAAAAATTTATGCACCTTGCATATAGATAATGAAAAAAACCCAACAAACCCAATCCCCACCAAACCAGCACTCAAAAAAAAATAAATCACAACCAAGTTTCTGATGAAAGCTGCTCACAGAGAGAACACTGCTTTTCCAATTGATACAAAAAACACCCCAAAACTCAATGAAAAAAATCTCTGTTGTGGGGTTGTTGTGTTGTTGCCAGCTGGCAACTAACTTCATGCAGCCGCACCCTCATGGTGGAATGAGGAAGAGTCAGAAGAGTGAAAGTGAGAAAAATTCATGGACTGAAATAAAGACAATTCATCAGGGAAAGCAAAAAACTGTGCACACAAGCCAATCTACTGAATTCTAAGGAATTCATTCACTGCTTCCCATGGGTAGGCAGGTATTCACCGTCCCCAGGAAAACCAGGCTTCATCATACATAACAGTTAACCTGAGCAGACAAATGCTGTAACTGCAAAAATCCCTCCTTCCTTCTTCCCCCCTCCACTTTATATCCTGATCATGACACCATATGGTCTGGAATATCCCTGTAGTCATTCATGGATGCTGTGTTGTCTATGTTCCCTCCCAAATCCTTGTGCACCCCAACACTCCTCCTTGGAGAATGCATAAAAGCTCTTAGCTGTGTGCAAGTGCCATTCAGCAATAGCTAAGGCACTGATAAGCAATAGCTGTTTTCAGCACAAATCCAAAATACTGCCCCCCATGCTACCTACTCTAAAGAAAATTAACTCCAGGCCAGCAAAAACCCGCACAAAACCTCACCCAACAAACAAGAAAATCCCACATGAAAAGAAAAAAAAGAGGATGTATCTGATTCAGACAGAAACTTTGTAAGACCATTGAATATGCAGCTTTAGTTTGGCCTAGAAAGGTGAAGACCAGCAGCTCACAGGATGCAACCATCTATCTTGTCTTCTCAGAAAGAAGGTCTCAAACAAACAGGTTCATTTACTGCTAATTAAGGTGCTGTCAACCCCTCAGTAAAACTTCTAATATTTGTTACAGGAATCTAGGTCATATAAGGCTAGATTGCTAGGAAAACTGCAAAGTTTTTAAAGAAAAGCCTATATACAAAGTATGTTTCACTCTGAATGTTAATGACTTTTCTCTTCTAAAACACTGTGAGCATTACTGCTTTATCAGCTCCATGGTGTTGTGAGTCAGAGGCCAAGCACACAGACTGCTCTATGAAATACTTTAGTTGGGCTTAATTTGCTTGCATTTTTTTATCAAAAGTCATGCAGATCATGTGCTTGTTCCTGAAATAGTATTCAACTATGAATGAGATATGAAATGTGCATGTCATGAGAAAGCACGAGTGAATCATTTGGTAGATTTTTAAGGTCTACTGACTTCAGATGACTATGTTAGCTGCATCACACATCACTGCAGAAGAGAATACAGAAAAGAAAAATAAATAAAAAAGAGTGAGCTATCAAAATACGATTTCTAGCTACATTAATGACTACGGTAACCGTGACTTACACAACAAAAGGCTGCTACTGCTAGTAAAAAACCCCAAATAATAGCAATAACAGATCTCAAGAAACAGACTTAGCATAAAGGAACTAAAGTTTCAGTTTGCTTGCAGGCATGAGAGCACACAAGCTCATGACATCAAAGTGCCATTACAGAAATGTCTCTGGAATGACTGCAATGCATTTGTGGTCCTGGAGAGGAAAGTTCACATGTAATTTGCATGGTTACTTGGAAGATGGTTTCTCTCTTTTTTTCTTCCCTCAACAGAGTTGCTTAATAAAAACCCATAAAAACGTTATCAAAAAACCCCATCTTTGGAGCTCAAGACACTTGAACCAAGATAAGTGAGCTTGGAATGTTCTAATTAAATTGCTGATTAATGATTTACAAAGTCTTTTCTTTGTTTTGTTCCAATTTGATTTGGGGAATGGAGCCTTAAACTAGGCTACTCCATACAGAAAAGCACAGTATGCTCTCCGAAGCTGAGAAAACTGGCTTAGACAGATTAAAAGCACAAGAAAAAAGCCATTTAAACAAAAAGAAACAAACAAAGTGGGGTATTTACATTATTTTCATTATGCTACTATTTCGGCAAGGTTTCATGTCACACTATAATCACCAACAGCATCCTTATTTTAAATTATACTTTGCAGATAATTTTCAGGTTATTTTCCAATTCAAATTAATTAATACTGTCAATTGCTACTCTAGTTACAAAACTTCTATATTTCAATTTATCACATTTATAACAAACTTTTTTGCTTTTTCTCAATAAATATATTTCTAACATGCTACTTACTAAACAGCTAGCATACAAACCTAAAGAATGAAGCAAATTTACATTAAACTAATCAGAAATACAAAAAGATAATGCCTCAGCAAAAGAAACTGATAGAAGCAATATGACAGAGCAAAACACAGCCAGATGTACTTGAAGAATTCTGGGCACCTACAAACATTTCCTTAAAAGTTATGGAGTAATTCCTTAGAGGCAAACCAAGCTGACAAGTTTTTAAAGTTTCTTTCAATTATCTTTTGAATATAAAAAGAGATACTGTTTTAATATACTTATTTATTTATAAGTTAGATGGAAAAAAAAAAAACCCAAAAAGTACAAATTGTGATTAGAAGTTTTTTGCTTGCAAAATTTTAGGCATTTGTGACTTTTAGACAATTTGAAGAGTAACATCTCCTTTCTTATCCCGTGATACAAAATATGAGTTTTTAAACTGTGACAAAAGAGGAAATAAAAGTAAGGCAATAGTAACTATTTACAGACTAAACATCTAGGATAAAACCAGCATGGATGAAGATGGCAAACGTCAGTACAGCAGTGTCCAAATCTGGTAGCAGTTGGATACTTTTTATAGTATTATTAACTATTGCTGAATTTCAAACATTTCCACTCTATGTTGTTAAGATAGTTTAACTCTGTTACAGAAAGGTTTTACAAAATTACATGATACTGTACAGTATAAACTTTCCCTTAAAAGGTTACAATTACATTCATTAGGAAAACTCCAAACTACCTTCACATTTAAGATTATCAAAACCAACCAACCAACAAAAAACCCACAAAGTCCCAAAGAAATATCTGTACACAGAAATGGCCATTTTAAGATTTACAAGTCCTTTCTAATCCTAAATATTTGCAAAATCCATGGTGGTAAGTGCCCTTCTGCAAAGGTGGCCTTCTAAGGAAAACTAAAATTTGAGGAATACCCTCACAAATTACTTGGTATACACACATTCTAGTGGCGAGATACAGTAAAATCCAAGACTTCAAGATGTTTTTACAGCAGCACAGATCTAAAATTGGCCAGCAAAAAAGGTGCATGCTATATCCTCTAATGCAGTATGACAGCTGACTTAACAGTTTCTCCATTGGAGATAAAGATGACTGCTATTTCAGCAAGTAGCATGAAGATTTAAAACAGAGAATTTGAAACTTGGGTCCCAGTAAGATACACATGAGAGAATTTCCCTCTTTAAGTTTCTTTTTTTTTCCCTATAGCAACCAGTTTTCATAAGAAACATTAAAAGAATATAACACTATGTTACAAGATCAAAGAATAAAGTTCAGAAAAAGACAACATGAAGATAGATAAAGGAATACAAATTTACAAGCTTCCACTATGTGTGTTACATATTCTTTCATTATAGAACTATACATTAATATTATAGATAGGATTTGTGTCATTCATGTAATTTATTTTATAAGAAAGACTATTCTGTCTAAAAGAAGTAGTTCTGTGGTGAAGGTAGGATTGAAATGGAAGTATTTTTTCTGTAATTAAATGACTTAAAAGCTACGTCAGTTAACTGAAAAAAAAAACAAGTGTACAAGCAAAGTCATAACTAACCCATGTTAAAGATTTACTAAAAACAATTGTGGCATACAGACTTACAAACTTTTCTGAGGTACTCAGAACTGCAAGCTTTTCTGGGCACAGATTTGAGACACTGGCATCTAACACACAGAAGCTATTTGCAAATCACAAAAAATCCTCACAATGGCATTGAAAATTAATCAATGTGTTTAATGTTCACATGCTTCAATTCCTCATCTACAAACCAAAAAAGAACACTTTGCTTTTCTGGAGTAATGCAAGAATTAAGAATTCACGGCACGTGGTATACAACACAGAAAACTCTATGAGCAAGTCAGTAATACTGCATTCAAAACTGGATTAGACTGGTGTACAGTGGGACCTCCAAGGAACGTTGAGGACAACAGTAAATATTGAATAATTACCCACTCAGTGAACACTGCAATGTGCACTGAATAAAGCAGGAATCTCGTTACGGAAAATCAGCAAGCAACTGTGTAATTAAAGACTGAATCACAGCACAAATGAAAATAGAACGGAATTCAGCTTCTACAAGCAACTTCAACTCTACTGTGTCTACAAATGTTTGGTTTGAAACCTTGGTGCCTTTGTTTTCTTTTAACAATCTCTCATACACAGCAATACTTTGGAAACTATTATCTATTATTAGTGTTTGAAAAGAGAAATAACCTCTTCATCTTTCTAGCTCAGTACGCTTGTATTTCTTGTGACTACTTGTCATGATGATTTTTCATTAATTAGCATAAAAAAGGCATCAGTTATATCCAGAATTGCTGACAGCTGTGATCTCTCTCGTTCTGTTGAAGGTGACTGAACACAAATATACATATATTCTAAAACTCAAGACTGATATGATACTTACTAGCAAAGTATTTAACAAACTTTTACATAAATCATAACGACACCACTTTAAACTGATCGGACTTAGAAAAACAGGAATTACTTTGCTTCATATTATTCATTGAATGAACATTTTGGAGTGCTTTTACAATCTATTCTTCTAGCAAGTTTTTATGAAGATGACATCATCAAAACATTGTGCACTTTTACTAGCATGTCTAACATCAAAACAGCAGTGAACACTGTGCCTTGTCACCAGAACTTAATGCAATAAACCAGAACACACCAAATGTTCATGATACAACATTTACTCCAAAAAGTCTCTACAAGATTAGTACCTGCAGCTGTGCTTTCAAGAGCTGTTGTCTTGTAATTTTCTCTTTTAGCTGCATCATTTTTTCAATTCGTTGGTTAACTTGCTGATCTTTTTTAAGTTCATTTTCATAAAATCTAGAACCCTGAAAGGAAATCACAAAAAACACTTCAGGCTTTTATTTGTCTTCTCCTTTAGACAACCACATTTTATCTTTAAATAAGTAAACATAAAACTCAGTAATTGTTTCTAATGCATTCTTTGATTTTTCACATAAATGATACACAAAAGAGATCACTGGTCATTTACACCTCTCTCTTCAAATAACACAAATATATTCCTCCTTCTCAGAGCCCCTATACTCCAATAAGTATGAGTCTATTTAGAGAACTTTGTGTGTTTACTCATTCTAACACTTGACAACAAAAACTCAAAAGTAGTCAATAAAAGTCAAACTGTTCTTTGCAGTATTTTGAAGGCACGGAGTATTAAAACTCAAATAAAAATTTGTTTAAGCATTTTGGCAGAATTCCATAGAGCTGGAAATACAAAATGACATTGTATAGGTCAAATTCACTTATTACATTGAGTATTTCATTGACCATTTAATCTTGGAAGAACACTGAAGAATTAGAAGCTACTTGGAAGAGGATGATCAAAACCAAATATAAAAGCTATAAAAAAGCCCTGTTGGTTTCAAGTATGTAATTGCTCCTTCAAAAGGCATGAATAAAAGGAGATGTAATGCAAACACCAGAAGACAACAATCACGTACAGAATGTATAATGTGACTTCCCTCCCTCAAAGAGTCTGACTACCAAACTGTCAGGGATACCAAGAATTCAGCCACAGTCAAGCAGGATTCAGGCATTTATATAAAGTGAAAATACCCACTCTTATAATACTGATAAAAAATGTGAATGGCAGGGCTGCAATGTGTCATGTCTCACTGCTTAGAAGAAATCTCTAATGAGAACAAATTAGGGTGTATTTTCTTTGAATATCAGACAAGTATTTAATCTTTTCTCCTCTCTGTAATCAAACATGATTTGTTGAGACTCACTGAAAGAACTAAGAGCAAAATGTAGGTGTGGGAAGCAATCCAATACTTAAGATTACTATTAAGCTGTAGGCTTTTTTTATGCCTCTTGCAGTATTTCACAGTTGAAATGTTGTAAAATCTTGCTCTAATACAGTTGTGGGTATTGTTTGTAGGTGTAATTTTGAAGATTACAGAAAAGCTTAAGAAAAAGAATCAATGCTTCTTTTTAGATTTCTTGAGGTGTATCTGTATCCATATTCACTTTCTTTTTTATGACAGAAATGGATGCTAATAGATAGATGCCTATAAGTCAGTTTTGAAAGCTTGTTTTACAGTTCATTCTATTTCATATCAGGAAATGAAACAGTAACTTCTCACATGAAATAATTTATGCAAATACCATTATTCAGGTCATATCTGACAAAGCACTGTTTTCAAGAAGGAGCAAACAATTAGTAGAAGAAATATCTAATCAATATGGAGCCTGAGAGCACATAAAGTATCATCAATGTGAAATTGAATGCAAAAAAAAAAAAGTAAATCTGCTTGGCTGATTAATGACAGGGTGGACAAAAGGAACAGAAAAAGGCAAAACAAGAGGTGAAAGGAAACTGCAACCTTCACAATTAGCTCTGGGAAATGCTGTGATATTTATGCACTCCTTTGGACAAAAAGGGAGCACTTGAGGACTTTATCACTGGTATTTCTCCACCTCCCTGTGGATGAATCCAACAATACCCTATGGAACCCCAAGCTACAGTTCCTCCCCTTCCTCCCGACATGTTTCTAAGAGGCCCTCTATATACATATGTAAAGGATAAAATTTGGGGAAGGAGGAAGAGGGCTTTATGATACTGGACCACAAATGAAGTATCAGGAAAAAAGTAATCAGACCAACCTTTGTAGCTTCCATGATGATTTTATTGATTTTCTCTTTATCCAAACCTTCCATTCCAGCTTTGTTATCGTTAAGACCCATCCTAAGTAGAAATCCATCATTGCAAGAGCTGTTAGGAACTTTTTTCATATCGTCCATCATAGTTGAAAACAAGTACCTCTTTTAAGACTTAGCACCTGGAAAAAAAAAAAAAGAGTTTACATCAAATATTTATGTTTCAACTGAACAACAACAAAATTAAAATTTGGAACTTTATTTATTGAATAAGCAGTTTATACTTATTCAGAAAACAACATACTTACCACAAATATAAAGACCTGTATTCCTGCAAAGTGGACACATGAAAGTTGCCACACTCACCACATAAAACCACTTGTAACTGTGTTTGGAGACAGTAAGCTTCTATTCTTTTACTAACCTACAGTCTTTTAAAAGCTCCCTTAGAGAAACAATTGAGCACCACCAACTTCAGGTAAAGACCAATACCTTACATATGCACATGACATTTATGCCTGTCAGAGCACACAATATTGCTTTAAAAACAAAATACTACTGAGTAGATTATTAAAGAAACTGAATTTTCTTTTAATTGCAGAAGACCACTGCTCTTTTAATCCTCATTCCTGCCTGAGACAAGACATAGAATTTTTCCCAGTAGTTTCTAGCTCAAATTCAAAACTTTTGTTTCTGTTGCAGCTCCTCTATTAGAAACAGTTAGCTTCAATTAAAAGTTTTGAATAAAATCCTATTGTTCTGTTGCCATAAGCCTTAATATAGTTATAGATTTTAATGTAGTTTTATACAGCTTTACAGTCTTTTGCATTTAAAAAGTAGTTTATAACCCCTGTACCAAATCCTTAAGCTAGATTTTAACCTCTGTGTCACATTCTTGAAGCCTGTTTCTGTGCTAAGGGGGAGATATTAGGCTGTGTTCAGATAGCTACTAGAACATGTATAGTCAAAATACAATATTGTTTAGTGATAGTATAGAGGTGGGGTTAGAGGGGACTGGAAGAACTCCAAATAGAAGATGTAATGTGATGAAGATGAGGGTGGGGGGAGGAAGGAGTGGTCTTGGGACCACCAACTCAATTCTAAGGGGGTGTTCCTGGGGAGGTGGTTATAGATAGCAGGGGGGTGGGCTAATTAGACATTGGATGTATTTTCTAGATAGGGAAATTAAGTAGAATCATAAAT
>VXBX01002491.1:49909-60375 GCA_013400415.1 Scytalopus superciliaris | reverse complement strand
CCTTAGTACTTAATGTTCGATTCCCCTCCCACCCCCCCCCCTCTCAGGCTTTTCTCAATCTGTGTTATCAGTATGTTTGTTACCTTTACTGTAACTGGCCTTGGCAATGCAGTTGCAGTCAAAACATCTGTCTTGTTGGCCCTTTTGAAACAACGGGGTTTCTGTATCTTTAGGAGTTTGTAAAATTATTCTAGGAGCTCTGAGTAGAAAAAACTTCTCCATTGGGAAGAATTTGTAAAAGTAAGTTGCTTTTTTCTGCAGATGGTCGAAAACCTGAAAAATATCCATCATACTTCCTTTTATTGTTATCTTTCTATTAGCTGATCTTTGGAAATTTTTTTACAGTGGACCAACTACATTCATGGATGGCAAGATCGGTGGGTAGTTCTGAAAAGCAACACACTCAGTTATTACAAGTCTGAAGATGAAACTGAGTATGGCTGCAGAGGCTCTATCTGTCTGAGCAAGGCTGAGATTACAGTAAGTACTGTTTCATTATTGCCATCATTTCATGTTTCGAGGCATTTTACGTTTGTATCTGGTGAAAGCAAACCATGGGTATGGCTAATTCTCATAGGTCATCTACTTGTGACAGTTAGTGGTACCAGTGTAACACTGTGGAGGGAGGGCAAGGAGTTCCTAATAAGAAAACAAGCTGTTCTCATTTGTGGCTTCACTAAGCAGCTTTTTGTTTCTTACGTTAGAGGTTTTTGTGGGTAGAGATACTGTTTGCCTCTGGAGGCTTCAAAATTTTTTCCAGGGGTCAACTTGACACCCTAGACCTACTTCACAGAGGAGGTACCATCATTCTGTCTTTGCACTAGAGACAGAGGGTGGTAGTTCTTTGAGTGTACTTGCTGAATATGACTCTGTAGAATGTTTCCAAAAGAAAATATCGTTCTCTGTGTTTCCTCTGAACAAGTTTGTGTGTTGCTGCTTTTGTCTAATGTTAAAACAAAGTTCAGAATACACTGATCAGAATAGAGAGCCTACATATAAATGAGCATAAGTCTTATGAGGAGTGGCTGTAGTAGCTGGGGTTGTTTAGCCTGGAGAAAGGGAGGCTCAGGGAGTACCTTATTGCCCTCTACAGCTACCTGAAAGGAAACTGTAGCCAGGTGGGCTTCAATCTAGCCTGCCAGGTAACAAGTTACAGGACAAGAGTAAATGGCCTGAAGTTGTACCAGGGAAGGTTTAGGAAAAATCACTTCAGAAAAGGGTTTATAAAACATTAGAACAGGCTGCCCAGGGAAGTGGTGGAGTCACTGTCCCTGGAAGTGTTAAAAACCCCTGTCGATATGGCAGTTGAGGACATGGTTTAATGGTGAATGTGGTGGTTGCACTGGGTTGATGGTTAGATCTGATGATATCAAGAGGTCTTTTCCAATCCTTATGATTGTATGAAATCTCAGATGAATTGGCCTTAGAAGATAAAGAAAAAATCTGCTGTTTTTGGCTTTTAGAATTACTATATGCATTGTGACTAATCCTTGTCAAAAAGCTTGCAGTATTTTTTCTGCAATATCATTAAATAGTCAGTCCAGTTATGTGATTCAGGGTAAAAATAGCCAGACTTCTATGTAGCACACAAATTCCTAGAGTAGTAGTGTTAAATCTTACTATTTATGTTCTTATCCCACCAAATATGTGGGAGTTTTTCAAACTGAATTAAGGATGACAAAAGAGAAGTATTCTTTCTTAGTAATAATCAGCTCAGCTAGAATTTTATTAAACATATCTTGGTTTAAAAAAAAAACAAGACTGGGTTGATTACATCAACCATATGCATTCTTCAAAAAAGCTTGTGAAGGAAAAGAGATTTTTACATTTATATGTCTGACAGGTATTGTGGTCATCTAAAAATTTAAACAGATGACCTAATGTGTTTAAAACTAATTTTTAAAGGGCTTAAGCTTTTTAAACTTGCTCAAAGTGTAAGTTAATGAGGAATTTATCATACACAACAGCAGTCTCTAGAAGTTCTAGCTTAGGTGTACTTTTGACCTCTGATCAGGACTTCCAAAAAGTTCTCAAGTTCGCTAGCAAGAGGTTTAGCACGCAAGTCAGGCAGAGACAGGAAGGTGTTGGCAAGGATATAGACCAAAGGACATCTGGTGGCACACTGTAGAGCACATCTCAGCAGTCTGAATTTCACTTGTGGTGGTGGAGTAAGAGGTTATAGTGATGCCATCAATGCTGGAATGTTTTGGTACTTGGCAGTTTGTAGAGGGAAGTTGCGGAGCTTGTTTTCTGACTGGGAAGTATGTAACACCGGAACCTCTTGCAGGTAATTTTTTCCTCTTCTCTCCAGCACTAGGTGTATCTGGTAACTTGAATTGCTGTATTTGGCTTTCAGTCATTGAACTTCTTGAGTACATTGAGAAAGAATTAAATGTGGCCAGAATTCTAAAAGTTTATCTGATGTTTTAGTTGTTTCATTTTCATTATAGCTCATGCTTTGTCAGTGGTATTTGACAGTTTAATTGCTTAGTTGTAATTTGAGATGGCATCCCTGAAACCTAGTAAAGTCCTGTTAGTTATGTCTACGTGAAATCAAAATTATTGTTGTGTAAATTTTAGAGGTTCAGGAATACTATTGATTGGATCATTTTATGTCTCTTGGATATAGAAATATACTTTTGAAACTGTCCTGCAATTATTCTCTCTTTGTTTTCCAGAATTTACACTTCTAAGCCAGAGTTTTAACATAAATGCTTCTGGTTTGATAGTTGTCCTGTCACAAATTGATATTTGTTTTTAAACTTATGTTTTAAATTGAAAATTGATTATGCTCAAAGGTAAATGTTTCAAATATTCTTCCTGTGGTAGATAGTTAATCTTTACTTCTGTGTCCTTGCTAATTATGGGCTTTCTAGCATGCATTTAAATGCATAGAGGAACACCAAACTGGTAAAGTAAGTGTTGAGATGATAATTGCTGTCAGTGAAACTTACTCCTTGCTGTATGGTTTGTGGTTACTTTGGTAAGGAGGGGAAGTCATTTTTCTTACTGCTTTGATGTTCAGCTGCTTCGATTTCATGTAGTTGGGATCTTAATCTTTAATATTTTTCAACAATCTTTCACTATGCTGTAAGTTCAGTTTCCCCTGATCTTGCTAATCTGGAATCAGGCACAGTAACTACTTTCATCCTAAACTGGTGTATTTCAGTTAAGTTTTCCTTCAGTCTGATGTGGGACATGAATGATATGAGATGGTGTTGATGGCTGTAGTGTTTCAGTGTAGGAAAGGGTGGGTGAAGTTTCATGAAGCTTTCTCTTAGGCACTCAGGTTAGGTATGCATGTTTGAATCCAATGGGGAATGTAGTGATTTTCTGTGCATGATTAATTTTACTACTATTATAGAATGTTCACATTTTGCTGATATATAAGCATAAATTTGGAAAGCTGCTGTCACTGAGTAGTCTTACTGTACTTTCAGCAATAAAAGTCAGTCTAATTCTAAGTCATAATATTAATTGAGACATGAATGTTGTATGCAGAAACCCACAGCTGCTTCTGCTCTTGTTTTATCCTTTGTATTGCACTGGTTAGAGATTGATAGATAATCCTATAGGGCTATTCTGTAAGACGCTCACCTCTCCCCTCTATTTAATGAAAGGCAGAGTAGTTAAATTAGGGTTTTTTGGGTGTTTCAAGTGCAGAATTGTATTGTCATACCTCCAGAACAGGCATGATCTTATGTCAGTAGTCTTTAATTGAATAAAAAATTTGGAATCTGGTTGGACTACTTACTATATTAACTACTGGGTCTGGAAAGAGCTGATCTTTCTGTAATAAAGGATAAAGGATGAATATTTATTGTATACTCACTGGATTGCATCAAGAAATGAACTGTCAAGAACTAGCCATGTGAATTAAGTTTGGGAAAGGATAATGAAAGTCAATATATGATGCTAGCTGAGTTGCTTTTATCCAGGTAAGAAAGAAACACCTTAAAGGTGTTTAGTTGGGTTATAACAGGGTAGAAGCTGTAACTGAAGTTAGAAGTTCTGCTGTGTGGTCAGTGGATAAGGCAAAATTATGGGGATTATAAAAAGTTCACATATGGACAAATTTAAGCTTTTTTATATTAATCTAGCCTGAGCATACTAAATAACTGCGGTAGGTGGTTGTCAAAGATACCCATCTGTATTTTAAAGCTCTGTAGTTCTGTCATTTTCAGAGTTAAACTTTCAACGTGGAATTCTATGTATGTGATTAAGAATGGATGTTCATGGCAGTCCTGTAGGAGTGGATTTGGGGGACTTGGTTTGGGACTTGAAAGGTCTAGGGTCTGTTATTAAAAGAACAAACAGAAAACACTCTGTATATCTGCAAGTCCAACTTTCAGGCAAATAGGTCTTTCAGCTTGTACTGTGTTTGCCTTGATTACTGTGTCTGTTCCTACAGTGCCATCTCCACTGTTGTACGGGGTGACTTGTACATGACTAACTCATGTAGTCACAGCATGGTAAGTCAGGATTAACATGCTGTGACCTCCACTTGAGGCAGTCTTTCAGAAAGGCCAGCACTAATTTAGTCATGATAGTAATTTATATTAATAGCTTCTCAAGTATCTTACCAACAAAGTGTTTATGTGGTGAATTCTAGGGTATTTTGGGAAAAGATCTGCATGGTCAGGATAGCTCTTCTGCATGGACCCATATGGGTGATCTTGAAAAATGCTCAGAGAAGTGTCATGCTTGATAAATTTTAAGAATGCTTGAACTCAGCCATGTGTGAACTTTGTATTTTGTGACACTGAGGTGACTGCCTACACAGGAAGAGTTCCAAAAGCTTGAGTTCCAGCTTAAAACTTCAGCTTTTCTTCAGATAGATTGTATACTTGTCAGGTTGTTTTAATCAACTGGTTAGACTTCATCTTCCTCTCAGTGTATATTACTGATGTAGGAAAACAACTTGGTGTGGTTGCCTAAACAAGATGCAATAGCTGTGATGAAGTGATTTTCCTTGGCTTTGGTTGTACTGCAATCATGTACAGTCATATATAAATCTTTATGGAAACATGCTATTGGTTATTAGCTTGGGGGTTTTTTAGAACACTGTGTTTTCATTGTGTTGTCAAGAGGTGTTTAGACAGTTCTGTGGAGCTCAGGACTGAGCAATGAACTCAGTTTGCATAGTGGAGATACTTTGAAGTACACTGGCTTGTTTGTTTCTTTTTCCAGAAACAGTAATTCAAAGGCATGGTTGCTTTAATGAAGGCGGTAAAGACACTTTATATTAGTATACAAATTGCAGGCAAGCCATTTATCTTCACAGTGGGCTTCCAAGATGGGAGTTTTGACCATCTATTGTATCTGGAGGATATCTGGCAGGACAAGCAAGAGGAAAAGAAAACTGAAGTCTGCCTGAGAGACAGCTTAGTGAATTGTCTTAGCTTCCCCCTCCCAAGTAGTAATAAATTGCTGTTGTAAAGAACTTAATAAATATTCATTTTAGGGCAGATATGTGTGTTAGTTTCAGTCTACTAAAAGAACAAGAACACTATACATAAAAGAGCTGACAGTTTTCAATTTTAAGCTTGTCATTGCATTATGTATAGTCTGAATAGAGAGTGATATGTTTGTTTCCAGTAATCAGCCACTAAAATTAAAAGGCTTACCCACTTTTTAGAGATATGGTTAGGTGAACAGCTGCCCTTCCTCACTCTAGTAGTATTTCTAGTATATTTACAGTATGACATTGGCCACCATTAGTAATTGGGCATTTGTGAGAGGTAATAAGACTGACATTTTTAAAAGTAGATTGGCAAGTTAACAGAGAACACTTCATATGTATGTCAATTGAAACAGATCGAGAACCTTCCTACGAGAGTTTTTCTTCACAGAAACTTCAAACCTTACAAGTCTCTTAAGTTTTAGGATAAAGATGTATATTTTTAATTGAAGATGTCAGTGCTAGACAAATAGTAGCATGAAGAATTGTCTTTCAAAATAGGCTTTTAAAAATTCGTCTTGACATTAACAGTACTTGTACATTTTATTCAATGTGAAATGTAAGAGTATTTTTTACTTGCTTGGTAATGTACAGAAGTGAACCCACTTGGAGGACTAATGTGGACAAACTGTGAATTTGCTTATTTTCTAGCTACTGCTCCAAAATTTGTTCTTGCTAACAGATCTGATAAAAGAATGCTGTATTTGGAGTGTTTATATACTGATAGGTTTGATTCAGTCTGTTGCTGGTTAAGTTGAACAGGATCTGATAGGTTTTAGTCAGTGAAAGCTTTTATTAAAAAAGCTAAGCTATAAATCTATGCCCTGGGCAGAAACACTAGCAGTAAATTTGTAATAATTGCTAATTGCATGGGAAAATATTGTTTCCAGCTCTCTGAGGTTGGAAAACAATCTCTTTTAGCATGACGTGATGAGCATTTAATTGAATAATTAATTTTCTGTAATTTGATAAAGTGCTTCCTCAGCCTTAACTGCTACTAAAAAGATGACCTGAGTAACTAAAACATACAATGCAAGCCCTAACTAGATAGGGGTTTATTTAGGACATGTGGCAATTAGTACTTTTAGGCTTTGTTGTGTGCCTCAAATAATCAAGTATTTAAATCTAGACTGGTGGAAGATCTTGGCTAAATCAGAAACGGATATTCTAAACAGAGGCAAATGTGGTCAGGAGTGCTTACTCATATGCGAAAGGCCTGAGGTGATTCTTTCCTGATGAGGAAAATGCTGAAGAGCAAGAGCATAGTGAGGAAGAGAAAGGGAGCTAATGCCCAGGAGACAGTGATGCTGGGCTGCTGCTGGTGCAGCAGGCAGAAGTTGCTTGAAATACAGGATTCTTCTGGACAATTAGTTTTAGTGCTCACATCCTTGTACAAATTTGTGTATTCATGTGAGGTATCTGAACCTGCCATGGATGGGTTGATGTGAAGTGAAAATGTGAAGACATCATCCTGTATATATCAAAGTGCTATAAGGTGCTAATATCCTTGTCAAGCAAAAACCAATTATTTGCCCAATATGGTGGAGAAATAGATAATTTCTTCTTTACTGTGTATTGAAGAAATTAAGTCAGAAATGGAAAAATACATATCCAGATCATCATGTTCTTTGTATGATGAAGGTTTCATAATGATTAAGATGGAAAAAAATCTGTAATATGTATTGAACAAATATTTTAAGATTACTTAATAGGGCTGAAGAATTAGTGTTTAGTACTTGAATATAATCATGTGTTACCACACACTTGAAATTAGGGCTGTAATCCAACAGTACTTCTGTCAACTTGTTATTATCTGTGAGAATATTATTCCCCCACGTGACTTTTTTATTAAGATAATTAAATTCTAACACTGTTCATTATTTGACATCTGCTTCAGGATCATAATTCCTGCCTGTGCTTTATATTGGAGCAGTTTCATGATGTGGAGCATTTCTCATAAATGCTATATCAAGTCTTAAATAATTTCAGTGTTTGCATTAAGCTATGATTTCATAACTCAGCAAATTTTTCTCTGGTATTTGCAGCCCTTATTCTTGCTCAATCTGAATTTCTATGCATCTTTGTAAGTTTGATTTATAGTTGATTTCTTGTTTATGCGTACAGTTGGTTCATATGTCATGCCCTCTGGGGTTGTAGTGTTGCTCAATAGTCGTCCTAGGCAACTTACTATTGATTATCTGGTGTGTCTTGTGATAGCCATTAGTGATGTTTTCAACAGCTCCATTTAGGCTTTGTGCAATATTAATCCTCGCTTTTGAATGTGCATTCATAGAATGAAAAGTTAAAAGGTCAGAATACCTATTTTTATTTACTAATATGCACCCGGCCATCTCTTTCTCAGCTGCCTTCTGAAGTTGTTAGCTTACTGGCCTTTCACTTCTGTTCATATACTCAGAATAGCTCTTCCTAGATGGTTACCTGAGTGTTGTTTCCTCCTTCTCCTGGTTCATCGTTTTGCCTCTTCCTTTGGGCATATCCTTCTGTTGCTGCTTTTCCCTTGTTCCAGGTGAATTCTAATCAATGTGGATTAGATCAAATAATCTGGCCAACTTCTGCCGCTTTTTAAATCTGTTTGGTGTGTCTTTCCCCTCGACTGATGTCCACCATTCCTCAGTTAAGAGGAACAGCTGGAACAGAATTTGCTACCCCTCTGTCTCCAGGCAGTTAACTCAGATTGTACTGGGGTCTAATGTATTCTTACAGCTTTTTAAGTTGCTGTCTGTTAAGAAGCATTGCTCTTTTTCTTATGCCTTCTTTCTAAGCTCTTTCACAACTAGTTGTGTGTGTATATATAGATAGATACGTACACAAATACATACATGTATGTGTAAAGAATTAGAAGTAGCTGTAATGAGAGAGTTTATACTGGCAATTTAGGTCAGTTTTAACTTCAGAATGAAAGGTTTTAGGCTGAGATTCATTAGCAATATTCCTTGTGCTTTTAATTAGTTCTCACACATTGTTAATTATTGTTACACATGAGTTATTACACACTAACCATTAGCATTATGTATTCAAAGCAGTCAGCCTTATATCTGACATACCCTAAATTGCTGTAACTGTGCAGTGCCATGTAGCCATATCTTATTGCTATCCTGGTGTCTTTGTTCTTAATGGTTACAGTTGCTGAGGTCAAGGTAACTTGGTGGAAGAGCAATTCAGTAAAAGGGGGAGGGGAGGGGAGGTGGATGGCAGGACAGGGACAGAATTGAAGTAGGCATCTTCTGCCAGTGCCCCTGCTGCCCCGCCAAAATTAGGAACTCTGTAACCATCTTTGATGAAATGATTGAGGCACAGGACCCTGGATTGCATGTGATGCTGGAGAGGTGTTCCTGTGCCCAGCTGCAGTGTTTTCACTTCCTTGCCCTATTGCTCAGCTTTTTTGGGTTTTTTCTCCTGAGTAGCTACTCCCACCAAGAGGAAAAACAGCCTTCTGGCTGTGGGGATCACATGTTTTTATTGACCAGTATTTGACCATTAAAGAGTTGCTTATCATTCTGGGCACTTCTGCTTTTCATCTGTGTCCGGAGTTTGAAGGTCTTTGATATCTCATGCGTATATTTTATATCATAACAAGAGATAGCTGGTACCGAAGTCTAGTTCATAGAGTCAGTTTTCATAACAAGTTGATAATGAGCCTTACAGATCAGGGCTTGAACTGGCATAGTTAGCAGAAGTCCTATTGCTAATAATGTTAATACTGCATTTATAGAAATGCTTCTAACAGTTGTACTGTGTTAAGTTGCTTATCTTTGGATTCAGACAAAACTAATCTTAAGTCGCAGTGTGCTGCTTTTGCAGGTGCAGCAGGCCTCTGTTTTAGCTGCAACTTTCCTGATTTCCTGGAATGGGAATTTCCATTCTCATCACCATTAATCTGAGTCCAGAATGCTCTACTCTCCCCGCTAGTGAACAGCAGTGCTGTGAAGCACTGCTTTTCTCCCAGGGTAGAGTACTTTCTCTGGATACTTGTTCGTAATTCTCTTGTGAAATCTGTGTTATTCTGTTGCTGCTGGTATATGTGTGGCTTTTGGGTTTTCTGTGCCATCCTGCAGTACATCATGTGAGATACAGCAAAGCTGATCAATACACAAGTAGTTATTTTAGGAGTGCAGCAGTGTGTATGTGATTCCTGCCATAGAAATACTATAAAAATAAACTTTAAAAAAGGTGGCACACACAGCACTTCTGCATTCTCTAAAGTGGGTACAAAGGTGCCTGGCTTCCTGCCTGATTAGTAACTCCATCTTCTCGCTGTGTGTGGTGGGGTTCCTAAGCAGTTTAATTTATGAATTTGTCATCAATTCTAGGCTGATGGTTTTTCTACGTGGTATAATTCTGTCTGGTTTTAGTTTGGGGTTTTTTTTTTGTTTTCTTTCCCCCATGGGTGATGCTTGTTGTTGGATAATGCAATTATATTTTGTTCCAAATAGAAACCTGAGACATATCGTATGAATTTTTCAGCAGGGGACTTAGTTCTATGACTTGGTTCTCACCAAGACAGCAACATGTACTCTTCTGTTTCCAGTATTTCATATACTGGAGTCATTAACTGATAGTTAGCTCTAAAGGCAAGTTTTGAGTTAGACCGAGTTACGAGTTCTTTCTTTAAACTGTTCAAACAGGACACGCCTATTAGTTATATCCTGATTGCTCACAGTGTATATCTAAATCTGTTAATACTGAATCACTAATCCGGGGAGCTTTTACATAGTCACTAGTAGATCACTTAAGGTGACGGCTGCATGCACATGCTGATTTACAACTATTTCAGTCTTGCCCTCTTTATTCTAATAACACAGTGCCATTCCCATGTCCCTTACTAAAGTTTAGCTGATGTTTTCAAAGCACATTTGTTACACTCTAGGTCTTGCTGTTACAAGTAATTGTTTATTTGGTAGGCACTTGAGGCATGTGTTAGAAGTGTGTTTATAAACCAATACAGCATGACTTGATACTGGATAGTAATTCCACTTTATTAACA
>VXBX01002491.1:1770-49881 GCA_013400415.1 Scytalopus superciliaris | reverse complement strand
ACATGGAAATAATTTGATTAAATTTTAATTTTAAAAATCCTGTACTGTAAGATGCTGTATTGCAAGATAGATGATTCCTGACAGAAAAATCTGAAAATTATTTCTCTCTGATTACTCCTGCATCTGAACCTCTAGGGCAGGTGTGCAGATGGACCAGGTTTATGCTTGAGAACTGTGGGTTTCAAATTTTGAATGTGATTTCATTGCTAAAGTACCACGTGCAATATATGCTTGATCTAGACTTAAAAGGGTATTTCTCCAATGAGAGAACTTTTTTGCAATGGATTAAACCCAGCTAATTTTAAAGTTTGCATAGCCTGCTAACAAATTCTGCTTATCATGCTGCTGCTTTCACTTGATTCTACTTTGGTTAGGTTTGGAAAGATAAGATTATTATTTAAAGGAAAAACAAGCTTTGGAAAGCAAGTATACTAACTTAAGACTTGAAGTGAAATATTTGGGTAGTAGCAAAGAATGTAAAAACATTGAATAGGGCTTTATATTTTTAAGCCTATTTTCTTAGTAAGTTCTTTTTCCTACGCGTGTAAATTCTTTTTAATGTGGTAATGAACAAGCAATTAGCCTGCATTTTGCCTTTCAAAGGTTCATCATTGTTTGGCAGGCACAGAGTTGACTTGTTTACTTGCTTTGCAGAAAGGTTTTCCTATACCCTGTAAAAAAATTACAGCCAGCCAGTGTAACTAAGAAGTGGGTCCTTACTGCTTAAGAATAACAAGGAAAATCAAGTAGTGCAGTGTTTCTGTTGTGTTTTGCCTGGACTTTGGAACTCAGAAAGCGAAACCAAAATTTTTGTGTTGTGAATTTTGACAGACCCTAATTCCCCAGGTTGGTGGATGTACTTGGCTTTTCTTGGGGTGGCAGGGGGCAAATAGTACAGAGAAAGGAAATTAGAATTTGCAGCGTTTTTTGGGGGGCTGGTACATTTTTAATGAAATGTATTACAAACAATGGTGTATAATGCTGTCTCTAAGTTGTTCCATCCTGACAGCAATATCTATCCCAGGTCTAACTATTAAAAAAAAAACAAGCACACAACCTTGCAAAATTAATTACTTTAGTAACTTTAATGTTTATACATGTGAAACCAAGTGTCTTCAAAAATAGATCATAGAAACGAAAGTATCTTGATGAACTTTTAGGATTGCACTGAGTGAATGTGGTGGGGCTGGGGGCTGCCAGGCAGTCCCTGTGAGGAGACTCAGGGGTTCCAGTCAGCTGCACCAGGCACAGCACAGGGCACAGCTGAGCCCCTCAGCCACTGTGGTGACACCTCCAGATAAACATAGTTAAAGGGCAAGAATACTGCTCAGCAATGTGTGAAGAAAGTGTGAGAAACAGCTGAGAGCAGGAAGATCCCCACAGCCTGTGGAGGAGACCACTGTGCAGGCATTTCCCTGTAGACTGTGTTGAGGACTACACCTGACCAGATGCAACTCTGTAGGACCCAGAGAAAGCAGCTAGATATACCCTGACAGAGGTTGCAGCCTCTGAAAAGCCCATGGTAGAACAGATTTACCCTGAAGAACTGCAGGATTGGGGAAAATCCTGGCTTGTGCAGGTAAAGAGTGTGAGGAAGGAGTGGCAGAGCTAATGTTACAAACTGACAACAGCCTTTATTCCCCTGTGCCTGCATTTTTAGTTTTGTCTTGTTTCTCACCATCTGACTCTAACTGGCCACAAGTTAAATCAAATTTCACCAAGTCAAACCTGTTTGACCATGCTAGCAGGAGGTGAATGATCTCCCTGTCTTCAGCTTGACCAATGAGCATTTCAGTGACTCCAGAAAGGAGTATACTAACTTAATAAATACTTCTCCTTAATATTTCACAAGCCACAAAAGACAGGGTTTTGTAGACCTGTCTTGTCTTCTGAAGTTCTAGTCAAGCTTAATGTTATTTGGTAAAACACATTTTGATTCAGCTGATAGGATTTTTCCACTGATAATTTTAAGGATTATTTATCATATAGAATACAACTTTAAAATCTTCTCCGTGGTGCTTCATTTCACTATCTTTCTGTTCAGTGCTTTTTTGTAAGTTTTCATGTTTTCAGCCATTTTACATTTTGTAAGCAGGGGACATAATTTCTTTGCAATATGGATCTGTTGTGAGTGCTCTCGAAATTATTTTAAGATGTGCACTTTTTGAAACTTGGCTGAGATTTTTCACTCGCTTTTTTCTAGTTAACTAATCACAGCCTTTGCCAATTCCAAACTGGTTGTACATGGGAGCTGAAATACAGTTTTCATATGTACTTCTAAGATTTGTCCTATGTAATTGAAGGACTTAATCTTAAAGTAAACTCTTTATCTTTGCATTTTTGTTAGCACCTCAGCCTGAGTACGTATAAAAAGTGTTCATGTCTGGCATCAAATAGGTTCTTTTTTTTCATTTGCTCCCACAGTCAAAGTACATACTTTGGCATTAGCCTCACTTCTCAATAACTGCAATGTTTTTCTTATTTTGATAGATGCTCCTTACTGAAAACCATGAAGGGAAAACATTTTTTTTCTTTATTTGATCTTGTTACCTGCTATATTACATTACTTTCCCTTTTTCTTTTGCATCAGATGAGCTACTTTGTAAGGTGTTTAGCATTCTATTTCTATAACTCATCATATAAGATGATTTTCTCTCTTTAACATAGGATAGAGTTGTTGTTCATTGCATCCTAAATTATCACATGCACATCACTTGCTTTGTCCAGTTTGCTGCCTCCTATTGTGAGGAGGTTCCCTTGCTTGTGTGTGAATATGGTCCTCTTTTGAATTTGTGTCTGTTTCAAAAGTAATACCATGCTATAGAAGCCATATATTGTGTTTTGGTAATTGCTTGTGTCCCTCTGTCCTTTCTTCTCCTATCCAGATTATCCAGGAATGATCTCTTGGATTTCCTGTTGAAAACTAGAGGGGATAGTAGTGTTTTTGGCATTCGAGTGAATACACTGAGGTCCAGAACCTACTGAATGACCTATGAGAGCAAATAAGCAGATCCATAGAAATTTTCTGTAGGAAGTGGTAGTTTGTTCAGGTACCTTGTAACTGGAGTATTTCAGGAAGTTGAAGAATGGTGGAAAAGGGACACTTTTTCCTGAATTCCGTGGGAATGGTGGAAAAATTTAACCAGTAGATAAATTGTACCTTGCATTGTAGGACAGTGACACCGTTTCACATAGGAAAGACTGTGTGTTCAGCTCTCTTCATCAGGGAAACATGGGCTGTGATAGTTTGGCTTGCATCTCACTTTCCACAGTGCAACTTTCAGGTCCAGTTTTACAGGAGGCATTTAAGTTGCAGCTGGTGAAGTCTGCTATCTTTGAATCTTTTACGGGCTTATTAACGTGCAGATGCTTGCAGATAGACAGGAGTGTTGCACAGTGGTGTTTTCATACTTCCTTGTCAGAAGAAGCAAAGGGCAGAATGTACCAATTTGTATTCAAAGTGGAAGACAAGTGACTGGTGTGTCCCTATGCACATGTTAGATGCAAAAAACCCTGCAAGTCTGTAAGCATGGGGTCACAGCATTTGCATCAGTGAAATATATGCAAAGCACTTTACATTTTTATAGGAAGAATAATCTTAAAACAGTTTTACTTAGAGAAGGCATTTTTTTGTCAGGTAAGGTATTTTTTGTCTGTTAAAACTAAGTATTAGCATTTTCAAAAGCTTTAGGTATTCTGATATAAGGCATATATGTGTAGGCTGGTTTTTTTATGAAAAACTGAAGTTTGATTAGCAAAACTTAAATGTGTTCTCTCATTTTCAGTTAAGTAACTTTTGCCTGACACCTTCAAGGGAACCTGGGAAAAAGAATGTAAAGTTCTGTCAACTTGCTTTGAGTTGTGTTAAGAGAAGCAGAGGGAAACATCAGGTTTTGTGTTTTAGCTTAAAGCTACTACTGAAGTCTTTGATAATGATTGAAAGCTAACAATCATTCTTCCTTGTCAGAGGAATTCAGGTCATTCAGGATTTTTCCCTTAAGACAATCTTGTAAAACCTAATTAAGTAAACCAAAATATATCACTCCACAAAATACCTTTTCTGAAGTAATGGTTTCTCACAATTTTGCAATATTTTTTTAAGAGGGAATAAAACAGGTAGTACTTAATATTTGCCTTCATTGTAAAATTACTCTTTTATGAATGTAGTTCTCTTAGAAGATTTTATGTCTGTGATAACTCAGTCCACAGAAAAGGAAATAATGTGTTCTAGCAGGATGAATGAGAACTAGCATTAGAGGTTTTGTGGAATCTGTCTTAAATATGACTGGAATTTAGAAATTCAAGAATTTTTGTATCCAGCAGTTGAATAGGTTGCAGCTATACTAAATTTCTCTTAGTTCTTATATGAAAAGAATTACTTGTTGACATCACAAAAAACCCACCCAAAACCAAAAAGCTGCTGTGTTAAAAGTTCAGGGATAAGTAGGTTTTTACTGCTGAACTAGGTAGTTATAATGCTTGTCCTCACTCAGTTAATATATGTTATTGCAGTGCATAACACTGGTGTATTTGTAAACTGCAGTTCTGTTCATTGTTTTTTAGTAACTGAGAACTGTCACTAGCCTAAATTCAATGAAAGCTGTCATGTAGCCTCGCTACATGACAACCTCTGTTGAATTTAGGCTAGTGACATTCACTGAGAGAACAAAAGAATGGTAGTTTTTATTTCCTGTAGGCCTGTATTGTAGTTCCCTGCTTTGTATTTTCTTAATACAGAAACCTTCACAATTTTTAAGTAATTGTAGCTTAGATAGGTTTTAGTTCTGCAATGGGAAGAGTGGCAGAAGCCCACTTTAATAATTGTAATATGCAGACTTGAGTTGTATCTGCTGTGAACCACACTGGCTTTCCTCTGTAGGCAAAAGAAGCAATGCCATTAATACCATTTAGGGTTCTTAGAGACCAAGGGAAAGTTTCTTCATTCAAGGTGGTTCATTGGGGTTTTTTCCTCTCCCCTGAAGTACTCTTGCAGGTTATGAAGTATATAAAAACATGTAAGCTTTCCTGTGTGATTTGCCTTAAGCACCCGAGCCAGTATTTTTCAAGCCGATACTGCTCTGAAGCTTGTTTCGTGAATACATCATGCTTGACAGCTGTATAGCAGGAAGGATTTTGTGGCAATGCAGTCAGCTATGACTCATGAGACCTGTGCTGGCTACTGACCTCCTCGGTAACTGTAGCCAAGTAAGTGTTGCTTGATGGAAACTGTTGCTTGTTCAGAATTTAACAGCTAATATCAGCTGGTTTTGGACAGAAAGTTCTGGGACACTTGAACACTTAAATTTGCCTTGGTTTCTTCAGAATTATCTGCAGGTGCCTTGGAAGGAGGATTAGGAGACATACAGAAAGGGAGTTTGGGGGATGCTGGAGGCCTCTTTCTTGCAGCATCTTTTTGCACAGAATTATGGTTTAGCTGGTCTGGTTCTTTTTTTTAACATTGGTTCTAGAAGGAGCCCTTGGTGCACACAGAGATTGCCTCTGCCTTAGATTCTTCAGTCTGCCCAAAAGCAGTTTCAAAATGCTCTAAGTGTTTTCTGGTGCTCCCATTCAGTGTGTCTTGTTGTATCCCCAGTACCATCTCAATTTATGTATGTATGCTGCTTGAGACTGCTGTGGAATGGGAAAAAGCAGCTGAAGTTGTCCAATATGCTTTAAGTCCTCAGGGTAGATACTGATCTCATACTTGCTTCTTGCTTCCCTGCATAACTAAAACATTCCTCTGCGTTGCCTTATCTTGACCCTTAGGACATATCCTGGCCTCAGCATATGTCATTTTTGTCACAGATGAAAACCTCTATTTATCCTCCAAGACCCTGCCAGGTGCCTGGCAAAGAACTATACCATTTTATAATAGCTTCTGAGCATAAGGGAAAAAATGAACACGAGGCTAGAAACAGTGAACCTCAGAAAAAAGGACATCTAAATGAAATGAGTTGAGGTCTACAGGAAGAAAGTGAAGTGAAAAGAAATGGAAGAACTTCCAGCAAGTGTAAAGGAGAGGATCAAACTAGTCTGAGGAGGATGTTAGAAGAAAAAAGGACAGACCTGAGAACTTGTCAATGACGCTTTGTGGTCTCTGCTAGATACAGCTACATAAAATAATAAAAGCATTTATAGCAGGAGGGAAACCAAGGAAATTTGTTTGTAGCTCAGTGGGGAGGAAAATTTAACAGATAATACCAAAAAGTTACATACAGAAGTCTGCCAAAATATCGATGAAAATTAAATGTGAACTCATTATTGATTGAGAAGAGGGTTAACCAGTGACAATGTGATTTGCTTTGTGTTAAGAACAGATCCCATGTGGCTCAGGTGTTTTATTTGTCTTTCATGTTCATTTAATTAAGGGTTCTTACAATGAAGAATGTCTTCCAAAAAAAAAAAAAAAAAGAGATGAAAAGGAGGAGAAACAATGGGTCTGATTTCAGTTGCCAAAAGTATGGAAAATAGGCAATTAATAAGTACTGTGGAATGTTAAATAGGTAACACACATGTATCAAGAGCAAATCACATATCACCAGCCTAATTTCCTTTTAAAGCATATTTAGCATTGTTAGTGGTTATTTCTTACCTTTGAGCATGATGGTCTAACAGAACCACCTGATCAGCTGGGTGTTTAGCAATATGGTAACTGCACAGTGAGTTGAGTGTAACCTTAGACCTCATTTAGAAGAATCATAGAATCATAGAATATGCTGAGTTGGAAGGGACTCTTCAGGATTGTCAAGTCCAACTCCTGGCCCTGCACAGTACACCCCAAGAGTCACACCATGTGCCTGAGTCCACTGTCCATTGAACTCTGGCAGGTTTGGTGCTGTGATCACTATGCTGGGGAGCCTGTTCCAGTGCCCAACCACATGCAGGGTGAAAACCTTTTCCTGGTATCCAACTTAAACCTTCCCTGACTCAGCCTCAGGCCACTCCCTTGAGTCCTGTGACTGGCCATGAAAGTGATCAGTGCCTGCGCTTTCTGCTTCCCCTCATAAGGAAGTTGCAGACTGCAATGAGATCTCCCTCAGTTTCCTGTTCTCCAGGTTGAACAAAGGAAGGGAACTCATCCTCTCCTAGTACGGCTTCCCCTGCAGACCCTTCACCATCCTCGTGGCCCTCCTTTGGATGCTTTCTAATAGCTTAATGTCTTTTTTTTGTATTGTGGTGCCCAAAACTGCACACAGGACTCAAGGTGAGGTCACACCAGCAAAGAGCGGGAGAATCACCTCCTTTGACCAGCTGGTCAGTTCTAGGTCTGTCTCTTAACTGCAGGTAATGCAGAAGTATGCATGCAGTAAATGGCCCAGAAGGGAGTTTAAAAGTTTTAGCTAGACCTCAAGGAAGACATTTTCTTTCCCTTTCTTGACAACAAGGCACAGATTTTCAAATATATTAAAAGTTGCTAGGGAAAGAAAGGGAGTACAAAAACCTGCCTTTGAAAAATGCAGAGAGGTGAAGGTCTTGAATTAGAAGATATTTAAGTTAGAGATGGCGGAAGCAAGGATGGTTGTGTACTGAAGCAAGTGCACTGTATAAAGTGTAGAATCAGTAGTGCTGCAGGTTTTTAAGACGAATTTTGGCAAGTCTCTCTAATCACATACAATGTAATTGCTTATAACTCCTCCTAAAGGACTTCAGAGAATCAGAGATCAAGAGGAGAAGTGCTATCATGGCAGGAAAAGCTTTGACAACTAATCTTTCTACACTTGCTCTTTGGGTGATATTTGGGAATATCTTTGACTGTTGCATGTCCCACCGCATGGCTAAAGGAGGGCCTGTCAGAGAAGTGGCTGGGAACAAGCATATAAGCCCTGACACATTGCCCTGGCAAGTTTGCTACTCTAGAGCAGATGAACGTCTTTTTCATATATAGTAATAATAATTTAGCAAATGCAGTTTGTAGAAGAGGGCTCTGGACTAGAAGACCTGATGCACATAAACCCAGTGGTTTACATGGCAAGGTTTTTGTAGTGGGGGGCTACAGAGGTGGCTTCCATGTAAAGCTGCCAGACATTGCCTCCATATGTCACAGAGCCAGTTCTGTCTAGCTAAGATGGACCTGCAGGTGGCCAAAGCTGAGCTGATTGGTAATGATGGTGTAGTGCCTTTGTGAAAACATACTTAAGAAAGGGTAAAAGCTACTGTGCAACAGGGGTTGGGAGAGAGGAATGAGAATATGTGAGAGCAGCAACTCTGCAGACACGGAGATCAGTGAGGAAGGAGGAAATGGTCCAGCTACTGGAGCAGATTTCCCTGCAGCCCATGGGGAAGGGAAGCTCCTGAGGGTCTGTGGTGGATCAGATACCCATCTGCAACCCGTGAAGGGCCCCATGCCACAGCAGAGGCTATGACCTTTTGGGAAGCTTGTGCTGGAGCAGGCTCTTGGAGCAGGACCTGTGGCCCTGTGGAGAAAGAAATGCATGCTGTAGCAGGTTTGCTGCCAGGACTTATAACCCTGTGGGAGACCCGTGTTGGACGAGCCTATTCCTAAAGAAGTGTGACCTGTGGAAATGGCTTGGTGGGGCTTTCTGATGGAGCATTTTGTAAAGAGCTGCAGCTCTTGGGAGGGACCAGACAAGCTCACAAAAGTCTTTGTCCCCTGGGAGGGACTCTGCTGAAGTGGGGAAAGAGCATGAGGAAGGAGTGGCAGAGAGTGTTTTTACAGAGATGTTTGTACTGATTGTGACTGCCATTCCCTGTTGCCTTGCACTGCTCAGGGGCAGGAGGTAGAGAAAATAGGTAGTGAAATTGAGCCTGTTAAGGAGGAGTGGGGGAAAGGTGCCTTTAGTTTTCTTATTGTCCTTCTCTGATTTGATTGATAAAAAAAATTAAACTATTTTCCCCAATTCGAGTGTGTTTTGTCTGTGACAGTAATTGGTGAGTGATCTCTCCTTGTGTTTACCTCAATTCATGAACCTTTCATCATATTCCTTCTTCCCTGTCCTGCTGAGGAGGGGAAAGACAGAGGGTTTGGTGGGACCTGGCATCCAGCCAGGGTCAGACAATCACATGTCCTTTCTCACATCACCGTGTTGTCTGTCTGGTGAAGCCAAAGCAGTGTATAGAACCAGTTTTGAAAGTTGTTTGAATAAAATTAACTTAAAACGGTCAGGTATTAGGTAATTAGTAGCTGCAGTTGTTTGACTTGATTGTCAGTTTTTTTCAGCTGCTGGAGATTTTTCCCATGGGAAGTTTAAATTTCTTTAAACTGAACTTAGATTCAGATGTTTGACCAAGTTCGGATGCTTGAAGCTTTTCAAAACAAAGTGCAGCTTAATGTATTTTTGTTAAACTCTTTTCAGCTCATTTTTTTGGTTTGTTTGGTAGTTTGACTTCTGTTTTGCTTTTCTCCTTCCCTAGTATATTTAGAAAAAAAGAAGGATATTTTACTGTGTAAGTGGCTTCTGATTTTCAAATTCTTTGAAAAAAATTCTCACTTGACACTGGAGTGACGTGCATGACAAGAACTGAGACTTGGTTCTACGTTTTCTTTTGTGGAGTGTTTCATGAGTAATCCACGGTGCTTTAGTCTGCAAGATGAACATATTGGCAGAGAGGTTCATATGTTGTAAAGGATATGACCCACATGTGCAGACTTGTCTTTAGCATCTAGTATCAGTACTTGTGGTCCTTCAGATCAAGTCATTAGCCTCCATCCTGGAACCTGTTAGTCTCCTATAGTTATTTTCGTGTGTATATTTAATTTGCATTCAAATTCAAAAAGATATTTGGCTATACCTGTTACGCTTCTTTAAGAACAATTTCCAAGGGTGAAGGGTGTGGGGAACATTGAGCTTGGTTGGATGTTTGCTAAGGAGTAACTTTGAGCTGACAGTGTCAGGATACACGCATGATTAGATCATTGTTTTCTTTCTCTGTAGTTCTCTTACCAGCTTCATTGTGACACTGGTAAAAGACGTGTTTTAAGATGTGTGAATTGAAATTTAGGTGCAGTTGAGTGGAGATGTTTGAAAAGATTGTATGTGACTCTCATTTATCTGTGAAGTACACTTGGTGAATATAGTTGAGGCAGAGGATGTCATGGCTTCCTTAAGTTTCTCGTCTGACTAGCTATAGTCTGCTTTTATGGTTCTGTCCTGGTGCTTTTCTGCTATGGTGTATGGATTCCATCTAAGATTAATACTAATAGCAGAAATGTTGTGGCGTTTTTGGCCTGCTTTGAAATTAAAATATCATGTATATATATGTGTGTATGTGTATTTCCTGTATAGTAGATATTTTGCTAAAGGATTTGTTTCAAAGTATTTGAAAAGAGGAAAGTTATGTATGTGTGAAATTTTTATTTAATAAGAATGTATTAAACAGGCTTTTCTATTTCAGAAGACTGGCATTTTTCATTACGGGAGTATATGTTCGTTATTCAAGACAGCTTCTTAAAATGGAATTTAGAATCTATGATGAATTCAGGACAATATAGACCAGATCTTCTAATTAGCATTTGGGTGTCAGAATATTCTGTGAGATAATATTGATCATGCTGCTAATTTTATCTACTCTTACACTTTTTCTGTCACAGCCCCATGACTTTGATGAATGCAGATTTGATATTAGCGTGAACGATAGTGTTTGGTACCTCCGAGCTCAGGACCCAGACCACAGGCAACAGTGGGTAGATGCAATAGAGCAACACAAGGTATGTTGTTTTTTGTTTTCTCATTTCCTTTCTCACTCCCTCTTTAGATCAAACATGGTGTTTGCAGTGAGTTGTAGGCTTCCCTGTACAGTCATTAAAGTACTCAAGGTATTCAATGCAGAATTGAAGCTGTGTGTTAAATATGTTTCAAAGAATTTGATTTGCTTGTTCTTCATATATAAGATTTTAGAGAACTGGGATCTTAAAACTGTGAACCTTTCTTGATCTCCTTAGCTTGAAGCAAAAAAAGTTTGCATTATGTTTGAGTGACTTTTTCATTGTTTTGTCCATCCTCTCTCACTGATTATTGATTCTTTCTTATCTATCCAAGATGTTAAACAGTTCTTTTAGGTTGTCATTCTTGTTTTAGGCTCCATTCTTTCATCATTGGACTGCTTTTACTGTATCTGATTACTGGCTTTTTTCTCCTTGTCTCTTCATCAGCATTTTGCTTCAGCTTTCTTGATCTATTCCTTATGTATTCCAATGAACTCAGTTAAATTAATTTTAAAACTAGCCAACCTTCAAGTCTTTTAGGTCAAGTAGAAGGTAACAAAACATCCGTTATGTTTTCAGCTACAAGATAGGCACTGTCCCAAGGTGTAGAGTTTAACTACACTACCTAGCACAATACATCCTCTTAGTCTGGGTTACACAGGTGTTAATGGGATACAAATTAAAACAGATGTCTAAGTAGGTCTGAAGTTTTACCTTGAGCTTTTTGAAGTGTTGTCTACATAAGTACTGCATGTAATTAGGTGATTTTACCTCTTATTGGACATTCCTTGCAATAAGCAGTACATGTTCTGAAGTTTAAAATGCTGTCTTTTGATAATGGTTCTCTAAAAAAAATCATCTCAATTAGACTAGTCATCCCTTTATAGCTTGGCATTTTGCCTTCACTTTTATTCAGAGATAACATTAAAATATGCCTCATAAGAATACACCAAACAAGTTGCTGGATTATACATCCATAGAACTTGCATTTCAGAAACTGGTCTACGTGTCTGTGGGACATGGAACCTGAGAGCCCTGGGCTAAAATTCAGACTTGGTTTGGTGAATGATTTAGCTGGATAAATGCAGAACTTCCCCTGAATCCAGATAAGCAGAGATGCCGTCTGGGTTGTTGCAGGCTCCCATGCAGGAATGCATGAGGAAAAAACCCAAATCCTGTCTTAACCTCTGCTTAGCACAACCTCAAATCTTTTTCATGCTATTTTTTTCCCCTCTTGTGAGGCTCACCTTAACTGTTGCTGAGTTCTGAGCTGTGATTTTATGGAATCACTAACTCATTATAGGGAGTTATGGAATGGTAATAAAGTTTGCTATTTTAAGTGGTAATTTGGAATTGCTTTTCTTTGCTACTTTAAAAAAAACCTTTTATTTTTCAACACTGAACTTTTTTCTGCATTAGTGCTCAGCCCCTATCATGACATACCTATTCCTTTTCATTTTTCTGTCTGGTATTCCTGGTAAAGTAAGCTTAAGACATCTTATTCAGCCTCCTTTTCAGATCATTAATGAGTGTTGAGGAGCACAAGTTCTAGCATTCTAGAAGTGACCTCCCTTTGTGAAAAAGCCTGATTAATTATGCAGGTTTTCCACTTCAAAAAAATAATACTTATTTTATAAGACTCCTTTCTGTGTGGACAGTTTGAGCTTCAACACTTTGCAAGAATTTAGTAGTTATTGATATAAATAAATAAATTGTACCAGATATCTGCCTTTACAGTTAAAGGAGTAGAATGAGGGGTTTCTTGGTTAATTCCAGTACCCATGTTTTCCCAGTGTTTAGAGTTAGTATAGGGATAGGGTTAATGAGTGCTTTTTTCGTTATTTTAATAAAGTTATTACTCTGCTCATTTTTCAAAGAGTGAGGGTGTTCTGGAATGTTATATAAACAGAAGAAAAGTATGTCCACAAGTAGGAAGCTGTAATAAAATTCTTCTGTTTGCGCTGAACTGACAAGAAATAGTTCAATTTGCATCTTGCTGTCCTAATGTAATAACACTGGACTTGACTGTTCTGAATCTTACAACTTTTTCAGTCTGTGTAGTTTGCAGTTTCATGGCTATTTGACATTTTTCAATTTTTTTCATACTTCTTTTTACTCTGCAGTGTTTACAGTATTTAAGGCAAATAGCAGTTGGTTTTGTTCTTAGATGGAGAGGAGAATATTATGGCACCTCACTTCTAAATTAAACCATTAAAACATTTAATATGTTAAAGCAATTACATTATTTAAAAGCATCCATTCTGTATTATGAAACTAAACATCATGATCAAGACAAGGCAAGGAAAGCAGCCAAAGTTTATGCAGTCTTGTAACAATAGCTTAGACTCAAGTTAAAAGTATGTAATGAAATCTCAGCATTAGTAGCATGTTTTTCCAGTGCAGTATTCTGCTTTCCTCATAATACAGTAGCAGCTTTGTGTGATAAATGTTGTAGGTGTGGAGGTGCATCTATTCCTTCTGTTCTTATAAAAATATATGGTAATCTTATCACCAGAAGCCTTGGAAAAGTGCTGTAGGCACTTGGTAGAATTAAACATAAACCAGAAGTGTCTAAATCCTGTTTTCAGTCTGGTTATTATTTGTGGTTCTTAAAGGACACGTTTCCAAATATCTTGTTTCTGTATTTTTGTTGAGTGGTTAGTGCTATATCCTGTAACTTAGATAGAAGTTTGTATGGAAAAATATTTTAAGAAACAATACATTTTTCTAGTGTAACTTTGATAGTATCTGAAAAAACGTATTTGCGTGGAATCTGGAAATAGATCCCATTTCTCATTCAAATTTGTGTGAACAAAAATTAAGTGATCCTTAGTTTTAAGTAACTCTTCATTCATCCTTTAGTTTACTTCAGCTTGTGTAAGTTTTATATCTAAAGACTTGTTTGAAAGTAGGAGAGGATGGACTTTTATGAAACAAAATGTCTGGTTTCACTTAAAAGTTCAGATTTATGTTGCTTTGAAATTTTGTTTACTCTGAAATTTTCTGAAGAAACTTTTCTGTTCAGGTTACCAAAACTCAAGCAAAAGTTTCTTAACAAGCTGTTATTCCTGCATAGAAACTGGTTTTGTTTGAAAACCATGTTCTTTGACTGACACATGAATAAAATTGAGAGGAAATTATTTCCTAAATAGTCATTTTTATTAATATGAGTCTGCTGCTATATAAAGTACCTTTTTTGTTTGTTTTTGAAGTTCTTTGTTGCTTACTGAGTGGGTAGGTAGTTCTGGTAGGCTGCTTAAGCTGTTTGCTAACAAAAGTGTGCTTGTGAGACTTAATGTAGCATGTCACAAGGTTGTTGATCTTCAGAGTATGAAAAATAGACTGAAACTTTGACTGTTTCATTGTGCTGCTAACAGAGAAAACAGTGATTTAAAATTTAATTTTATATTAAATTTGAGTATAAGCAGACACAGAAAAACTTCATGCTTAGCAACACCAATGAGTAGCCGATGGCTGAAAAATGTTAAACAGCTGATGTTCAAGCATAAAAACTGTTAGAATTTGCAGGGTTTTGTAGCATTGCATTCATCCTTTCTTGTACTGAGGTTCCTGAATCCTTACCACACTAAATGTTTCAAGTCTAGCCTCTAAAATGTTTATTCATCTCACTGAACTGGAGGAGGGATATGTCTAAAACTACTGTAAAACTGTCAGTGACGGAAATGAGGAAAGGAGTCCATTCTTCTGCTTCAGTGTTTCATTAAGTGTGTTCAGCAATCGGTTCTCTGGTGCCAAAACAGTGATAGTACTTGAGCACCAAGGTATTGATGCTTTTGGAAAGTTACTATCTCTATAATAATAGTTTGAAGGACTGATTCCAGGTCTCTCGTGTGGTTTGAAAATGGAGTTTGGAATTCCTAACCTAAGATTGGATTAACTGGCTTACATGTTATTAGCTCAGTGCTGTGAGAAAATGATGAGGGGAGTGAATTGCTCTTTGTTGTGAGAAACCTCTGCATAAGTAAACTTACTTTGAGTGAATTAACTTGAACTTCTGAGATCCAGATAATGATTTCTTGTAATCTACCACCTGTGTTGAGAACTTGATGAGAATTTATTTAGAACTGAATGCTTCTTGAGAAACTTTGCATCAGCTTAGGTTTGCCCCATTTTGTTCTGTCTTCTCATTTTTTGCACACAGATTCTGCGTGTGTTTATTATTACTTTGTGGCTCTTCAGCAAAATAGATTGATAGTGTTTTAAATCTAGGATTTTCAAAATCTTTCATTTGTCAAATTGAAATGCTATTGTAAGTCATGCTGAACTTCTTACAGTATCTGTCTGTGGTGTGTCAAAGTGGAAAAGGGAGTTTTCCAGACGGGTATCTAGATATCCAACAAGGTTGGCATGTTGGGAGGAGGCAGGTAGATTCTCTTTTTTATTTTGAGGTGTTTTTATCTAGAGCAGGAGGCATGAATTTGTGTTTGACTGTGAACGGCATGGAGTGGCTGCCTTGAAGGAGTGACTGCTTGATTGTTTTCACTCTTGATTAGACAGTGGGAGGGGAGTTAGCTGCTTAGAATAGGGCTATACAGAAACATCAAGAATTGTAAAACTTATGTCTCTTTTTTTCAGCATGTTTTCCCGAGCTAGCCTGGGGGGAGGAAGCATGGCAACCTTGGGGTCGAAGATAGTTTAGCTTTTAAGTAATTCTTATTTTCTGCAATTCTTTATATACTGCAATTTCACACCCTTTTTTTTTTATGTTGTTTAAGTGTAAATCTAGTTAAGATGTTTAAAAAAACACAACACTGGCTTTGAAAGGCTAGTAAAGTCAAATTTATGAAAAAGTAAAGTAAGTATTAAAAGAGTTGGTTCATTTCCTTTATTAAACACTGATGAATTTCCAAACAGTAAACCTGGAGCTGGGATACTTAGTTTTGAGGTGATTTTTTTCTGAATATGGATCCTGGTTCATAAATTAATGTAGAAAACTGCAGAGCAAACTTTAAACACAATAATTTCATTTGCAGTTAATAAGGGCACTTTAGAGTATTGTTGTGGAAAAAAAAATAAAACCTAAAGTCATCATCAGCTTGAAATTTTCACAAAATGCTTGCTGACCACATGAAATGCAGTTCTTTTTTTCTGCCTAACCTAAGAAAAGCCAGGAGTTACCTGATGCATAAAGGTTAAGAGTTGTTAATTCCATCATGTCATCTGTGTGTTTTTTGTCTTGTCAGTGTACTGTTCTAAAAGAAGGTGGTGTCTGAGCAGAGGACGAGGGTTGGAGGTGGGCTTCTGCTAGTCTGACATGAGTGCAACACTAGACAAAAGCAAAACTCCCAGTGGCTGGAACTGGAGAACCACAGTGTTGTGCACTTCAGAAGCATCTTAACTATAACAAAATAACCCACAGGGTACCCTTGAAGGACCCACCTCAAACTTTTAGTTGTTCCAGTTGGAAGGAAGGTTGAGTTAATGTCAAATTGCTTAAATCTTGTTGGTAATACAAAACAGCTTCTGGATAAACAGAGTGAAGGGTATCAGGTTAAATACTAAAGTAAATATTTGAGTATTTCAAAAATTACAGTTTGCTTTCTGTCTTTGTCTTATTTCTCTTACGAACTCAAGTATTAGAGATTATGCAGGAGAAACTTTTTCATCTCAGAGGAAGCCCTAAATGCCCCTTAGAACTTGATTACAAGCACCCAGATTTTCTCAGTTCCTGGTGTTTTGTTCTGTAATTGGAACACATCGCTTTCAGAATGAGACTCAAGGGCATCTACCTATTCCTTCAACCTACTAATGCATTAAGAAATTTCATATTAACAACATTAATGTCAAGCTTTTGTTTTAATAGTCTATGTAAATATTGATCTATGAGATCAATTTTAGGTAGTTGTGCTAAGAAAACATTGAAAAATGCTAATGGAGGTAACTTTCTCATAGTAATATTTTGCTAGCAGTGGGTGCCACAGCAAAAAAAAATTATTACTTGTTAATCAGGACAGAAACCAGTATCGGTTTCAATTTGTGAAATAATGAACTCAGGTTATCAACAGGAAAGAGAGAATACAGAAAGGTACTACACTGTTTTTTTGTCCATAGGTTTTCAGCAATTGTGAGTATAGCTGTATAACATTTTGTGAAGACAGGAACCATTTTCTACACCTCTCCAATCCTGCCCTAAGATGGATTTAATATACTGATAATACCAATGAAGACATGCAAATAAATCACTCCAAACCTGTTGCCTATGTGGACTGAAATTAGTAAAATAATTTAGAATGAATAGGAAAGTATATGCAGAGAAGGAATGATACAGAAATGTTTTGATTCAGCATAGTAACAAAGCAACAAACTTTTAAGATATATTCAATGAGAAGTATAAATTTCTGCCATGAGTGAATAGTTTTGTACATTACACATAGTGTTCCTATTTTCTGGCAGATCTTTGTGGAGCTGCTGAAATAAGTAGTTTGGGTGTTTGTGTAGGTTATTTTTGTGCATAATGAAATACTGTAAAGAATCTTCAGAAGTGTATTTTGATGTTATGGCCTTTATAAATCTTAATTTTTTTTTGTATCAGCTTACTACATTGCTGACAACTAATCTCTGTCAATTTCTGTAAGGGGTAGGTGCTCTAATATTGATGAGTGAATGTTAATTATAAATAGTCTTGTTAATTATTTTAAAATAAAAGCTTTCCAGTAGTGTGATTTCAGATACATGGTATAGGAGGGAGCAACAGGAGTAGTGTCTGCTGCCATTTTTTCATCTACTTCCTCTCCCAAAGTCCAGGTGTTTCAGTAATGTGGGATTTTTAACTTACTTGCTTCCTCAACAGTGGTTGCTGAGGTCTGAAAAGGGAAAAGATTGCGGTTCCTTAATCTTGTAATTTTTTTGCATTTCATCCTAATATCCTCTGGCCATGCTTCCTTCTGTACCATATGCAAATAAGACTGGCTTAAGTGGAAACAACAGTGCAAGTGAAGGAAAGCACAGAAGATACAGGAGTAGGTATATGTTGTTTAACCTTGGTTTCATTTATCACGTTCATAGTGAGGCCTGTAGGAGTGTGGCAGTGAGGCTTGTTTTTGCCTGTGTTGATATCTGTGTCCTAGGTGTTGGAAAAGTTTAAGTAGTCTTGATGTCAGGTATTGGTCCCTATCAAATTGTTTTAAATTGCCTTGTTCTTTTGTGTGATGCTCTGCAGCACACAAGGACATCTAAATTTTTCTGTTTGATGCTGACACTTTGGCTTGTGTAGCACACAGTGTTAGTTCCTGTGGTAATGCATTTTGCTCCAGAGGCTGGTGTCCCACAATCAAGGTGGCGTTACAAGGCTGTGACCTGCATTAGCAGTGCAGCTTGCCTGAGAGGAGGCTGGAGGACAGCATTCGGATACCTACATTAAGCTGTAAAAAGCTGTTACCTGTTTAAAAGCCTGAAATGTGTAGGTAAGCCACTGATGAGTGGTAGAGATATATGGCTAAACGTGCTGCATAAACATTGTGTACTAATTTGAAACTAGAAAGCCATGAGCTGTTGCTCAAACTTAAGCAGAAACTCAGGTGTGCTCCTGTTGCTGTTCTGTCACTGTTGTATGTTGGCATTAAATAACTTAAGTTCTTGTGTATTCACAATTGTCATCTCCCTGCAAAGTTGAATTTGGAGTATTTGCAAAACTGCTCCTGGATAACTAAAAAAGAAAAAAGTCCAAGCATAGTCTTCTGAACGTGGCAGTAAAGCTTCTTTATTTTGGATTTTGGCCAGAACCTTTCGTAAAGTGGGAAACACCAGAGAAGGATGTAGCTGTCTCAAGTCTGAGCACCCTGTCTAGCTTTTCAAGTTCACTTGCCCTTCTAGCATGAGTACTGTCTTCTCAGTTTTGCCCTTCAGTGACGTCCGAGTAGTACAGACATCAGCAAAGAAATAAACTGCAGTACTCTCCTGAAGAAAGAGTCATAGAGTTCATCCTAATTCTTCCCGTAATAGGAAGTAAAGTCATCCTTACTTGGTGCTGTGTTTTGTTGTAAGTTTGACTGGTATCTGCTGTAACAGTAAGGGATTGTGGAGTCATTTTAACCTGTTTCTGCAATTAAAAGGATTTCTTTGCCATCCTCATAAAATATGAGTTTTCCTTTATCGAGTAGTCTTACAGTAGGGCTGGAGAGGAGACCATTCCCTTAAGTTTTGAAACACTTAAAATTTCTTGTCTTTTTCAGTTGAACACCTCCTCGTTCCTCAATTGTTGTTCATGTGGACATCTTTTACAGCTTTCTTGTATCTTGTATGGCTCTCTTCCAAACTCAGTCCTCGTCTTCCTATGACATAGGGGACAAAAATTGAATTCATATTCCTACAGAGGATCTTATACATGTTGCATAGAATGTTGGATTATTTTGTGGATCTTGTACACTACCCTGTTTTGCAACACCATGAGTTTTTTAACTTATTTGACTTGAGAACCACTAAATCTGATTCATCTCTAGAACCATCTGCAGATCATAACCTGTTCTGTACTTGTACAATACAGTATTTCCTATAACCAAGTAAGCTTTGAGCCTGTTGTTCTTCTGTGTACCTAAGTGTTAAGTTTATGCTGCTCTTCTAGCTTCAGTCTTTCCAGCTCTGCTGCCTTGGGTTTTGGTTTCTTTCCAGAAATAATATATTGTACTGCTTGGGTTGGGTTCCATTTCTTGAGTGACTGTGCTTCTTCTAGTACTTTATAAAGTATGGGGACTGTGTGTATGAAGAAAGGCTTCACATGTAGCAGCATCTCAGTTCATAGCTGAGTTTTCTTGTTATTCTTCTGGGATCTGCTCGTCTGAAGCTGAATCTGAAGCTGTACACTGGAGACAATTTTAAATATTTATATCCTTGCAAGCTGTGATCATTATCTGCCATATGTTCCTAATTAAAAAATGTTCTCCCCCATCTAGTCAGAGCACTGATAGTCTTCACAGTCTTAGTAGAGGTCTTGAATTCCCCTTGTCTCAAACCTCTGTCCCCAAAAGGTAATGAACTTAGTTGAATTAGCTAAATATACAAATTGATTGAAGATTCAAATTCACAGAAATGTTAAACTTTTGATCGCTGCATAGCCAAGCTGTTGAACTAGGGTATTCTGAAATACCTAAAGGTTGTCTGAAAATCACAGTTCAAATTGCAAATGAGCAGAGCATTGCCCTGTGGGTGCAATACCATGTGAAGGAAAACCCTTTCAAAAGTCCTAACTCAGTAACAAATAACATAAAAGATTTGTGACACTACTATTAAGCTGTTAAGAGTATGTGAGTCAATACTTTGGTAACGCTGTTTAATGAAGGGGGATATACATGGCTGAAGTAAACTTGCACCTGAGACTAATGCTGAGTCTTGAGGTGACCAGAACTAAGCTAGCAGAGTTGCCTTGCAGCTGGCTGTGCAGTAAATAACCAGTTGCGTTGCTATAAACAAGGGGGTTTCTAGTAGTAAACTCAGAGGTGTTATTAATTCACTTTATAAAAGCAACTGCAGTGGATTTTGATAGTGTATACTTTCATGTAATAAAAGCAAGGGGAGTGTCAGGGTTTGTAACCGGCAGAATAACACGCAGTAGTTCTAGGAGTTGAACTCTCAGTGTCAGAGTGGCAATATGTTTTTGTATGGTCTCCCTGAAAACGGTATTGTTCATTGAGAGGCCTGTATCAAGCTTTACTTCAGTAGTAAATGCCCCTTCAAACTGGGGTAACTTCCTGATATCAATGACAGAAAGTAGAGAGCTGCAACGTAGAAGTGGGGAGTGGTTAAACAGTTAAAACTTGTCACTTCCCAAATACTGTGTGCTGATTACCCAGTTATTACTCACCACCTCAAAGTACTGTGCACTAGCAGTTTAATAGCAAAGTCTTGGATACTTTCTATAGCTCAATCTGTCAAATGGGGTCTTTCACTTTCTAAAAAAAAACTTCTAAGAGGTGTTTTTTCTCTAGTTGATTTTCATTACAGTGAAACTCAATGTGATGATGTTGACAGACGGTTGTTAATACCCCGATCCTGGGGAGGAGCACTCAGGCACACGGGTGGGGTGCACAAGTACCAGTGAGGCATAGTAACACTCAACAGAGGTAACTAATGCTTTGGCTCATTTGAGAGGCATGCACACCATCATCATCCAGTGAACCTCCTGAAACAGAGAGTGATTCCAGGAGCTGATGTGACTCTAAAGAGCTGCCAGAATTCTTTTAAAAACACAACATGACTTGGGGAACCTTCTGCTTTTTAAATTTAATGTTCATTTGTCATTATTGGAACCTCTTAAGGTAATTCTAGTGTAATTTTTACTGTAGATCAGCCAAAATGTCCTTCTCTCTGAAACTAGATCAAGCATGAAAATATGTATTTGCTTTTACTTTAATGTCATCTTTGTGCATGGACTTACTGCAGAGGAAACAAAATTCTGCTCTTAAGCAAATCTATTTTAAGCAGGATGTGAGGAAGGAGGGGGTTAATATTTAACTACTAGTATTTAAATGTCCTGTATTGATTGATATGAACATAGGCATCAGAAAATTGGGGGGAATTGGATGTTGGAATAGAGAGAAGACTCCATATTTCTACACACAGGCGCACACACCCTCCAGTAACCTGAAATAATTTCTGAGGATTTGTGTATTACTGTAAAATTGCTAGTTTAAGCAAGCAAAATCAGCTGAGGCTGCTAAGATGATAAGAATTACTTGCCCTGGTGTTCAGTATGGTGCTGTTACTGAAACTTGTCAATACTGTACAGAAGCTGTGCTTTCAGGGAAAGATTAGATGGATTACTCAAGTTACGATTCCTTCACTGGCAATAATAGAACTTTCTTTTTTAAAAATTGAATTAAATGTACTCTTTCACAGAGAAAAACTAAGCTGGGTATGTGTTGCACATTCCATTACTTTAGTTCTGTTATCAGCAGGAACTCTTTAATACATATGATATTGCAAGTCATTTATGTTACTAAATTTGCTCAGTGCACTTATTGCTGGAAACTGTATTTCCTGAAAGAAGACTTTAGGAAAATGACAGTGAATCAGCAGTTTCAGTTGACTACACAAGCATGTTTGCTGCAGCAAACCTAAATGTTGTCACTTCCAAGCTGTTGAAACTTCCCTTTCAGGACAGAAAACTATGGTTCTTTGTCTTGGCACACTGTTGCCACTCTTGGCCCCGTGTTCGAACAGCAGCTCTAAGTTACAGCTTTATTAATAAGTAGTTACAGTTAAGACTGTTTAAAGCTGGGCTAAAGCTTTCTGTCCATTCCAGCCCAACACACTTGATTAATTTTAAACAATGCAGATTGTTTCACTTTGACCAGCCCAATCTTTCTTTGTCTGTGTGTTCCAGTTATGTTTCGTAACAATCGCTTTGGCTTTGAAAATAGATATTATAATCCTCTGAAGAATACATCCTTGTGGGGTGTAGGCCTCAGTATCTAAATGGACATGCTCTGTGCAGGAGGTGATACTGGAGATTTTGCACCTTAATCATTCTGATTCTGTGAATAAAATCACATTTCTTATGTAGCAGTTAATTCTTCCTTGCTCATGTCATAATATCTACTTCCCAGCTGTCTCAGTTTAAAAGAAAACTAAGGTGTCTGTCTGGGCTAGGCAGCGGGCCTCTTCCCAAAAACCACCACAGACTTTGAAATTACGAGACTTTAATCAGAAAATGTATAGAAAAGGGTAGCAGTTCTTAACTACGAATATATATAAGCAAAACCTGAACAGAACAAACAGCAACACTAACCAGACATTCAGAGCAGTGCAGTGCTGTCCCTGCCCCTCGGTGTGGTTCTGTTCGTGGGCTGGGGCTGTAAACACTCACATGGGGGAACGGCAGCCAGAGCTGGGGGGTACAGTCCCTCCAAGTGCTCCCACCAGCCCAGGAAACAGCGGCTCGCACCCCCTGAGCAGCTGGAGCGGAGAAGCGTGACCAGCACCAGGAATAAAGCTTCTCTCTCCCTCCTTCTCTCCTCCCCCAGCCATCAAGTGGAAATGCAGAGCTATTATATCTATTCCTTTGTTAACTGTTCTGGCTCTTCAGCTCCCCAAACCTCTGTGTTGGTAAGAGAGAGAAAAAAATTCCATGGAAGATTTTGAAACTGTAACATCAGTAAAAGAAGGCCTCTGTCTTTAAACAGTCCTTTTTTAACAAAGTAAAGTTTTTTGCCTGATTTTGCTGGTTCTCAGACTTTCAGATGTAAATAAAAGATCTGTTTAAACTGTCTCCTCCAGGTTTTGTTTTATTCTCGTGCTCTTTAAAAGTGCAATATCTACTTATTTCCATTCTTGTTTTTACCTGCCCCCAACTGTATTAAGCAAGGTTAAGCAGAAAATAAATAATTTATGTGTTTAGTGGTATTGAGGAAATCTGTTGGGCAAACCTGCCAATTTTATAAAGTACAAAGAAAATGCAAAGATACTCAATAGCTATTTAGACTACAGCTGCCATAATCTAATCAAACTATATGTAAGACTTAAGGTTTATACTCTTACAAATCTAATCAATCTTCAGAGGCTTACTGGGCTGGTTTCTGTTTTAATTCTTGAAAAGAGGCCATTGTGCCAGCTGGACATGTCTTCAAAAGATGGAAAGTGTTCAGCTGACAGTACCAGTCATATATAGTCTCCCTTGGGGTATCCATCTGAGCTGACAGAACCTGGGGTAAAAACACGCTCTCTTGCGTGTTTGGGCTTGGTCATTTGAAAAGGAAGACTGAACTATATGGATATGAGGCTTGAATTATGAGCAAAGCTTGTGGTACACTTTACTGGAAAAGTTTTCTGCTAGCCTTGTAGGTTTATAGTGTCTCAATATAAAATACTTCAAGAAAAATCTTATCTTTTTAGAACTCTGTGCTACAGAGCCAATAATGCAAAGTTTTTCTTTACTATGCTTGTCTGTGGGGCAGATTTCAGTCTGGAGTGCTTTTGGATGTAGATACCATAGCTTCACTTTTTTGTCATGTTTATGGGTGCTTCTTTTTTGTGCCTGAACTGAACTATATGAAGATCTGTCAGAATATAAAGATCTGGTGGCAGAATATGCATTTTGTCACTGGCATGCAGAATGGTCAGGGAACAACACCCTGCCTGCCATCAGGTGTGAGTCTCCCCTCAATTAGCAACGGAGTGAAGTTCAGCTTTTAGGGTGTTGCAGTTCAAAGGAGATAACAGCAGGATTATGGCCGTTCTTTTGAAGTGTTATGTCACACCTCAATACACAGGCTGTGGTGTCTGCAGCAGGAGCACTGGTGTTTCAGTTTGACAGCTCTTCAACGTGTGTAGCTTTCTCATGATGAATTTTTCAGAGATACACCACTGTAAGGGAACCAACAATGGGATTGGATTCAGCAGTATGTAGGGAATGTATGAATCTACAACATGATTTGTTTTGATGACATACATATTGAATGTGTTTCAGCAGTTGTCTGGACTTTTCATAGTACATTGTGCAATTAAGGCACAAGTTCTTGCAGAAAGGGCTCCACAGCTTATACAAAACACAGATGTGTTGTCATGAAATGAGATAAATTAGTTACTGTAAAAGACTTGCATTAAAATAGGCTACTAACCTGCTTATTTCATTACACTGATCTCTAGCTAATGCCTATTGTAGGGAAGTTTTTGTGTTGGTAACAGCACTGCACTGGCATCCTTTATCTTGTTCGTGCCTTTTGTCCCCCTGGAAAGCAGTAAGAACAAAGTAGTGTCCCACAGGTTAATGCACATCCTAATTGTGACCAACAGTATTACAGTTCTGTGTATAACTAGTGATAATACTTACCTTCAAAGTCCTGCACATTTTAGGGCCTAGATCCTTTGATTTGCTTTCATCTAGTACAGTAGAAGCAGCTTTTTGTGAGCTGTTTTTCTACCAGTTTCCAGATCTTCCTTCAAGGGCAGGGTAGGTCAGCTTATTGTAGAGTCCTGTGCAGTGCTTGAAGTTGTTTTTCCTATTGCGCAGAGGGTGTTGGCTTTCAGCAAATAAAAGCAGTCTGTTTCTGCATAAATGAACAATGATAGCGCAAGGAGCTTGTTTTTTTTATTGGTACAGTAAGTTTAACATTTTTACTGACGTGTTTGATATTGTGTGTAATGTGAGCTAGTATTTTAATTTTCAGAGATGAGCTTTCTGAAAGTTGCCTTTCGTATCCTAAGTAAGCCTGTGTAAACTTAAGTGTTACGAATAGGTTAGATAACTTCTTTCAAATGAAGTGTGTCATCATTACTGCATGACTTTTTATGGGTTTGGTATGCTTTAAATAAAACTTTGTTTCTTCTGGTGCTTCTCAAAATGCATATACTTTCAGGGAAAGCTAGTTTGGTCAGAGCCTACTTAATGTATACTCTGTACATGAAGAAATCCTGTGCCTGTTCATCTGGCTGGTATGTAAAACTACTTTTCATGATGAGCTGTATGTTTGACAGCTGCAGACTAATGGAAAAGCAGTTGAATGTGAAGAAAAGTCTTCTACTTGGACATGGCACTTGACACAGAGATAGCCGATTTTTCTCTATGTCAAGTATTAGGCATTCTTTTTTTAAAGCTAAATTAAATTAAACCCAACTACTTCTTATTAAACAAAGTTCTAAGGAATCTGAGCCAGAACATTAGTCAGAGTGTCTTTGGACAGTCTTAACTGAAATGAATATGTTTGTAGTTGGTTCACTGTTTTGAACTGACTGAGAAGTGTGACTTCAGAATAGTTTCATTAACCTCTGTTAAAAAAATTTCTAATTCACTGTCATCCTTTCAGCACGAAATATCATTGTTACTACTTGCCTACTGTGTGGAAAACTTTATCCTCGCTAAGCAATGTGTCTCAAATGTAATTATAAAGGCTAAAGGTAAAACTGCTCTGTTTTTAGTTGTCTGCCAAGGAAGGAGGTTTCTGTGCCCAGGGACTGAGGCAGAAACAGGGTAAGGGTTACTGTTGGGCTTTGACCGATGGTAACCTCTGGCCGTGCCTCTTTCCTTTTCGCTGTTTCCCTCTAGTGGTCACACATGATAGTGACTTGGAGAGGTTAAACACATGAACTGGTTGTCTTTTCAAATGCTTGTACATAAACTACTAACACGAAAGTAATATCGGTCATATGAAAACTTAATTGTCCCCCTTCTGATCAGTTAGAACACAGTGTACTGTGACATCTTGTGCCAGGAGGATGTAATCTCATGTTTCCAGTTGGTGAATCACCAAGCTTTTGAAAATTATCTGTGTTTTTATCCTTTTAGATATACTAATGTCTTTTACATGAAATATGCAAAGCTCGTAGCACGATCTTAAGTTCGCTTGTGAGGGTTTTTTATGTGGGATCTGCTTTACATGCGTATCTTTGTCCTTCTGTATCTGGGATTAGGTCTTATGCCTAAACACTGGAGATATTCAGATAACTTATCCCTTTTGTTCTTAACCCGTGAGCTAAAATGAGAATTACAGAGTCATGTGGTGCTAACCTTTGTAAAATAATTAACGTTTTCATTTAACTTTTTTAATTGTTGGTACAGCCATTGTGTATCAAGTGTTTCATAGAATCACTTAAGTTGGAAATTACCTATAATATTATTATGTCAGCCATCAACCTAGCACCCGGCACCATGTTCACCACTAAACCATGTCCTCAAGTGCCATATCCACACCTTTCTGGAACACTTCCAGGTATGGTGACTCCACTACTTCCCTGAACAGTCTGTTCCAATGCTTTACAACCCTTTCCATGGAAGTTTTTCCTTATATTTAATCTAAAGCTCCTCTGTTGCAACTTGAGGCCATTTTCTTTTATCCTGTCTCTTGTTTCCTGGCAGAAGAGACTGACACCCCTGTCACTACAGCCTCCTTTCAGGCAATTGTAGAGAGTGATAAGGTCTCCTGGGAGCCTCCTTTTCTCTGGACTGAGCAACCCCAGCTGCCTCAGCCACTCATCATAGGACTTGTGCTCCAAACCCTTCACCAGCTTCATTTGAAGCTTAAAATCTTGCAAGTGTTGTTCACTGTGTAAATCGGGGCAGATAATTCTGGAAGAGTACAAGGATGTCATTAGGTCATGTGCAGAAAAAATAAGAAAGGCAAAAGCTTAGCCAGAACTCAGTCTGGCTACTGCTGTGTAAGATAATATTAAGTGTTTTTACAAAGATAATATTTAGTGTTTTTTACATTAGCAACAAAAGGGGGGGGTCAAGGAAAATCTCCATCATTTATTGGATGGAGAAAGGGGGAACATTGTCACTAAGGCTGAGGAAAAAGCTGAGGTACTTAACGCTTTCTTTGCTTCAGTCTTTAACAGAAAAACTGAATATCCTCAAGCCAACCAGACCCCTGAGCTTGTAAACAGGAAGGGGGAGCATAATAGACTCCTGTAAACCAGAAGAAAGTAGTAAGTGACCTATGACCAGGTCATAGATACTCACAAGTCTGTGGGGCCAGATTGTGTTCACCTCAGGGTACTGAGGGAGCTGGTGGAAGAGCTGGTCAAGTCACTCTCCATCATTTGTCATTTCTTCACTGAAAGGGTAGTCAGGCACTGGACAGGCTGCCCAATGAGGTGGTGGAGTCACTGTCCCCGATAGCGTTCAAGAAACAACTGAATGAGGCAGTTTGAGCATGGTTTAGTTGACATGGTGTTTGGTCAAAAGGTGTACTCGCTGATCTTGGAAGTCTTTTCCAACCTCAATGATTCTACGATTCTTTTCTGCCTGTCATGAAGAACTGTTGAGTTTTTCCTTATAGAATTATCCTTTCAGAACTTTATGATATATCATATCCAGTGTATTAATCTTCTGTTTAAAAGTAAAAGTACCTTTGGACAGAATTATTGCCTAGTTAGTTAGAACTTAACACATGGAATCTTTACTGTCCAATTAATGTATGATTAGAAGTGGGTATAAAGCTTCTACTGATCATGGAATTCTGTTGCATAAAGAGCCCAGACTGGGCTTTGTTTTTAAACAAACATATAATAAACAAACAGTAGAGGGATTGCTTCTGTGAATCTTCAACCCTGGGCAACTTCTGGAATCTGAAGCTGTATCAGGAACATGACAAAAAGTTGCATATCCTGGGGAGTCCCTTATTTGGTATAACCTTTCATGTTCAAGTGTGTAATGAATTCAGTGAGCCTCCATTCCTTGCTTTTGAGGGAGGTAGGTGTTGAAAGCTGATAAAAACAAGGGCTACAGCAAGAAGAAAACAGGGCATGAGATGCAAAACAAGCAATGTGTTTAAAGTAAACTCCTAAGTTTTCCCCAGTTTTTTCCCCAATTACTGCTATGAGATTGCAGTTTAAACAAGGGTATGTTCTCATGTATTTCCTTCAGGTGTGAGATAGTTTTCCTTAAATCCTTTGTCAAATACGTCAGCCATCAACCTAGCACCCAGCACCATTGTTCATCACTAAACCGTGTCCTCAAGTGCCACGTCCACACCTTTCTGGAACACTATAACAGTACCAACTTTGTTCATCGTTCAGTGCTTGCTATCTATTACATACTTGGGGTATGCCAAGCATTTGGTAGAGATTTCTCTTCTTATGGCTAAATGAATATTTAAGGATTGAGTGAAGGGGAAAAAAATCTGTTTTCATGTGTAGCAGGGACAAGATAACTGCTAACTGCACGAGCTGAACAAGAGATTTAGTGATCCTTATGGGTGTTGCAGGAGGTTTGGTAGTTTTTCTTGTTGAGGAGCCTGCTGATAGATGTGTTCTGTATTGCTCTAAAGATTTTTGTAGTCCATCACTTCCAGTAAAAGTAAGAACTTTACCTGCATATGTACTTTGCATCCGGGGGTTTCTTGATACGAAAATGTTTATTCTGATTAAGCAAAGCATAGGCTTCTGAAGTCTATGGCCAAGCCTGGCTCAGACTTGCAACAGGTATCTCTGCAAAGGTGAAAGATACCAACCCTTTGCTGTTTGACAATGATCTCTGAAAATCTGATTACTGGGTTTATCCCTGCGTGCTCAGCCTCAGCAAGGCGCGGGCTTTTCCTCCCCCTAGTGGGCGCTCCGTGGGAGAGCCGCTCTCGGGATCCTGCGGCCGGTTTGCCTCCTCTGCCTTAGCCAGCACTTGGGCATTGACCCCTACCTATACATAGCGATGACATAATAATATTTCTCATAGCTATTATGCAATTTTGTGTAATTACTGAAAGACAAGTGATTTCAGTTGGGTCAAAACTGTTACTTTTAAAGGCAGAGTTGCACAAGGACTATCCTTAAATCAAGATGAGGCAGTATATGTAATGGAATTAATTAATTTTTTTAAATCTATGACTATTCCCACTAGCTTTCAAAGCATAAAAACAAGTAAGAACACTTACTTCAGTGCATTGGGAGCCAAGGCCAGAATATCAGTGCTTTTTCTGGCAGTGTCTAATAGCAGAATTGAGTTTATTAGTTCTTACATAGCAATAGAGATCTTACTTGTCCCTCTACTGACAGCTCAGATTCATGGGAGGGACACATGTAGCCCTTTCCCTGTCTTGGTATAGTCTTGTGACCCAGCAGTACAAGCTGCTTTACTTCTATTAACAAGTATACTGAAGGTTGCAATTATTGTCAGCATGGATTTTGCTACTTTTCTCAGTGAAGAGTTTTATTTTGTAAAATGTCACTTTGACACAGTGGTTGCCAAGTCTGAGGAGCAGGACAGGGATGGCATCCTCCTGCTCAGCATCCTGGCTGTCCTTCATTCTGCTTTTAGATTTGATAAGTGAATATAGCAATTACAGTAATCTTAGGGCTATATTCCTATAGTTCTGATTTTTCAGTTGTCTTACTATACTTATTTTTCAGCCTAGAATTCCAGGGTTTTCCTCGTGTGCACATAGTATGTTTATTTACTATGGAATTGCAACATCACTGCTGGAGTAAACTTATCTTTACAAGTTTTTCCCTGTTTTTGCACTTGCAGAAGACACCATATTAGAAGCTTTTTCCTTTCTAAGTAGTCTGCTGCACTGTGCTTGGTAGGACTGTAGGCAGAGAATCATCATCCAGCAGCTCTGATTTTGAAATTCCTATTTCTGCCTTTCTGCTAACTCCCACCTTGTTTTTGAAACCTTGAATTCCCATTGTCAGCAGCTTTAGAACAGCTGATAAATCAAACCTGCAGTCACATGATAGTCATATCTTTAACTTCAGTCCCCAGAAATGTATCCTGTACAGACCCACCTGTAGTGTCTGTAGTGTTGTTGCAGTCTGCAGCCATCTGCTGGGTAGCCCTGCCTTGGCTCATCCTGGCACTCACTAACCCTTCTTTCTGAAGCATTTGCAGCAGGTCTAAAAATTGCTTTTGAGACATAGTTGTTTTAAAGAGCTTGCCTGTTTATTTGTCACTGAGTCTTTCACAGTACCTTCCAGCTCTTTAGGTTTGTGTTATTACTTTTTTCTGTATTCTGTTTTTTAGAGCTTGATCTCTTAGATGTTTGAGTGGGATTTTTTGCAAATACTGCAGAGAATGAGATTAGAGTCACAGTGTCCTAATATCTGTTTCACCACCTCCTAGGGTGAGCCATATGCCTTAGAGGGAGGAGGTGCCTGCTGCATGTGTTATGTAAAATAATAAATAATTTATAATGCTAACTGAATATATCTGCCTTGGTGGACAAATGTACATTGAGGTGCTTCACAGACGGTAAATTGAGACAATCAAAGTAATTCCTTGAAGATGTGAGAACAGTTTGCTTTATTAGATTTTTCTAAGTGGGAGAACTTTCCTGCAAGTCTGCTTTACTCAAGTATTATTTTCCACTCAAGGAAATTCCTACGTGACGGATCAGTGTGAGCAGTAATGGAGATCTGCAATATGATTCTGCAAAGACTTCGCTTCTTTTACTGAAAGCAGCTTTTCTGACATACTGCCTTGTTGCTGATACTAGCATCTGCTCCAGTTAAAGGATCACATGAAGCTTTGGATCATGTGGCTCTTTCCTCTTGTCTCTTGTAACAAAAGGATTAATGGAGTTCGTGCATTGCCTTAGAAAGCTGAAGGTGTTGCAATATACTATCAAATGCCGGTTTTAGTGTAGCTTTGAAGCTGTGATGTATGCATGGAATTTCAAAGAACTGCATTTTTTTACTAAGCATGGCAATTCAGCATTAGTGCTTCATGGTGAATTGATGTAACTTCTACAAATAATTTTGTTTTCAAACAGAGACTTGGTTTCTGTGATAGGAACTCTTCTACCTGCTTTTCCGATTTTTGTCTTAAAAATGATGTAAAAAGAAGAAGCTTCTGTCTGCATTCCTCTTCTCAATGTAATTGATTATTTCTGCAGTGAATAGTTAATGATGATCTGCTTTGCAAGACATAAATGCAGCAGTGCTCTGCTCTCATTTAGATGTTGCGGTAGTAGAATGGTGGGGCTTTGCATGATTCATGCTTTCTTTGTTTGTGTTAATCTGCTTGCTTGTGTCTGCCGTGAGCTGGGTGGCTTGTCTGCGCACTGGTTAGAAACGAATACTTATTTTCTCGTTCCTCTGACAAATAAGTATTCTTGATGTAATTTGATTTTTTTTCCTCTTGGCTATTCAAACAATTGTCTGAGACAGTTTTGTGAACACGGTCTGTAAATGCACATGCTTTCGATTAATGTCTGCTTTTCGGTCTGCTGTTAATGCCTGCTGAATTTGCTCCTTGATTGCTAGCAGTTAATTATATAGCACCTTTTTATTGGTAGGATTTGCAAGCTGATAGCTATATCCAGTTGATAACCATGCATGCTGTTTTGTGTGCAATTCTGAAGCATGGATAAACCGTTTACTATAATTAATAATCACAAGCATAAATGACAGATATACTGCTGAAAAGGTACCTTAAAAAAAAAAAGCTTACATATTGATATAGAAAAGGGTTTTTTCTTTAACTTACAGCTTTTATTTTATGAACTAAAGTAACTGAACAGTGACTGTGTGCATAATATTGAAAGAAAAGGATTTAATTCAAATGTAGAATATAACTCATCATATTTTCCACTCATAAGATTACATCTATTCTTGAAGTTCTAGAGTAGTACTATTACAATGTGGCTTTTATTAAACCTACAGATAAAGAAATCCAGAAATTTCACTTCCTAAGCTTAAATTCGTGTTTTGCATGGGTGTGACTTTCTCACTTAAAGGAGAAAGCAATCAGAAAACATTTGCTGTCCTTAGTTAAAATACTCTAACCTCAATGAAATGGAAATTTTGGCTACATTTTAAAATTGCTCTGTTCTTTAAGCCATATCCTGTTGAAATTAAACTTCTTTCCTAGTATGTATAGCTTACTGAAAAGAATTAGATGAGTTTCTACTGTTAAACTGACTGGAATAAAAATATATTCAGGGGCATCTTAATATCAGTAGTGCATGCTGAGATAAACTTGGAAGTTAGTGGAAAAACACTGAAGATTTTTTTATATTTGCATTTAAAGAAAATTTTAAAAGGCATACTTCAAAGTGTTAGGTGACTCCTGTAAAATGTTCACTTCAGGTTTATGCTACTAAAACACTTTTGAAACAAAGCAACTGTATGCCCAAACTTACTTGTAAGTCAGACAAGCATTCTTTGTCCCACTTTGTCCAAATCCCTTCATAACCAATATTTCAAACAACTTTTTATCCTTTCTCCTTGCTTTTTTAAAGCTCATTTGCATCTTGATTTGTCACGAGTTTCCTGCCTTCCCAAAGCCTATGCAGTTTCGGATTTTTCCATAAAATGTGCAACAACTGGAATTTCATCATTGCTTCTCGTTTGTTCTATATCATTTGTTTTGTCTCCATTTCTCTCTGCCCCATCTGAATTTCTGTGCCACTGCAGAATTTGTGTCTGTCAAAAGTCCCTTACAGTGGTGTCACTGTCTGCTTGATCAAACTCATCTACTAACAGTATTTCATATATTATTCTGAACCATCTGTTTATTACTTACATTCTCTGTCAGGATTTTTCCTCTGCTTTGCCATGTTCAGGTCATTCACATTAACGTATAGGGAAATTTATTTTCCTCCAATTCCTCAGTATCCAATTCTGTTTCATTTGTGAGAAAATTTATCAGACTATAGTTTTAGATCTTTTAAATGTTGCTTTAATCAAGATGTTTCTCTTTTTTTTCATTACTTAATTTGTTACTATTATCGTCTCCTCTCTTACTGTCTATTTTATGTAGACCTTTGTTCTCAGTAAAGAAATCATTTCAGTTTAGTATAAATAATTTTGCTATAGAGGACTGGAACAGGAAAAAAACTTGGTAGCAGCAATTGTCTCATATTCTATTACCTCTATTTTGTAAACAGTAAGTAAACAGTACTATTTGTATGACTGGAGGAATTGACTAAGGCTGATTTTTTGACTGAAACATGTTAATCCCCCAATTCATTGTAGAGTAATACAGATTTTTTTAATAGGCTGTGTGAAAATTACTTGTTAGGAATTACATAAACCAAAATAATGCAATGCTTTCCTTTTCCTGAACTCTTAAATATATGTTGCCTTTTTCTTTTGGGGACACATAATTGGTTGTAAGTAAAAGATTTTTTAGACATCATTAAGATCACAAAAAATAAATTCATGATAACTGTACAGATGCTGCATCAACATCTTGGATACAGGCACAATTTGAGTTATTAAAAATCACTGCTGCTTCATGAACAAACCAAATGGATGGGTTTAGAGGAAATTATGTAGATTGTGTTTTTGTGATTTCTTTTTTATTAAAAGCCTCAGCACTGTAGTTTTGTGTGTGGTTTGCTTTTCAGACTGAATCTGGCTATGGATCAGAGTCAAGTTTGCGACGCCATGGCTCCATGGTGTCTCTTGTCTCTGGAGCAAGTGGATACTCTGCGACATCCACCTCTTCTTTCAAGGTGAGTGAATAAAGTTTTGTTAGTATTGGTGCATAAATGGCACACAGAATTGGAAAGGAAGGAGCATGTGAAGACTCATACACATAATTACAGAAAAAGTACAAAATATTTAGTTTACTTTAAAAGTCAATAATTTATCACATGATGATGAACAGATGAAACAGGCAGAGGGAGCTCTCTCATGCCTCTGTGCAGTTGAACCTTTTAAACTGTGGTGTCATCTTCTAGTGGCAAGAAAATCAGAGTTGTGAGCATGTTTAACTTTTTCTAGTTTACTCACCAGAATAGCAGGGGCTCCAAATGATTCTGTGGCTCAACAAATTTGATATAGTGCTGATTGACAAATTATGGCTCTCCTTATGTCATGCATATGAATATTTAATGTATGACCTGGAGTGTGCTGTACTTCTGGGAGGGCAGAAGGAGGAGCAACACAAGAAAGGGAAGTGAGGATGTGAACAAAGATCTTAAACTAGAGCTGACTGTTTTCAGGCAAATAGGCATAAAATTGGGAGCATGCAAGATCACATTCTGAGTAAGTTTTTGTTGAATGCTCTGAAGTAGCAGGCACAGTCAAGAGGGAATTTGAGACGGGACAAAATGAGTAAGGAACACTTGTATGTGGTTTCTTCTGACATTAGAACTATTTCAGAACGCTAATATCTAAAATACCCTTACACTGTACTTCAATCTGTTCATCATGGGGTTTTTTTGACTTATGCATCAAACTATTGTTGAGTATGTGGAAGCATTTTAGGCTTTTTTCTTTGTTTTTTTTTCAGAAGGGCCATAGCTTACGTGAGAAGCTTGCAGAAATGGAAACCTTTAGAGACATCCTGTGCAGACAAGTTGATACTCTACAGAAGTTCTTTGATGCTTGTGCAGATGCAGTTTCCAAAGATGAACTCCAGAGGGATAAAGGTAACACAGTAACTGAAAACTCTTCTCTTCCTAGAATTCAGCTTTTAAAATAAGTATAGGTGTAAAAATAGGTATAGATACAATAGCGTTTGTTATATAAGTAAAATACGTATTACCAATTTACTGTTTAGTAAAGGGATCAATCATATATGTTTCTGCGTAAACAGTGTTAATTATTTTTGCTTCAGAATTCAGATTTGCATAAAGATCTGCTTGATGTTGACCTGTAGTTGTTAACTGTACAAAAGAAGTGCTCTTTTTAAGTGTTTTACATTATAGAATACCAACTGCTAACTCTCATAAGGTGAATTTCAGTTAGTTTATTGTTGTATCTTACCTTTTACTTTGAAAAAACAGTAGGATATTACTTTTGATAGAAACAGTACACTCTTTAAAGAAGTTAAAGGTGCTGCCATATTGAACATTTCTTAAATGTATTGGCTGGAAATAATCCCTGAATGCACACTTGAGACACTAGTAGACTAGGTATGGATGTCTGCACATCTGAATCGCTTATCCCAGAGCACAGCTTGTTGTCATATCTGTGCAGTTTACTGAGGCATTGGTGTTCATCCCTGTGTTTGTTCTGGCAGTCTGAAAATTTTGGTAATAATGAAACACTAGTTAAGTGCAATTCCACTCTTTTTTTAGCCTTTCCAGTGTAGAAGACTAGATAGCTGCTGAATTATGGCTACCTATTTATCGAGATGTGACAGGGAAATATGTTGTTCTTACCACAGAATGAAGTGCTAAACGTCAGTGCTTAGCAAATGTTAGATTCTGATGTTTACTGACATTTATGCTGATAGTGGTCTTGGGTCAAAAAAGAAAGGTGCGGGAGGGAGGGTTTATGACTTAGCCATGAAGATGCTCTTAATTCTTTCTTGCACACTGAAGAACTAGAAAAGCTCTCTTACTGCCGTAACACACTCTCTCTCAACTTCAGTGGTAGAAGATGATGAAGATGATTTCCCTACAGTACGTCCTGATGGAGATTTTGTACATAACAGTAACAGCAGTAAGGAAAAAGGTAAGTGTGTCCCAGTTTCTTCACTGATGAAATTTAAGATGAATGATATGATGACAAGTCTGGTACAAGACAGGTATTTATGGTCTTCTGAAAGCACGAAATGGTGAGAATGTTTATTTAAAATATGTGATAGGAAGTTCTTAATCATGTTATCATTATTTGTGTGCTTTTTAAGTTTCTCTGAGTTATTCTTAATTCACACAAACACTAATGCAAGTTTATCAAACTGTCGTTTCCTATTCTGTGTCTAAAGCCATTGTCACTATAAAACTCTGTTGAAACAGCTGCATCATTCAGATACTGGGAACTGAGGTTCTTAACAGGTAATTGCATTTTCTCTTGCAAGTGTTACCCGCTTTAGGAATTTGGAGTGTGGTGCTTTTCCTGTTAGGGATGTTCCACTGTGATTCTTCCTAGTACTACAGCTGTGTAACAGTTAAGTCAGTACTTAATGTTGCTAATGCTTTTTTACTGTACTTTCCATTGTTATGATGACAGAATTCTGACTTTTATTCTTATAATACATGACCTAGTCATTGTACTCACTGCATCCATGCAGCAAATGTGAAGAACTCATGCAAGTCTTGCTGTTCTAGAAATCTGATACTTCTGGCCTGGAGGAAGTTGTGTGCACTTTTAAAGTCTATTTGCATTTTTTTTAGAGCTTCTCATGTGTCCTGACTGCAATATTTTAGTGTTTACATTCTCTACGTTTTGTTAGTCCTAAGGTATTTCTTAGTCTTGATTCACACAACTTTGAAGCTGCACTACCTCTGATTTCAAATGTGATAGAAACTCCCAAAGTACTCAGCAAAAATGTTTTTAAACATGTAATTGCTTTTAGCGAGAACTTTGAAAATACAGAGTAAAATAAACCTTTTCTGTGTCTTCTGGGGTTTTTTTTTTTATAGGCCATTGTTCCCATGTGTTACATATTTCCTTGTTGTATTTAAGTGCTCTTTCTAGAATACAGCCAAAACTGTTATGATGGAAGAGGAAAGGAAATAAAAGGAGCTTTCGGGATACTTCCAGAATTCATCATATGAGTAGATTTTTCTATTAAGTGCCTTCTCTACTGAGTATTATTTGTAATGCTGATTTCAGAGGTTAAGTAGCATGTAACTCCGAAGTTTTAAACAAATAATTTTTTCTTCTTATCACTAAAGATAAGCAAGCTTGCAATGGTCACTTGTAAGCAAGTGTATGGTTCCACTAACTCTATTGCCTATATAAAACTGTACTTCTTTTTTGAGGGCTGTGAAGTCAGATTTCAGAAAACATTTTGAAAGAGATGTATTTGTCAGACTTAATTTTTGTAGAATCATGTAGGAGTTTCAGGTTCATTTACCTTTAGAACATTTCTTCATATCCGCGTTCTTCTGGTGCACCTGCTATATACACACATACAGTATGGGGAATGAAATTAGGAATATCTGTATTTTTAATACATCTGGGCATCAAGCCTTTGGGAACTTCCCATACTGAGAAACTGATATGTATTACGAGTACTTGTATAGAAACTCACTTACTATAGATCACGACAGGAAGTATTTTCTGCAACCCCTTTTTGCAGAATTTCTGATTCCACTTGTTATGATTCCTGTATTCCATTGAATTTACTTTCCATCAATAATTTCTATGGAAATATTTGTCTCCATTTTAGTTTTTCTGTGCCTCAGTTTGATTTCTAAGTGCTAAATTCATTAAATATTTAGTAGCTGAGTGCTGTAAAGCTTGATTAGAAATGAAAAATTAGAGCCTCTGCCCTTGAATGAAATTATAAGTGATACAGTGGGGGAAGTAGATGTCTCAGATTCAGACAGCCATGCCCATGTATTCAGGCTAACTGGCAATAAAAGATTTATCATCAGCTTCACCCTTTTCTAAAGCTTAGCCACAGAGCAGCTGTTAAAATTCGGTTTCTCAAATTTCAGGTTCTCTTCTAGAAGCTTCTATCCAGTCCTGGAAGGACTCTAACAATCTTCTTAAGTGTAGCTGAGAAGTGATTGCCTGCTTATTTTGGGACTGTTCTCCTCTTAGTGCTCCAGGAAGTGAGACAGAAGTTCAACCTCTTTATTTAGCTTACTATAAGGAGGAGTGTTTAAGCCTCCTGTTCAGATGTGTAGTGCACCAGCATAATGCTCAGATTGCAGGGGACCATATTCACATGGTCTTTTGCAATTTGTTTTCGCGGTAGGGGGGGAGGAGAAAGTTAACATGAGTATAGACATTCATGTACTACTCTGAAGATGATATTTTGGATAGGGAGGCTTTTTCTTTTCTGTATTCTCTAGGATCTTTAAGTAACAAGCTAGGTAGAGTACTATGAAGGTATTTAAATTTAGTGGTCACTTTCCAATTTAAAAAAAAATCTGGTAACTGGAACAGTAATCATTTGTATAAAACACCAAACACCAAGGAATGGGGTCTGGCTGATGCGTATTTACCCACTGGGATCATAGATTCAGGAAAGTAGAATCTTGATCGCTAAGCATTCCCATTCATCCCCTCAGGAAAGTGAACATGTTTGCATTTAAATTATCTAAGAATTGGAGGAGCAGGTGTAACCTACTTAAGGAACCGCTTTGAATATAGAAGGTGTCTTTTGTACTGGACCTATATAGATGGAAACGGTACAAAGGCTGAATGAGAAAAAATTTATATAAAACAGATTTATGTTGGATTTTTGTGCTTTGAACGGAGGAAGAATTTTTGTCAACATATTGCTGAAAAAGTGGGGTTGTTATTAGTAGGTGTTATTAAATGGGTCATGGACACAAATGTTTTTCACTTAGAATTAGTTTAATGACAGAAGGTGTTAAGGGGGCATAAAATGGAAAAGCTGAAGGAAATTTCTTTCTATTTACTATTTTCAGAGTATTTTCCTGTTTCACTGGAACACAGATCTGATCAAACACATGATATTTGAGACGTCTGGGAAGGTGTTACATGCAGAACCTTGGGAACAAGAAGGGAAAATGCCTATCGTAACAGACATAGAGGTCTAGGAGAAAAGAGCTAAAGAGCTATTGAAGGCTAAAGCATTGCATGAAGAATTCCTTATATGAAATGCAAAAGAAAACAAATAGAAATAGAACACAGATGGGATAATTGAAAAGGAACCAATTGAAAGGTGCTGAAATTGAAGATAAAGTGGGAGAAAAATGACCCTGCTTTTTTCAGTTGACTGCCTGCACTTTGATCACCAAAGGGCAGGTGCAACAGTAAGAACACTTTCCTATCAACTTTTTCCGTGAAACATAGATCTCATGATGCCTGATTTCATTTTGAGAAAATCAATCTCTAACTGGCATGAAAAAAAGCTTAAAAAAGGAATTGAAAAGATGTTTGGGCTCTCTAAATAGAAAATTTCCTGACAAGTACTTCTAATGTGCTTAAGCTCAGTTGTTCCTCAGGCAAGGTTTGAGGTCAGCTTCTGACATATTTTGGAAAGACATATGTTTCCTTTGTCTAAGAATGGATCAAAATACTTGCATCCCTTGTAAGGCATCTCTTGAGTGACCATCTCTTCAAGGAAACGGGTTTTACATCCTTCTGCAATATGTTCATTTTTGCCCATGATTGTAATGGTTGAAAGGAACTACAGACACTGACTTCATCAGTGCTACTCTGACACTGGTCATTAAAGAATGGCTTAGAATATATGATGACTGAAATTGTATGGAAGTGTTAATGAGCTGTGGCTGAGACCTAGAAAGGGACAAAAGCTCTTCTCCAAGAAATGAGGCTGCATGCCTCCATTTCACTTACAATCTAGCACAGAGATTTCTGAAATTATTTATGTAGTGTTGCAGTTAGTAGCAGTCTACATGTTTCCTAGTTGAGAGAGAAAAATGACATCTGCAAGCGTTATAGCTGTGTTGGTAAGCCTGCATGTGAACACAATCTACACCAACAGGAGAAATTGTTGGTATAAAACTGTCTTTTTCAGCTGTGAAGTGTGATGGATGAAGTTCCTGTGTAATTTTAATTATTTTCATTGAAGCCACTGCATCACGACCTTGTCAGCTTACACCACTTTCAGTCTCAACCTCCTCTCTGTTCCCTCTGCAGCTGTTGGGGAGGAAGAGCTGCTCTCCTCATGATCATTTCTAAAATGTTTTTTTCTTTCCCTTCCTTTCTTTTTTGTCCAGCCCCCATAATCTTTAACTTTTAGGAAATGTTCTTGATTAACATTTGAAAAAAGGATGTATTCTACCATAGCATGTGTGCTTAGTGAGGTATTTCAAGTAGTGCATAGTCTATAGTCACTTATTTGAAAAATAGTTTGACTCTTCCTGAAAGGGGACTATACAAAATCCCTAGAGACTTAAACCTCTGCTGAAGAACGTATGACAATTACTGTCTGTTTCCAAAGTGTGGATACTGTGCTCTGCCATTAGAGAACAGCAGTAGCATCTCCTTTCCCTACAAGAATTGAACTACTTGAAAGCTCTGCTTTGCCCTCACAGACAGATACTGGATAAACTTACTCAAATATTTACTTGTACTTTTTAGACTGGAACAGTGCCATGTTTACAAACTGGTAGACTGGGGTAAAAACCATAGCAAGGTGATAAGTCGTTATATTGCTGTGCGGCATAGCAGGAGTTACTTTAACTTGCTGGGATCAGTCAGCTTCAACTCCAGTGTTACTTCTGCTTTCTAATATTTTCTGACATTCATGTGTAGTGTTTGATTTGTTATTATGTCAACCTACATACCAGTTTGACTTGTAATAGGTACTTTTTTTTTTTTTTGTCACATTTTTAAATGACTTGTTTAAATAGCCTTAGCAACAGATGGCCTGGTTGACAGCATGAAGTAGTTGTTGAAACTGCAAAACCCACAGTACTTGTATAATTCAATACGTTTGATACTTTTATACCCTTTGAAGGTTTTAAAATCTATAATTGCATTCTTAAAGGAACCTTGAATATTACATTTTAGGTTTGATACATTTTGAAATTGTTCCTTCCTTAGTGCGGTATCCAATATGTTTTAAGGTTGCTCGGTGTTAATTAAGCCCCATTTCGAGCTGTCAAACTGCTATTGTTACAAACTATTACCACTCCCTCCACCCACATGATTTGCAGAGTGCGGAGTAATACAGCATTACAAGCAGGCTTGAAATACAGTATAGCAAGATGAAGCTGCAGGGATGTGTTCCTCTTTTTGAATCTCTTGCTTTCTGCTGTGGATAGCTGAACATTACTACTACTTTTGATTTTTATTTTTAAATTAACTTTCTAACCAATCTATTGCCATCAAATATAGCACATACATGTTAAGTGCTTCTTTGATATAAAAGCAGTTATCAGAGAATCATTTATGTGTTTTTAGTGTTTCCATATGTGACACCCAAAGGAATTAATGGCATAGACTTTAAAGGAGAAGCTATAACTTTCAAGGCAACTACTGCTGGAATCCTTGCTACACTTTCTCANGTTTGATTTGTTATTATGTCAACCTACATACCAGTTTGACTTGTAATAGGTACTTTTTTTTTTTTTTGTCACATTTTTAAATGACTTGTTTAAATAGCCTTAGCAACAGATGGCCTGGTTGACAGCATGAAGTAGTTGTTGAAACTGCAAAACCCACAGTACTTGTATAATTCAATACGTTTGATACTTTTATACCCTTTGAAGGTTTTAAAATCTATAATTGCATTCTTAAAGGAACCTTGAATATTACATTTTAGGTTTGATACATTTTGAAATTGTTCCTTCCTTAGTGCGGTATCCAATATGTTTTAAGGTTGCTCGGTGTTAATTAAGCCCCATTTCGAGCTGTCAAACTGCTATTGTTACAAACTATTACCACTCCCTCCACCCACATGATTTGCAGAGTGCGGAGTAATACAGCATTACAAGCAGGCTTGAAATACAGTATAGCAAGATGAAGCTGCAGGGATGTGTTCCTCTTTTTGAATCTCTTGCTTTCTGCTGTGGATAGCTGAACATTACTACTACTTTTGATTTTTATTTTTAAATTAACTTTCTAACCAATCTATTGCCATCAAATATAGCACATACATGTTAAGTGCTTCTTTGATATAAAAGCAGTTATCAGAGAATCATTTATGTGTTTTTAGTGTTTCCATATGTGACACCCAAAGGAATTAATGGCATAGACTTTAAAGGAGAAGCTATAACTTTCAAGGCAACTACTGCTGGAATCCTTGCTACACTTTCTCATTGTATTGAACTCATGGTAAAACGAGAAGAAAGCTGGCAAAAACGGCTAGATAAGGTAAGATCATTTTCCTTTTACTTTTGTTGGGGAAAAAAAAGGATTTCTTTAGCTTGAAACTGAACCTTCAAATGAGCTGCAGTTACCTTTTTTACTTCAGGAACTGCTTTTATTTTTATGTGCAGCATTTATGAATTTTAGGTGCTTTCATTTATTACCCCTATGAAATGTTAAGGGCCTCATCCTGACTGATGATATGGTAACACAATTCATCATAGTCTTTCTTTTCCCAGCCCTTACACAGATGGTAATCCTATATGTTTTATATCTATAAAGAACCTGACATTATTTCATAGTTGTAAGTGTAATGCTTGCAGCCTTCTAACTTAGACATAATTATCCATGCATGCAAAGTGATGTACAAATCTCTGAAACATTTTAATGTGATAAGAGATGGTGATAATACCGAGGAGAACCAGTTCTGACTTGAAATATCTCTTCAAGATACAATTATTTCACTTTCCTGTAGCAGATTGAAGAGATTAAGTTGTGTTTTATACTAATTGGTTTGAATTATTTGTGTGTGGTGTTGGAGTATCTGTTATTCTAATGGCAGTGATAGTTCACACTAAGGCTGCTCAACCACTGTAACACCTTTAAGGGAGCAGTGCCATCTTGCCTGAGATATGTTGTTGGAGCCATGGCAGGTTGTGCTTCAGACTTCAGTTTCTAGAATCCTGCCATTACTGTGCAGCTGTCTGTTCTTTCTCATTTAATGTGTTTCCAGGTGGTGTATGTTGTGCTTCAAATCTTATTCCATTTAGTGGTACACTATTCAAAGAATAAACATACTCGGACAAAATACACCCGTGTTTGAATCCTTGACCATGTCTCCTTGTATTCTCTGTCCGTATGTCAAAGGCCTGGCCCTGTCTAACTGTATTGTGCCTTCTGTCAACAATTGGTTACTGTTTCATCTAAGTAGTTGGAGGAATTACAGTAGGTCCAAGACTTGAAGCTTGTTTGTAGGATCATGGGGTAATTCAGGTTGGACCAGGGACTTCATGAAGTATCTCTCTTTAACATTCTGCTTAAAGGAAGGACAGTTTGAGGTCAGACTGAATTGCTCATGGCTTTATCAAATCTGTTTTCAGGTCTCCAAGGCTGTAGACTGCACAGCTCTTCTGGCAGCTGTTCTGCTGCTCATCTCTTGCTAGAATGAAAAAGTTTTGCCTTCTATCCAGTTGGAGTAGCTCTTATTTCAGTATCTGCCTCTTGTTTTCCATCCTTCTGCTGTAAGCTGCTGTGAAGAGTCTGGCTCTATTTCTTTTTGATTTTCCTGAAGGTATTGAAAGGCTTCTCTTAGGCCCCCCTGCAAAAGCCTTCACTCCTCTGTGCTGAGCAAACACAGTCCACTTGAGTTGACCAGACCTTCCTTAGAGTATGGATGAAGTAATGTTTTTCTTGCCCCTAGTTTAGTATATTTTAATGGAGAATAATATGTTACTATAAAATTTGAATTGATTTATATTAGCTATTTGTCACTTTTATCTTTTCCTGTGGACTTCACTTTAAAGCACTTGTTTAAGCTGCAAGTGGTTAGGAAATTCAAACCTAAATTTCACTTTGGGTCGCATGTGACTAGGATCTGAAACAGCATGACTAAGTACATTTTTAAGGGGGTCACAAACTTATTTTGACTAATTTTCCTAGAAATTAAAATGGCAAAAGCTCCTGAAACCTTAGAGGTTGCTGCTCTACCAGTTGCTCTGCTCTGGTACTTGAGACTTTTTTAAAGTCACCTTTGTTGATGAAATCTTTTGGGGTTTAGAGGACACCCATGGTAAAGTACTTTAATTCCAATATAAAGTAATTGCTTTTTATTCCTCTGTTTGCTAGCCTTTTGGAAGAAGAGTTTTTTGTTGAATTAAACAACATAGAATTATGGTGGAATAGCCTTAGCCAAGAGTGAAACCCAAGTCTGTGCCCACAAGTGCCACCCCTGCAATCCCCTGTGAGCAGCACCTTAACACCTACACCCTTAAGGACAGTTGTGTGCTCCTACTATTCCACAGCTCTGCATTCCATAAAGGGGCTGGTTTTGTTTCAGTTTTATCGAGTGCTTAAATATGGCTTTATAAAGAGTATCTTCTGTAACTCTGGGCCTGAGCAAAACCATTGCTTTGTCATCTGATAAGTAGATGTGGGATGAGAACAGTGTAGATCTTTGTACTTTTGGTTTTCTTGGATAGATGTGTAAAGTGCTCTGAAAAGGAAATAAATATTGTGAGATGATAAAAATACAGATTCTATAGTTTTCTTTCACCAGCAGAAATAGTCAGATGGCCCAAATAAAATTCATACAAAAGCATGTAGTGTTTTCTAACGGTAATTGTAGTTACAGCTTTTCTTTCCACCTTTCACACTTAGCTCTTAAGATCTTGAGGTTGACTTTTTATTTTTCCAGTGCAGTATATAATACGTTGAATGTATTCTAAAATAGACTTTTCTTAAAATGGATACACAAGAAAAGGATCTTGTCTTTAGTATTTGTTCTGTTTGCAACAAAGTCCTTGTGATAGCGCTTTTCATGTTTTCTTGACTACAGCAGCATTTTTTTGTTCTTGTTTCATTTAGTCTTACTAATTGTTACTCATAAGCAAAGTTATCTTCTGAACATTACATGTTACCTTAATAATATGTTTAGGTCACTTATTTTGGTCACCTCTGACATTTGAAACTTAAATGTCTCATTAAATTTTACAAAGTTTTAATACAGCAGTAATTTACTTCTTTTGCTGTGCAGTCAGTTTCCCAATTTCTGCCTTATTTAGTGTTATTGCCAAGAGAAGCTGGCAGATTTGAAGAGCTGTATTTTGACACATGTGAATTATCACTAATTTGCAGATTGAAGTACAGAAAGTGTGGAGATTTGGGGTGAGTGGGAGGAGGACTTGTGTTTTGTGTGGGGGTTTTTTGTTTGTATTGTTTTTCATTCCAAGTCTGGTAAAATTTCTATGCTTTCTCCCCGTGACTTACACTTAAGTCATGCTTTATGCATCTTCAGGACTCTCCAGCTAATTTCAGAAAAGATAAACATGCAAAGTTTTGTGACAGTTTCATAAGTCCCTGCCTTTTTGTGGTAGTTTCAGAAGATAAAAGCCTACAGTCACAGTTACAGACAATAGTCTTCATCTAAGTCCTGCTTTTTTTGTTTTTCTGGGGAAAACTATACTACTTTGTTTTACATCAAAGCTATTGGTTTACTGGAAACTGGAAAATGTGTTCCAGAGTGAATGTTACCACCAAATTCCCAGCTGATAAACTCAGCCTTTCAGTATTGCTTCAGAGTTTTCTACTGAATCTTTAAATTTCAGTTTGGGTTGCTGAATAAATTATGCAAGAAGTAGTGTGAATAAACCCATATCTACAAGAAGTAGTGTGTGGTGTACAGTTGTCCCCTCTAAGACTTTGCAGAATTCGCAGAGGAAATGTTAGACTTAATCTGATTCCGGCGTTACTATTTTATTCAAAATATACAATGATATAGACACCATCAGTTGCTCTTGTACAGTCACAGCCTATTATGCGAGAATGATGTTGAGTTGTTAGTCTCTGCACGGAGTCCACAAAATTATTCACATTGATCCTAATTATAAATACAAATTTACAGGGCGTAACTCATTAGTGTATCACCACATTGAGCAAGTCAGCTTTTTGCCAGGTTTTTTTCACCCTTTGTTAACCCTGCCCAAACATCTGTGTCAGGGAGGTTTATATAAACTGTCAGATACAAAGTACGACCCTGAATGAACCATGAATAGTTAGGCTTAAACTAGAAACCAGCTTTGCTTGCTTATCTCGTTTCTTCCACATGACTTGAAAGGTATCCTCAAGGTAGCTAGTTCCCCAAGCTTTCTATTATATATGCATGTATATGGACACATATAATGCATGCATGCAAATAAATTCAGAAAATCATCAGTTTTGCAGTTACTACATGGCGAAAAAACTACCCAGGTCATTCCACTTACTGACATGTTGACAGTTCATTCTCACTGTATCAAATGGTCATGTAATTTTACAGGAGGTGGAGAAAAGGAGAAGAATTGAAGAAGCGTACAAAAATGCTGTGACAGAACTAAAGAAAAAGTCCCACTTTGGAGGGCCAGACTATGAGGTATGAACTCTGCTTTTGAAATATTTTTAAATGCTGTGACTTTCTGGTGAGCTGACCCTGGGTGGAAAACAGGTGCCCACCAAGCCACTCTGTCACTCCCCTCCATATCTGGACAGCGGAGAGAAAATATGATGAGAGGCTTCTAGGTCAATATAAGGACAGGGAGAGATCTCACAGCAATTGCTGACACAGGCAAAACAGACTCAGCTTGGGGAAATACAGCTTAGTTTATTACCAGTCAAATCTCTAAAAAACCCTTCCCCTGCCCCTCCCTTATTCCTAAGTTTAACTTTGCTTCTAGTCTCTGCTTCTTACCCCCAAGCCATACAGAGGGAAAAGGAATGGGAGTTGTGGTCATTTCATCCCACATTGTTTCTGCTACTCTCCTCCTCACCAGAAGGACTCCCCACACTCTTCCTCTGGCACAGTGTGGGATCCCTTCCACAGGAGACAGTCATCCATGAACTTCTCCAACACAAGTCCTTTCTGCGTGCTGCAGTTTTTCATGAACTGCTCCAGTGTGGATCCCTCCCATCAGTGCAGTCCTTTTGAAACAGGCTACTCCAGTGTGGGTCCCCCACAGGGTCACAAGTCGTGTCAGCAAACTTGCTCCAGCATAGCTCCTCTTTCTGTGGAGCCACAGGTCTTGCTAGGAGCCTGCTCCAGTGTGGGCTTCCCACAGAGTCACACACCCTCTAGGTAGATGTACCTCTGCTCCACCATGGCCCTCCATGGCCTGCAGGGGCACAGCTGCCTCAGCACGGTCTGCACCATGGGCTGCAGGGGAATCTCTGCTCCAGCATCAGGAATACCTCTTCCCTCTGTTTCTGCACTGGTATCTACAGAGTTGTTTCTCTCACATACTCTCACTCTGCTGTTCTCAGGATGCAGTTGCACAGGTGTTTCCCCATCCCCCCTTTTAAATACATTATCCCAGAGGAGCTACCACTGTCAGTGATGGGCTCAGCCTTGGCCAGCAGCAGGTCTGTCCTGAAGCTGTCTGACACTGGCTTTACCTTCCAGGTCCTGATTTTGCCTGAAGTGTCTTTCTTATAGATATTTCTGTTGATTTTATTTTCTTGCACATTTGATACTGCTTATATGTAATGGTAATGTATTTTCCCTCTTTATTGGTTCAACTGTGGAGATACGTGAAGCAAATATGAAAACCCTGACCACAGAGGCAGTCCTAAAATTTAAAGTCTAAATTGAATTGATTTTTACTTTGCACTGCCACTTGAAATACCATGTTGTCAAATTCAGTGATTTTAGATTCTTTTCTTCTGTAAATTGCATATTTCATTAGCATCCTTCTCAGTGAGGTATTTAGTCTGATTCTAAGGTGGTTAAATCACCTTTTGAAGAGTAATCATAGAATGGCTTCAGTTGGAAGGGACCTTAAAGCTCGTTTAGTTCAAACACCCCCACCATGGTCAGGAACACATTTTCCACTAGATCAGGTTGCTCAGAGCCCCATCCAGCCTGGCCTGGAACACTTCCACAGATGAGGCATCCACAACAATAATGTAAGGTAATGCACCTACAGTGCAGTTTGCATAATTTTTGAGAGCTTGACTCTTTCATGCACATTAATCAAACACATTTCTACTTACAAGTCATAGCCTGAGAAATAGTACTGTACAGATATTTAAGATACTTCAGCTTAGATTCTGTTGTTTCTGAGGCATGCACTACAGAATTGAAAAACTGATAGAAAGTTTCACTTCGTCTATTTGGTTATGAACCCAGCTGCTTCTTCCAGGTATCCTTGTTGTAAAGTAGTGGTTTCTGTAATTTGCTGGACACAGTAAAAGAAGTAAAAAAACCTAATCTTATGAAATTACCATTTTAATTAGTAGAGTTTTTAATTATTGACTCAGTTCTACCTGCTGTTTAGTGCTTAACTGTTCTTTCCAAGAATTTTCAATAGAGATCACCCAGCAATTGTCTTCTCTTTTTATATTTTGAGGAAATTCCTGAAATGAAATGCCATAAGGCACTGAAATACTTGGAAGGAGTGTAACTACACAATTATGTTCATAGGTGTGCTTCAGTGACACACTGTAAACATTGTCAACTAAAACCTAAATCTGGTGTCAAAGCATACTGACACTATTACTCAATTTCCTTTTTTTTTTCTTTATACAACTATCCTTAAATTGTAGTTAAAAGGAGTAACTTCATACAACAAGTAGAGGTTTTCAGAGGATTTGTAATCTAAGAATATTGGTGGAAATGTTTGAGGTCTATAAATTTGCTTCCATCAGTTATATTTATGTGT
>VXBX01002490.1:8458-19411 GCA_013400415.1 Scytalopus superciliaris | reverse complement strand
CCCTCGAGTGGCTCGGTAGGTGCCCGCAGGGGATGGGGGACACTGTCACCAGGTGTGGGGATGCGGTGCTGGGGGGTGACGCTCGCCATTTCCCCGCAGGTGCGCTGCCACCACAGGCCGTGATCCAGGGTGGCACACTGCGGTTTGGTGCCGTGGAACCTGCTGACGAGGGGCACTACGAGTGCCGGGCACGCAGCAGTGCTGGGCAGCACACGGCACGGGCCTACCTGCACGTGCAAGGTAAGCAGTGTCCCCACGGTCCCCAGAATCCCTGTTGTCCCTGTCATCCTCATTGTCCATCCCCAGCATCCTGGTCATCTCTGTTGGCCCCATTATCTCCATCATCCCTGAAACCCCCATCCATGATCCCCATCCCCATCATCCCTGTCATCACCATCATCCCTTGTCACCCCATTGTCCTCATCATCCCCATCCCCATCATCTCCATCATCCCTGTCCCCCTCATCATTCCCATTCCCATCATCTCCATCATCCTTTTCACCATATTGTCCCCATCATCCCTATCACTGCCATCATGCCTGTCACCACCATCATGCCTGTCACCACCATCATCCCCACCATCTGCATCACCCCTATTCTCCCCATTGTCTCCGTCACCCCTCTTACTCCCATTATCACACATCACCCTGTCACTCCCCACTGTCCATCTCTACTGTCCCCATGGTTTGCATCATCCCTGTCATCCTCATCATCCCCATCACCTCATCATCCTTGTTACCATCATCCCTGTCACTCCCATTGTCCATCCACCTCATCCCCATTATCCCATCATTCCTGTCGCCATCATCTCTGTCACCCAGCATTGGCTTCATCATCCCCCTCATCCCTGTCATCCCATCATCTCATCATCCTCATTGTCCCCATCATCCCTATCACTGCCATCGTGTGTGTCACTCACATTCATACATGTGTCTCTCAGTTGTGCCTATCATCCCCCACCATTCCTGTCACCCCTGTTGTTCCCATCATCCCCTCTTCCCCTTTAGCTCCCATCATCCCCCTCATCTCCATCATCCCTCTGTCCCACTTCATTTCACTGTCCCCATCACTGTCATCATCTTCATCATCTGCATCACTCATGTCAACCCCATTGACCCCTTTGCCTCATGATCCATATCATCTCCCTGTCATCCCATAAACCCTATCATCCTTGTGATCCCATTGTCCCCATCATCTTCAACATCTACATTGCTCATGTCACCCCCATTGTCTCCATCACCCCCATTGCCCCACTGTCTGCATTGTTCATGTCACCCCCATTGTCCCCTTTACCTCATGAACCCTATCATCATCATCCCATTGCCCCCATCATCCATTATCCCCATCACCCTTGTGATCCCATTGTCCCCATCATCCTCATCATGTGCATCACTCACATCACCCCCATTGTCCCCATCACCCCCATTGTCCCCATCACCCCTACCACCCCCACCTTGCCCATGCCCCCCATCCCAGCACAGCCTGACCCCCCTGTCCCCGCAGCTGCCGGCACGCCGCAGGTGCAGGTGAGCCCGGAGCGGACGGAGGTGCAGGAGGGCTCCACGGTGCGGCTCTACTGCCGGGTCTCGGGGTCCCCCACGGCCACCATCACCTGGGAGAAGCAGGGGGGCACACTGCCGCCTCAGGTGAGGGGGGCACAGCACCCCTGGGTGCCCCGGGGGGGTGTGGGTGCGCCGTGGGTGCTGCTCACACCGACCCTGGTGCCGCAGTCGCGCACCGAGCATGGTGACATCGCCACGCTGGTCATCCCTGCCGTGACGGCAGCTGACGGCGGCGTCTACCTCTGCGTGGGCACCAGCGCCGCCGGCACGGCCCGCGCCGCCATTGAGGTGGCCGTGGTGCCAGGTGAGACGGGTGGGGGACACCCGTGGGATTCGGGGATGGTTCTGGGGGGCTGCAACCCACCCATGTGCCCCCTTTTGCTCCCTCCCCACAGGGGCAGCGCCGCCCGTCCGCATCGAGTCCTCATCCCCCTCCGTCACTGAGGGACAGACCCTGGACCTGGACTGTGTGGTGGCAGAACCCGGCTCTGCCACTGTGGTGTGGTACAAGCGAGGGGGCTCCCTGCCTGCTGGGCACCAGGTAGGGCACAGCAGGGTGGGCAGTGCCCCAAATCCTGCCCTGTCCCCTGCTCTGTGACACCAATGTGTGTCCCCGACCTCAGGTCTCGGGGTCCCGGCTCCGTGTCCCCCACGTCACAGCGGCTGACTCAGGGGAGTACGTGTGCCGGGCCAGCCTGGGGACCACCGTCCGGGAGGCCTCTGTCACCGTCACTGTCGTGGCTGCGTCTGGCTCATCCTATGGTGAGACCAGGCTTGGTGGCACTGCTGGGGACGTGCTGGCCCCCAACGGGTCCTCACAGCTCTGTCCTCTCCCACAGGACCGCCCGCTTCAGGTGTCCCTGTGCGGATCGAGGCTTCCTCATCCACTGTGGCCGAGGGACAGACCCTGGACCTCAACTGCATCGTGGCTGGGCAGGGACAGGCCACTGTCACCTGGTACAAGCGCGGGGGGGCCCTCCCGGTCAAGCACCAGGTAGGGGACACTGAGGGAGTGTCACCAAGGGGGGGTGGCCGGGTGCACAGCCCTGTGTGAGCCCTGGTGGCCCTGGTGACCCCCGTGTCCCCTCCCCACAGGTGTCGGGCTCCCGGCTGCGGCTCCTGCAGGTGACAGCGGCTGACTCGGGCGAGTACGTGTGCCGGGTCACCAGCGGGGCCACCAGCAGGGAGAGCGCGGTCATGGTGACCATCCAGCCCAGCGGCGCCGGTGCCTACCGTGAGTGGGAACAGGGGGGTGGTGCTGCCAACGGGGCGTCCCCGTGGGCCACAGCACTGAGTGGTGGCACATGTGCCCTGCTGTGGTCACTGGTGTCACCCTCATGTCTCTGTCCCCAGCCCCGGGCAACACATCCCCCTTGCGCATCGACTCCCCGTCCTCTGCCGTGGTTGAGGGACAGACCCTGGACCTCAACTGTGTCATCGCCAGCGGCNTCATCCCCCTCATCCCTGTCATCCCATCATCTCATCATCCTCATTGTCCCCATCATCCCTATCACTGCCATCGTGTGTGTCACTCACATTCATACATGTGTCTCTCAGTTGTGCCTATCATCCCCCACCATTCCTGTCACCCCTGTTGTTCCCATCATCCCCTCTTCCCCTTTAGCTCCCATCATCCCCCTCATCTCCATCATCCCTCTGTCCCACTTCATTTCACTGTCCCCATCACTGTCATCATCTTCATCATCTGCATCACTCATGTCAACCCCATTGACCCCTTTGCCTCATGATCCATATCATCTCCCTGTCATCCCATAAACCCTATCATCCTTGTGATCCCATTGTCCCCATCATCTTCAACATCTACATTGCTCATGTCACCCCCATTGTCTCCATCACCCCCATTGCCCCACTGTCTGCATTGTTCATGTCACCCCCATTGTCCCCTTTACCTCATGAACCCTATCATCATCATCCCATTGCCCCCATCATCCATTATCCCCATCACCCTTGTGATCCCATTGTCCCCATCATCCTCATCATGTGCATCACTCACATCACCCCCATTGTCCCCATCACCCCNCCCATGTGCCCCCTTTTGCTCCCTCCCCACAGGGGCAGCGCCGCCCGTCCGCATCGAGTCCTCATCCCCCTCCGTCACTGAGGGACAGACCCTGGACCTGGACTGTGTGGTGGCAGAACCCGGCTCTGCCACTGTGGTGTGGTACAAGCGAGGGGGCTCCCTGCCTGCTGGGCACCAGGTAGGGCACAGCAGGGTGGGCAGTGCCCCAAATCCTGCCCTGTCCCCTGCTCTGTGACACCAATGTGTGTCCCCGACCTCAGGTCTCGGGGTCCCGGCTCCGTGTCCCCCACGTCACAGCGGCTGACTCAGGGGAGTACGTGTGCCGGGCCAGCCTGGGGACCACCGTCCGGGAGGCCTCTGTCACCGTCACTGTCGTGGCTGCGTCTGGCTCATCCTATGGTGAGACCAGGCTTGGTGGCACTGCTGGGGACGTGCTGGCCCCCAACGGGTCCTCACAGCTCTGTCCTCTCCCACAGGACCGCCCGCTTCAGGTGTCCCTGTGCGGATCGAGGCTTCCTCATCCACTGTGGCCGAGGGACAGACCCTGGACCTCAACTGCATCGTGGCTGGGCAGGGACAGGCCACTGTCACCTGGTACAAGCGCGGGGGGGCCCTCCCGGTCAAGCACCAGGTAGGGGACACTGAGGGAGTGTCACCAAGGGGGGGTGGCCGGGTGCACAGCCCTGTGTGAGCCCTGGTGACCCCCGTGTCCCCTCCCCACAGGTGTCGGGCTCCCGGCTGCGGCTCCTGCAGGTGACAGCGGCTGACTCGGGCGAGTACGTGTGCCGGGTCACCAGCGGGGCCACCAGCAGGGAGAGCGCGGTCATGGTGACCATCCAGCCCAGCGGCGCCGGTGCCTACCGTGAGTGGGAACAGGGGGGTGGTGCTGCCAACGGGGCGTCCCCGTGGGCCACAGCACTGAGTGGTGGCACATGTGCCCTGCTGTGGTCACTGGTGTCACCCTCATGTCTCTGTCCCCAGCCCCGGGCAACACATCCCCCTTGCGCATCGACTCCCCGTCCTCTGCCGTGGTTGAGGGACAGACCCTGGACCTCAACTGTGTCATCGCCAGCGGCCCCACACAGGCCACTGTCACCTGGTACAAGCGAGGGGGATCCCTCCCAGCCAAGCACCAGGTAGGGGACAGGGAGGGGATGTCACCAAGCGGGTGAATAGGGTTGATCCTCAGCTCTGTGCAAGCTCAAGTGGCCCATGCAATATCCGCTCACCCTGGGCAAGCCTGAGTAACCCCATCCAAGCCCAGGAAGCTCCATGCAAGCCCTGGTTGGTGGCCCATACAAAGCTATGTTGCACATGGAAGCCCAGGTAGCCCATGAAAGTCCAGGTCAGGTGGCCCCATTCAAGCACAGGTGGCTCAGGCCACTTCCATTCAAGCTCTGGTGGCCCAGTGAAGTCCACATGGCCCCATACAAGTCCCAGCAGCCCCATGGAAGCCTGGGTGGCCCTGGTGACCCCCATGTCCCCTCCCCACAGGTGTCGGGCTCCCGGCTGCGGCTGCTGCAGGTGACAGCGGCCGACTCGGGCGAGTACGTGTGCCGAGTCACCAGCGGGGCCACCACCAAGGAAACCTCCATCATGGTGACCATCCAGCCCAGCGGGGCTGGCGCCTACTGTGAGTGGGGACAGGGGACACGGGAGGTTACCTGTGGGTGGGTGACTCTGCCCCACAGTGTCTTGGGATTGGGATGAATCGCTCCCTGGAAAAGACACAAGACACCCCTGTGTGTTCCCATCCCTTATTCCCACGCTCCCGATGTCCCTGGGGGGGTCATATATGGTGGTGACCACGGTCTCTAACTCATCTCGGTCCCCAGCCCCAAGCAGCACCACCCCCCTGCACATCGAGTCATCATCCTTGTCATCGCCCGTGGTCGAGGGCCAGACCCTGGACCTCAACTGTGTCATCGCCAGCCCCGCACAGGCCACTGTCACCTGGTACAAGAGAGGGGGGACCCTCCCAGCCAAGCACCAGGTAGGGGACAGGGAGGGGATGTCACCAAGTGGGGAGGATGGGGGTGACCCACAGCTCTGTGCAAGCTCAGATGGACCCACACAAGCCCAGGTAACCCCATGGAAGTCTAAGTGACCCTACACAAGCCCAGGTGACCCTATAGAAGGCCAGGTGGCCCATGAAAACCCGAGTGACCCCACACAGGCCCAGGTGGCCCATGCAAGTCTGAGTGTCCTGAGCAGGCTCAAGTGACCTTGTGCAATCCCAGATGGCCCCATGCCAGCAGTGGTGGCCCTGGTGACCCCCATGTCCCCTCCCCACAGGTGTCGGGGTCCCGGCTGCGGCTGCTGCAGGTGACAGCGGCCGACTCGGGCGAGTATGTGTGCCGGGTCACCAGCGGGGCCACCACCAAGGAGATCTCCATAGTGGTGACCATCCAGCCCAGCGGGGCCAGCACCTACCGTGAGTGGGGATGGGAGGTGACAGGGGACCAGGGGACAGGGCCACAGTGCCAGGTGTGGACCCTCCTGTCTCTGTCCCCAGCCGCTGGTGTCACCCCCCCAGTGCGAATCGAGTCCTCGTCCTCCTCCGTGGCTGAGGGACAGACCCTGGACCTCAACTGCATTGTGGCCGGGCAGGGACAGGCCACTGTCACCTGGTACAAGCGTGGGGGGCCCCTCCCAGCCAAGCACCAGGTAGGGGATGCTGAGCAGTGTTCTGGGGTGGAAAAGGTATTTTTGGGGGTGATGAGGGGTTTGTGTCCCCCATTCTCACATGTCACTCCCACCAGGTGTCGGGGACCCGCCTGCGCATCCCGCAGGTGACAGCAACCGATTCGGGGGAGTACGTGTGCCGGGTGACATCGGGCAGTGTCACACATGAGACGTCCCTCATCGTCACCATCCAGACTGGTGCCGGCTCCTCTTATGGTATGGGGGGTGGGAGGTGACACAGGGACATGGTGGGGACACAGTGCTGTCCCCTCTGACCCCACTGCCACCCCCAGCTGTCGGTGTCACACCACCCGTGAGGATTGAGACCTCGTCTGCTGCTGTCACCGAGGGACAGACCCTGGACCTCAACTGCATGGTGGCAGGACATGGTCACCCCCACGTCACCTGGTACCGGCGTGGGGGGGCTCTGCCCCCCAACAGCCAGGTGGGACACGGGGGAGGTGGCATCACCCCACAGGGCACAGCCCCGCAACAGGCACTGATGTGTCCCCAACATGTCACCTTCCCAGGTGTCGGGGACTCGCCTGCGCCTGGCCCAGGTGGCAGTGGCAGATTCTGGGGAGTACGTGTGCCGGGTGACCCTGGGGAGTGTCACACAGGAGGCATCTGTCATTGTCACTGTGCCCAGCAGTGCTGGCACCTACTACCGTGAGTGCAAGCCAGAGGGCAGCGCTTGGGGACAGTTGGGTGTCACCTCAGTGATAAACATCCCCTTTCCCTGTCCCCTCCAGCCTCAGGTGGCTCCCAGCCCCTCCGCATCGAGTCCTCATCCTCGGCCATCGCCGAGGGTCAGACCCTGGACCTCAACTGTGTGGTGGCCGGGTCTGGTCCCACCACCGTGACGTGGTACAAGCGCGGGGGGTCTCTGCCCGCTGGCCACCAGGTAGGTCACAGAAAGGGGCCACCTTGAGTTTGTCCCATCTCCTGCTCTGCAGTGCTGACTTGTCCCCAAATTGTCCCCCCAAGGTGTCGGGCAGCCGCCTGCGCATCCCCCAGGTGACAGCAGCTGATTCAGGGGAGTACGTGTGCCGGGTGACATCGGGTGGTGTCACGCAGGAGACATCCCTCATCGTCACCATTGATGACGGAGCCAACCCATCCCACTGTGAGTGCCACCCTCTGGGGGGCAGGTCCCCACTGGGGTTGGGGACCTCTGGGGACAGTGACCCCTAACCCTGCCCACACAGCCTCTGCCATCACGCCGCCCATCCGCATCGAGTCCTCGGCATCCTCTGTCACTGAGGGGCAGACCCTGGACCTGGACTGCGTGGTGGCTGGGCAGGGACAGGCCACCATCACCTGGTACAAGCGCGGGGGGTCCCTCCCAGCCAAGCACCAGGTAGGTGGGGATGCCTGTGGGCTGGAGGACAGTGGCTGCGGGTGGCCAGTTGATGCCACCACCTCATGTTGTGACGTCCCCAGATTTCGGGGTCCCGCCTGAGGCTGTCGCAGCTCTCAGTGGCCGATTCGGGCGAGTACGTGTGCCGGGCAGACACGGGCAGCGTCTCCCGCGAGGCCACTGTCACCATCACCGTCACCTCCCGGGACAGCTCCAGCTACCGTGAGTGTGGCCCCGGGATGAGGGAGGGTGCTGGGGGCAGATGGGTGACATGGGTGACCTCATGGCTTCCCTGTCCCTTTGTCCCGCAGGTCTGCAGAGCCCCATCATCTCCATCGACCCGCACAGCATGGCAGTGGCACCAGGGGAAGATGCCACCTTCAAGTGCCGCGTCCACGATGGCGCCCGGCCCGTCAACATCACTTGGCGGATGGGACCTGGCCAACATTTCCAAGGTATGGTGGTCCCCAGGGTGGCCCTGGCATGGTCCCCAGGGTGGCCATGGTTCTGATGGCTCCTCCTTGCCCAGACAACGTGAAGATCAGCGCCAATGGCTCAGTCATCTCCATCACCGGCGCCCATGTGGGCAACCAGGGTGCCTACCACTGCGTGGCCTCCAACCGCTTCGGCGTTGCCAGCAGCGTTGTCAACCTCGTGGTGCAAGGTATGAGGTGGCCATGGTGGCCCTGTGTCTGTCCCTGTGTGCTCCAGATAACCCTGGAGTGATGGTTTCCCCATCACCATGTCCCCTCCGTGCTTCAGGTGCTCCTGGAGTGGTGGTGGTGCCCATGACCCCAGGCTGGCATCGTCCAGGTGCCCCCGGGGTTGTAATATCCCCATCCCCATCTTGATGTCCTTCATGAGCTCCAGATGCCTCTGGGACAGTGGTGTCCCCATCCCTGTGTCCTCTCTGTGCTCCAGAGGCCCCTGGGACAGTGGTGTCCCCATCCCCACATCCTTCATGTGCTCTGGATGCTCCTGCGTTGATGCTGTCCCTATCCCCACCACCATGATCATGCCCTCCCCATGCTCCTGATGCCCCCACAGTGGTGTTGCGCCCATGGCCATCCTTCATGGTGGTGTCCCCATCCCCACACCGACGTCCCCCTCTTTTCCCAGGTGCCCCCACAGTGTCAGTGATGCCACCAGGCCCCGTGACGGTGAAGGAGGGCAAATCCCTGAGCCTGGAGTGCCTCGGGCGGGGTGAGCCGCGGCCGCTGGTGCGCTGGAGCCGGCTGGGCTCCCGGCACAAGGTGGAGCACCAAACGCTGCTGCACATGGACAGCCAGGCCATCCTGCAGGTGAGGGGGCACCCCGGGGGGGGCGCTGTGGGGTGCCAGGGGGTGCCTGCTGCTCATCCCCCACCCCGTCCCCCACCACCCAGCTCTCGCCGGCCAAGCCGGAGCATGCCGGTACCTACGTGTGCACGGCGCACAGCGCGCTGGGCTCGGCGCAGGCGCGGGTGGACGTCAGCGTGGAGTCAGCGCAGCAGCACCCCGGTGCCCCCGAGGTCACCGCGCCCGCCACCGTCACCGTGGTGGCCGGGGAGACGGCCACGCTGCACTGCATGGCCAGAGGTACGGGCAGGAGGGAGGGAGGGAGAGGGACAGGGTGTGCCCTGGGCAGCCCCTGATGGCGATGGGCACCGGTGTGGCCGTAGGTGATCCGGCACCGCGGATCGAGTGGTCGAAGCTGCGGGCACCCCTGCCCTGGCAGCACCGCGTGGTCAATGGCACCCTGGTGATCCCTCGTGCCGCACAGCAGGACTCGGGCCAGTACATCTGCAACGCCACCAGCCCTGTTGGCTCCACCGAGGTCTTCGTCACGCTCGATGTGGAGAGTGAGGAAGGGCTGCTAGGGGGTTGGGTGGCCCTGGGTCCCTCCTGCCACCTTCACCACTGCCACCACCCATCCATGGCTCCTCTCTGCCCTTCCTCTGCACATGCCCATCTCCATCATCACTCCCACCCTCATATCCAGCCCTCCCTCGTGGGACCATCCTGGCTCCATCCCAGGGCTCCCTCCCATCCTCCTCCTCTCCATCTCCTCTCATGCTCCATCACCCAGCCCTTCGCATGGATGTGTCCACCCACTTGTCCCATCCCTGTGCACAGCCATCTCCACTTCTGCTCTCTCATCTGTCTGTCTATCCATCCATCCATCCATCCTCTATTCATGGATCTATCCATGGCTCATCCATCCCAGCTCACACCCTTCTCTCTATCTGTGCTCATATCTCTCCTTCCATGTCTTCCTCATGGATCCATTCATCACGTTCACCCCACCACACACCCATCTCTCCATCTCCTTACTCCTCCATCTATCTCTTCCTTGTGGAGTCACCCATCTCATCCATCCTGGCTCACACCCATCTCTCCATCTTCTCTGACATCCTCCATCCATCCCTTCCTGCTGGATTCATCCATTGCTCATGCACCCCAACTGACATCCATCTCTCCATCTCCTCTCACACCCTCCATCCATCCCTTCCTTGAACATCCATCCATGTCATCTATCCCAGCACACACCCATCTCTCAATCTCCCCTCAGACGTGTCCATCCAACCCTTCCTGGTACATTCATCCCTCACTCAGCCATCCCAGCTCACATCCTGCTCTCCATTTCCTAACTCCTGCATCCATCCCTTCCTTGTGCATCATCCATCTCATCCATCCCAGCACACACTCAGTTCACCATCTCCCTTCTGCCTCTGCCAGTCATCCATCCATCCATCCACCCATTCCATCTCTTCCTTTTGGATTCCTCCATCACTCATCCACCCCTTCTCGTCTCCTACCCTTCCATCCATCTTTTCCTTGTGCATCATCCATCTCACCCATCTCAACACACACCCATCTCTCCCTCTCTGCTCACACCCTTCAGCCATCTCTTCCTTTGGATCCATCCATCTCTGGTCCATTCCAGCACATGCCCATCTCTCCATCTCCTCTCAAACTCTACCATCCATCCATCCATCCATCCATCCATCCATCCATCCCATCTCTTCCACATGGATTTGTCTGAGTCCAGGTAGCATTTAGACAACACTCTCAGGCTCATGGTGGGATTCTTTGGATCCCACACAGGGCTGGAGTTGGACTCAATGATCCCTGTGGGTCCCTTGCAACCAGCAGATTCTGTGATTCCGTTCTATGATCCATCCCAGCACATGCCCATGTCACCATCTCCTCTCAAATTCTGTCATCCATCCATCCATCCATCCCTCCATCCCTCCATCCATCCATCCATCCCTCCATCCATCCCTCCATCCCTCCATCCATCCATCTCTCCATCCATCCCTCCAC
>VXBX01002489.1:783398-814060 GCA_013400415.1 Scytalopus superciliaris | reverse complement strand
CCTCCTCCCTGGGAAAGGGGGTCCCCTCCCCGCAGGGGAGCAGCGCTGCGGTGTCACCCGGAGAGCACAGCAGGGCAGGAGCCGCCCCGGGGTCCCCCCTGGCAGCCCCCCGTGCCCTGCTCGCTGCCAGCGCTGCGGACGCGCCCGGCGCTCCCGGTTCCTCCCCTTTGCTTTCGGCGCCGGGTCTCAGCTTGCCCGTGTGTGCAGGCTCGGAAACGCGCTGCGAGGTTTGGGCTGCAGTATTGGGAGCCTTCTCCAAAGGGGTACACCTGCTCGGGAGCAGCGGGCTCTAAACCTGCCGCTGGCAGCGACTGCGAGACAGCAACTCTGTGTGCCTGTCGAGCCGAGTCCTGACATCCCACACACCTGTGGGCTGTGCTGAGCCGAGCAGCCCGCTGCTCTTGCCTGAAGTGTCTCTGTCTCTGTAGTTACTAAGTGTTTATTCTTCATCGTGCTCTTTTAACATTCACCAGGTGCTGCGTCTTTGGGGGGTGGAGGGCAAATGGAGCACAGGTGAGGTGGGGAAAGCCTGCCCTGGGATCACCAGCTGGGAGTGGTGTGTGAGGGCTGCGCAGGTTATGGTGTCCCCTTTTGTGAATGAAGGTTGCTGTTCTAGCTGTTGTACTTAGAATTTAATTGGCTAAAAAATTCCCTGACCCGTTACCATGTTGGTAATTTTTGCTTTTTATGATGGGACTATTAGCTATAATTTTGTACCTATACATTTATACTATTTATAACTGGTATATTTTCACTTGCATCACTTTAAGTTAAAGATCTTCCTTAATGTGTGGTGTTTCTGGTTTAAGTTCCAGAAGAAGGCAGCATGTCTTTCTGATTTCATTTTAGAAGTGGACTGCCAGAAAGCAGTGGCATGAATAAGAGCTTAATGATGAGCAGGAATCATCAGCATTAAAATTAAACACGTGGTAATCATCCTGATAGTGAGGCTTTCCTCCTTAGTAACTGTTAGCCCACAGTTGAGGCCTTAACAAGTTACATTCCAGAACGTTTCTTAAGATACTGGGTTTGTAAGGACACCCTTAATGACAGCAAAATCCTGGCCTGTAATTCTGGGAATCCTGTGACAGCAGTAAGAACAAAGGTTGACATATTAGGAGATTTTTGGGAGCAAATACTGGCAGGTCAACCTGTGGCATATTCCCAGTAGTCTTGAGTGTTCTTAGGAGCAGATGTGTGCCTTTTTTGTTAAGTGTTAAATGTGTTATTTTTCTATATGCATTTGAAGGGTGCAAACAGCTATGGACAACTTGGTCTTGGTCACAGAGAGGATGTGCTGGTCCCTCAGGCACTGAAAGATGTTTCCTGCAAATGTCAAGACATTGCAAGCATTGCTGGAGGAGGGGGACATTCTGCAGTTATCACTGGTAAAAACATTGCTCTTGCATGGAATGTATGGCTTCTAATCGTGCTTTTATTGTTTCCCTGCTGGTTTGGTGCTGCCACCTCTCTGTGGCTGCTATTTCTGAGCAAATACAGTCCTTAGTTGCAAAACAGGTTCCCTGCATGCTAATTAACTCAGCCTTTTGGGGAAACTGGGGAAATTCTGTGTTTCATGTATCGTGTGGTTACTTTGTGTCTGAGCGAGATCTATTTCTTCAGCTTCATATAACATCTTTTCATACAAAGAAGTCAAATTTTCTGTATTATGGATGGGGGAGTAGGAGGGAGGAGTGAAGTGAGAGGTTATTCAGTCTTGAGAAGTATTAAAGTAAGAAGCAGAAGGTAACTCCTGGTCTTTGAAATGTTCTGCTGTATGCCACAGCTAATTATGGGAGAGAAGGAAAACAGGTGTGAACGTGATAAAAAAAAAGTTCATCATGTGTCTTACTCTGAGGTTACGCTGCAGTTATTCAGTTTCTGATGCATCAGAAACACCTGTTTCTGGTACTTTTTGCTTGAACACAGTGCCTAAAGTGACACATAATCACTTTCTTTGTTTGTCACCGGATCTCAGTGATGTATGTTTCTCTTCTTAGTCTGCAAAGTGGAACACAATTTGTTTTGTTTTTTTTCTTTCAGATGGGGGACAACTCTTTGTGTGTGGCCGTAACAAAGATGGGCAGTTGGGATTGAATCACACAGAGGATGTGCCACGCTTTACTTTGTGCACTGCCCTGTCTGGCTTTTGTGTAAAACAAGTTGCATGTGGCTGGGATTTTACAATCATATTAGTAGGTAAATCTGTCTCCCTAAGAGCTGAGGAAATATCTTGATATAGAGAACATGCTGAAGGTTCCACATTGCTATTGCTTGTGTGGTGTGAGGGGCTGGGACAAGTTTGAGAAGAGGCCCATGGGAACCTCATGAAATTCAACAAAGCCAAGTGCAAGGTGCACCTGGGTCAGGGTGATCCCTGGTCTTAATATAGGGTAGGGGATGAACAGATTAAGAGCAGCCGTGCTGAGAAGGACTTGGGGGTGCTTGTGAATGAGAGGCTGGACATGAGCAAGCAGTGTGAGTTCACAGCCCAGAAAGCCAGTTGTATCCTGGGCTGCATCCAGAGCAGTGTGGCCAGCAGGGTGAGGGAGGTGATTCTGCCCCTCTACTCTGTTCTGGTGAGACCCCACCTGGAGTGCTGCATCCAGCTTTGGGGTGTCATCAGCTCAGGAAGGACATGGACCTGTTGGAGTGAGTCCAGAGGAGGGTCAATGAGATGGTCAGAGGGCTGGAGCAGCTCTCCTATGAGGAAAGGCTGAGAGAGTTGGGGCTGTTCAGCTTGGAGGAGAGAAGTCTCTGGGGTGACCCTATTGCAGCTTTTCACTACCTAGAGAGGGCTACAAGAAAGCTGAAGCTTTTTACAAGGGGATGTAGTGACAGGACAAAGGGTGATGGCTTAAACTGAAAAAGGGCAAGTTTAGCTTAGTTATTAGGAAGAATGTCTTCACTGTGAGGGTGGTGAGGCACTGGAACATGTTGCTCAGAGAAGTTGTGGATGCCCTTTCCCTGGAAGTGTTCAAGGCCAGGCTGGATGGAGCTCTGAGCAACCTGGTCTAGGGAAAGGTGGCTCTGCCTACAGGAGAGTTGAAATTACATGATATTTAAGGTTGCTCCCAACCCAAACCATTCTAGAATTCTCCATACTGGCACTTACTGGTTTTAAGCTACTTGCCTTGCAGGATAAATTACTCCATGTTCCTTGTATCCCAGTGAAATTCAGGCCTTTAGTGAACCTGATGTCTAAGACCAGAACTCTACTGCCTCAAGGGCTTTTGAACAGGACATGCTAGGTCAGTTTTTGAGCTACTTGGCTACTATTTGAGCTACTTTATTTGATAGTGAGAATGTTACAGTGCTTTGCTTTTGCTCGTGGATTCACTAATCTGACTCTTAACACTTCATTTTTTGCAGGATCTGGGCTAGTTCTGTCCTGTGGGTCAAACTCTTTTGGACAATTAGGAGTTCCTCAAATTTCAGGTCCATGCTTGATTCCACAAAAGATTGAGGTAAAGATTTCAAAGGGGTTGTGCTTTATATTGCTTCCAGCAACTCAGAGGCTGATCTGACCTCAGTGGGCTTTAAGCCAGACTCTTCAACTCTATTTTATAGAGCCTGTATGTTACTGTAAGCGAAGTGAAGCTTACAGTAAGCTCACAAAGTAAAGGCCCAAAGATGGCCATCTACCCAGAAATGAAAAGCCAAGGTTGATTTTCTTGTTGCTCCCTTCTAACAGGAAGTTATTTCTTTTGCTAGAGATTGTATCATTTCAACATCTGCAGAATGTCTGCTCAGATGATGTAAAGTGATACTAAAAGTAGTGAAACTGCGAATTTGCTCCAACTGAAGATCTGCCTCAAGTTTGTAAGATACTGGATGCCTTTTGCTATGTGAGGGGTTTGTGCCTTCACTGTACCTTGCTGGAGGTTTGTGCTTAATAGTTCAAACCAAACCAACAGTAATCCACCCCTGAAAAAAACCAAATTGTGTGATAGAATTCAACAAACTTCTTAGCTATGCCATTTCTTTTGATCTATTGCTCTTGTGCATCTTGTACAACAGTTCTGTTTTTTAAGTGTGTGTTATGTTTTTTTTTAGTGTATAACTGCCAGAATTTCTTCCCCCAGAATGAGAACTGTAGTATTATTTCTTGGCTGTAGAAACAGTTAGATAAAAATAAACTTTCCAGTCTTCTTTTGCGGATCACAGAGGGCAACCTTCAGTGGTGTAGGTGGTACTACCAGTGGTTTTGTTGGTGACTGCAGGACTTGGTGAGACTGAAGATGTTCACACTAATTGTTACTGCCCAGAATTTGCTGTCTTTGTGATATGCTTATTTTTGGCCTGTTTTGTTTTTAGAGGCACTAAAAGCAAAAAGCAACTAAAATACATTTTTCTTTTGTTTGAGTAGTCTCTCAGAGAGAAGGTGGTGAGTGTTGCTGCAGGACTGAGACACGCTCTTGCTGCTACAGGTAAATATGTCATAGTTTTAATATCAGTAACAAATGAATGGGGTTTTAATGGCTTGGACTGGGAGAGGGAGGGAAGGAAAATGAAATTTATTTTAGTTGCTACGTATTTTAAATATCACAGGGAAAACACACCTGAAAGTCATATACTGTAAGATTTTGATACAAATTAACAGGAATAGTAAACATACTAGAAACAACTTCCTGGAAAATCATGGTGAAGAGCTGTTCTGCAGGAACTCGGTGAGAGTATCTTAACAAGCTGATTTTCTGGTGGGTGAAAAACCTACTGATTTCTTTTCTCCTGTTCTGGAACAAAACATGAAAGGGGTTTTTGTCAGGAGAAAAGATTTCTGATCAATCAAAATATCCTCTTAGGATTTGAATTCATTGTAATATGCAAAATAATTTAAGTTTATGTAAGATGTTTCAAAATAGAACTGCACATAAAATGTGTCTGTTTTAAATATGTGGTTGAAATTGACACCTGGAAAAGTCACAAGACTGAAACCTTTCTCTTACTGGAGGGGAGGTAAAGGATCTACTCCATTAATTTCACTCACCCACATTCAAAAATCTGTTCCTGACTCTCTTTCACACTGTCTGCGGTGTGTATACTTGGGAGGGTCATAAGGGACTTCGAGTTTATGGTATAACTGTAGAAATCAAAGCCTTCCAATTGTGTTAAAATTGAGGAACAACAAACTATACCTGCTCTTTTATTTGATTTAGTTTTGCATGATCTTCAGTATAAATTCCAGGTAGTGGAGCTGAAGGTGCAAAGGAGATGCTTGGAAGAACAGTGGAATCTCTGGTGCTTGTAATGAATAGCAGGAATTAAGCTTCCCTGAGCTCTTCGCTCAGTGAACATCTTGATTCAGAGCTAGGCTGGGTTTCTGAAAGCTCCTGAGGAGCAGACAGTTCATTTAGTTGTGCTGGACTGCATAAAAAGTAAGCATCAAGAGGGGGCAAGGGAAGAGAAAGTGCAATGAATTTTGTGTCTGTTCCTGAGGCACTGCAATGATGGGACTTCTGTTACTGAGTCCTCAGTAAGGTCCTAATACAGCCCTCAGAGCTGAGTCAGGTTGCCTAATACCTTCTTAGTTTTCTTACCTGTATAATGAGAATACAACTGTTGGTTGCTTGTTGATTTCACCATGGTTATCTGTATGGCTTGTGGCATAAAGGTCTTTTAAAGTGTAATTTGAATGAGTGAAAGTGAATTGAATTACCTTTGGGTAATGAGTTAAGTGATTTTGTTGGTGATTGATGTGTTCTAATCTCTTTTGTCCGTGTTTGCTCTGACAAGACAGGGGTTTGGTGCTTCAGTGGGGAACTGGCATGGCATCTCGGGCAAAGCGTGCAAACCAAGGCAAAACCCTCCCCCTGTTCTTGACAGCAAAGGAGCCTTGTGAAGTGACAGGTAAGCCAGGAATCTGCTTCCTTTGTAAAGGTGGACACATCAGAAATATAATTTGCAGTGATAAGCACTGCCCTTTTCACAAAGCCTCTTGGTATTATAAACATGTAGCAGAGTGCCTGAAGGATAGAGAATGGTCACAGTGTAGGGGGGAAAATGACAGCAAGTCTTGCAATGTCTGTGGTCCAAAAGCAGAGATTTTTGTTACAAAATTCCTCATCATCCCGTTATGCTTGTATGCATGTCTATGTGGAATGATACCTGCTGTACAAATTTTATGAAATTAATTTTTCTCCAGGCCTGGAAGATGTAAAGGTGAAGACAGTTGCTGCAAGCTCCTATCATTCGGTGTCCCTCACAGGTACAGAAGTGAAACTCCTCATCTCAACCCATAAAGGTTTCTCTGCTTTCGAGATGGTTGTCAATTTTAGTTGAACTGTTGAAATTTGATGTGTTCCAGTTAGTGATGATTAATTATTTTGGAATAGTTTTGGATTCTGAGAACTTTCATTTTTTTAAAGATCTGTATTCATGTTTTGAATTCTCTGAATTTTGTGTGTATTTTCTTGGGGTCAGGTGTGATTAAGGGTCTGGGCTCTTAATGGTTAGAAGCTCTGAAAGGATTTATTCATGTGGTTGGGTGAGTGTCTGGAGATGCAACAGGATGGATAACTCTGGATGGTTGACTGCTGGAACCAGTACAACCCTTTACCTATGGAAAAAGAGTCTGCTGGGTGGTTATCCCAAGAAATACAGCAGAAGCAGGATATCCACAGCACTATAAGCTCTGTATGGGGCAGTGCTGTGCAGGGATGTGAGATGGTCTGGAGCTGCCTTAGAGGGCTCTACTGTAACAGTGTGCAGATCTGTGTGAGGTGATGTAAGAGCACAAAGCTTATTTAAAGAGTAGGAAGTTGCTTTAATCAGGTACTTCCATAATGTCTGCCATTTGTTCTTTGATCTTTAGGCAGTGCTCCTGTGCTAGAGTATTAAGTATCCAGTAATGTAAGTCTAATAAAGACTTTCTTGTTTTGTTTTGACAGATTGGGAGAAGGGGGAACAGAATAGCTTTTCATGCTGTAATCTTACAGTTTTGAAGTGTGTAAAATATACTGAACCTTATGAAGACAAATCTTTGCCAAACTTTGTAGGAACAAATTTTTAGCAAATCTGCAGCCATCTGGTACCTCTGTCATGATTAAAGGAGCACTGGAGTATTTGCTTATGCAGATCTGTAGAGATTTAGTTGTATGGAGATGTTCCAAGATGTAAATTGTATTGAATTCTGAGATGCAAAGTGTATGCACGATTAGCAAAGAACTCTAAGAACAAACCTACTTTAGGCAATTAGCACTCTATTTAGAGTGAACAGATTATTCTTTCATGATTTTGCTTTTTATTTACGAGAGCAGTCTATTTGGCAGCAGGGGTACAAAGATTGACAAAGTAAGTGCCAAAGACTTTTATAAGGTGATGCTGTTGCTGCCTTTTGTCCTGCAAGATAGTTATTACTTAAAATACTTCGTATTTTAAAGATAGCAGATATAGTACAGATACTACTGCAGAGTGTAGTATTCAAATGGGCATTTTTTTCTTGGAATGTCTCACACTGTGGTGCAGTTTTCTTTGGCTTTGCTTCATGAGTCATCTGCTGGTAGAAAAATACCAAACACCTGCAGTCAGGCAGGTTTGGGACAAAACTGTTGAAGTGGGTTGTTGCAAATGTGAATGGTGTTTCCTTTGAAAAAAGGATTGTAGAGGCTACTTGTATCCAAACTGGCCTGAACCCTCCAGTGGTGAGACTGTGGTGCTAAGTCTTAGTTTCTGAGTTTTTGTTGAAATCTACTCAGCACATGAGATAAGAGTTGAGTTTGTGACATTTCCCAGGATAAAGCAAATGCACCTTCTGGAGAAGAAAAGGAGGTGAAAAGAGGCAATGTGTGTTAGTTGTGGAACATGAATGCTCATAATGATTTTCTTTGTTGAAACAAGTTGTTTCCATCATCCTATTTTTTTTCTCTCCAGAAAATGTATGTGCTTCATGATGGGAAGCAATTTTTCAGTGTTAGGGGAGAATTTGAATGAAACAATTGCTTGACTTGTTTTTCCTTTTAATTTCAGTCAGGTTGTTTTGATGAGGAACATGGGAAGTCCTGCAGATGACTGTCAGTAGTGTGTAACTTGACAAGCAATGGCTTCTCCCCCCACTCCCACTCCTTGGGGGGTTTTTCACTAACAGTAGTACAGTGGAATTCTCCTGGCTTATTCTTTCTGTTAATTGTTACCAGAGATCATTAAATATATTGTAGCCTAAGTCCTACTTTCTTCTTCCTTTTCCCTCTGAATGATTTACTTCTGCCATGCCACTTGTAAAGAGTTCAGCGCTGACCTGAGACTTCCTGAAGCCTTAAGGGTTGTGAATGTGTGCTCTGAACAATTCCATGTGGAAATTATATGGCTTCCAGTCTTTCTGGGCCCATGACAATGTACTTCATTGTTCAAGATTTATTTTTTATGCTTGCAGCTTGTGCAGGCTGGCAGTGGACTTCAGGGAGGCCTGACACAGCTCCTGTTCTCTGAAGTGTTTTTTGTGAATTGTATTTTTTCACCATGGAGGCCTAGAACCTGGGACGAATGGTTTGGTGCTGAAAAGATGGAACTAATATGTAATATCTGCAGAAGGACTCATCTGTCATTGTGTTAGTGTCCATTGGTCCTTAAGCTGTGAGCAGCTCCAGTGTGCATTGCTATAAAGTATTGTATAAAGTGTTTCTGTAAAGAGAATTATCTCGGTGGTTGGAGTCCTGAAATGTGCACTTGCAAAATGCTTGTTCTAAAACAGGGGTGCAGAAGACAAGTGATTATTGACAGAAGTCTCAGTAGTCTGGCATTGTTTCGAGCCATGATAATATTTTAATTTTGCATTGTTATGGATGGTGTCTGCTTTAGTTGTGTAGCTGCATGTCCAATTCCTTTAGGAGGTGACTGCAAGGAGAGACAAGGAACATTAGACTGTCCCTGCTCAGGGGAATTTACTGAATTTGCTCAAGCTGAAGAAGGCAGAATTGTTACGAGCAGAGCTAGGAGTCTAGCTCTTGTAGAGAGGCTGGGAGACTGTACAGCAGAGCAGGAGCAGCCAGCCAGGCTTTGAAGAGTCGCCTGTGCTGGAGGGGAGTTGAACTATTTGTGCAGTCCAGGAAGTTATTTGCTGGACTGAATCAAAGCTTTGGAGTGGAGATAAAAGCTAGTCTGCAAGGACAGAGTGGACTGAGAGGCACTGCTCAGTGACTGTCTCCAAGATACTTTGGGTTTTTATTTTATTTTTTTTCCTCAGGGAAGTTGACTACCGTGGTTAGTTTTTTAATGAGAAATAGTCTTTACTATAAACACCTTTAAGTCACCTTTGAGAGGCTTACAGTAGAGATGAGGTCTAGGCAGTTTGACCTGAAAGCTCTGGTTGCTTCTGGGGTCTGTGTAGCCCTCAGAAAACAGGCTGTGTTAAGGCTCTTGCAGATATTTCTGATACCCCAGTTACAGTGTGTGTGTGTGTGGTAAAGAAGGGAAGGGGAAAATATACAGTGAATACAGAAATTGAATGGCACATTCTTTCCTCAGCATCACTGCATTGAGACAAAGCCTGTATCTGGTGGTGTTGGATATATATCACTTTGAACAAATTTTACTTCTCTCTCTGTTGTAGATGAAGGACATCTCTATGTCTGGGGCAGCAACAAACATGGGCAGTTAGTGAGCAAAGAGGTCTTTCTTCCTGAGGCCAAGAAGATCGAGACTCAGTTTTTCTCACATGAAAAGGTTGGAGCAGTTTGGAGTGGCTGGACTCACTTGGTGGCACGGACAGGTAGGATATCTAAAAAGCAGTAACCCAGGGCACCAAAACAGTAAGTTGTCTTTGTTGCAGGCAAACATTGTTCTTTCTCACTGGTAATGGCTGGACACAGAGTTTTGCAGTTTCACCTGAGCAGCAGTTTTCTCTTGAAAATGATGAGGACAGACATCCTTTGGCTTCTGTCCTGAAGATGGGATGGATGTGGGGCCTGCCTAGCATCTTTAGAAATGGTGCAGCATCTGCATGTACATACTAGAGAGATGCAACCTCTCTGCATCATCAGGTTGCTGGTACACCAGAACATATATGAGCTTTTAAAGATCATTTGGCTGGGTGAGTTGTGACATCTTTGGAGAGAAAAGAATTTGGTGGAAAACTTCCTTCCAAAATTAGAAAGGTAGGAAAGTAGTAGCTGCAGCTACTGAGGTAGGTGACTATATTCAGGAGGAGTATATGGGCAAAGCTCTTGGGGAACAGGAATTAGGGAGAGGGGAAGATAATCTTGAGCAAGTGTCTGTCTGAAAGATGTGGGGGCATAGATATGTACTGTTCCCAGGTTCTCTAGTGTTAGCTGGAAATCTGAAGAGCAGGCATAGCCAGGAACCCTCTGTTTCTGCCATCCTAACTGAGAACATGTGGTCTCATTGCAGTAAGTGAAATAAACTACGTGGCTTTGCAGCACTGTACGAACCTTTCTGTGTGTGAAGAATGAGCCTGGCTTTTTGTGTGGCTGATCTTTTAGTAGGGTTTTAAGGACAAATAAAATAATGTGTTCAGAAGAAAATCAATAAACTAAAATAAGCTGGCGTGTGTGTGTGTTTGTGGTCAAACCCAGAAAATGTTTGGAAAAGACAGGTTAAAAAGAGGCATCATTAGACTTGAAGAGCATCCCCAAAAGATGAAATGAAATAAGATTTAATGTTGAAGCTGTACCTTCCTGGGAACCTTTCCAGTGAGGGTAGTGTGAAAGCTTACCACGTGGAGAACTGTAGGATTAGATTCTTTCCTAGGAAGAGATAAGAGGAAGGTTATATAACAGTGATGTTTATGTGTAAAGGGTTGCTTGATCTGATGAAGCTCATCTGAGTGCACTTGTACTGTTGCTCTGTTGTGAAATGCAAAGGCAGGAGAGAAAGGTAGATGAGATGGAAAGGTAAGTCAGACACGTGAAACTGTTTTGTGGTGTTCTTGTGTGACTAGGCTGTGCTATTTGCTTCTCCTGTTGCAGTGTGGTGTGATAGTTAAGGCTAACAAGAGGATGGAAGTCTTCCATAGAGCAAAAGGAACAACTGTATTAGCAGGGTTAGCATGTGTGCATTTCTGCTTTTTGCCTCCTGTAAACTGCCAGGTGAGGAAATGAAGAGCAAGAATGAGTCACACTGAAGAGCCTGTTGAACTGTGAGGATACCACCTGTTTGTTAGGAAAACTGCAGAAGGGATCACATGTATTGCTGATGTTTTCTGGATTCTGTGATTGTGGGTTCAAGGACTGCTTAGCCTTCAGCATGAGTAGTTTTATTTAAATGGAGTTCTTGTGTACCCAAAGGCCAGCAGGAGCTTAAGTGTTCTATTAAATTGGTGCTGCAAATCCTGAGATGGTTGCACAGAAATGTCCCTTGCTCTGTGAGAAAAGCTTCTGTTTTAATTGTTGTATACTGTGGAGTCTTGGTGCTAGAATTGGGAGGGAAGTGATGCATGACTAGAAAAAACAAATTGGTTGTTTTCAGTTTCATAACATTCGTTGTTTGACATCAAAGTGTGTGAGAGAAATGTCATGTAAATAATGTGCATTACTCTGGCTGCTCTCTTAGCTGTTTAAAAGATATGTCTGAACACTGAGTTTTGGAGGACGCTATACTGAAAATTTCAAAGTGTAATCAATGCTACATGCTGCTTGGAAACTTCTCAGGTGGAGTACAGGAATTTTTCTCAAAATTTGTAGTTCTTGAATAAAGTTCTTACTGTCATTCTCACTGGAACAGAAATGATAGAAAAAAGACATTATGCAGAGTAACCGCATTTTTAGAGAGTCTTGTCAAAATGGTTTGGTTGCTTCACTGTTTCTTAATACCCACCAAGTAAAACTTCCCCAGAGTTCTAGTAACTTCAGTGTTTCGCCTAGTTGATATTTATCTATGGCCATTACCGACATGGAATATTTCAGTATTTTTACAAAAACAAAAAAAAAGTGTATCAAGTGACTAGCAGGGATATTTTGTTTGTGAATGTGTGAAAGAATTTTAAATAAAAATGGGCTGACTTTTTACATCTGCATTAGAAACCCAGCCAAGTGATGCAGTGGCATAAGTTACTGCTGAAACTGTATTTTATGTATTTAGAATTTTAAATCTATTTGAAAAGCAATGGACCTGAACCTAAATCATCTGGAATAAGATTTTGAATGGCCTTTGGCAGCCTCTAGATACCAATCAGAATCTCATGGGAATTCAAGGGTTGTTCAACTACTAGATACAGGGTGAGCCAAGCACTTAACTGTTTCTGAAAAATCTTTTGCTGCATTAAACTTGCAGCTAAATAGTTGAAAAATGCAGCCCAAATGAAAACTCCTCCCTGAATACAGTTCCTTCTCCAGTATTTTTACCTCTTTCTAGCGAACGTGAAAATGTTTCTTCGGTTTCTTGGTGCTGAAGTCAGACCAGTGATCCCCAAATGCTACTGATGAGTAAAATTTTTTGAGCATGCAGCCCCCAGTACGTTTATACTTATTTATTTATAAATTGTGTACATATACTGCTGTAATATGTTATGCAAACTACAAAACACACACAAGAGAAATTTTGCAATGGATGAGATAAACACTACTTAAATTGTTACTTTACTAAAAAAAATTAAACCATTATTAATATATTAATAAATATGTATAATTTTCTTCTTGCCCCCTAGTGGATTGTCTTATGCATACCCAGGGCTACACACACTTTATTTTAGAGACTACTGATATAAGCAATTCCTACTCATTTTACTCTGGAGAGTTCCTCAGTTAGTGGAAAGGATGCAAAATGGAGTGATTTTTGTACAGGGAAAAATGGAAGGAAGGGACATTGTAGTATGATGCTTCTCTGTTCATTGTGGAAGGTGGGAATGTACTTTGGAAAGACATTGCAGCGTATAGGGATTTTGCTGCATCAGTGAGTAAGAATTTTTAAAAAAATAAATAACCTCACCATGATCCAAAACTTAATAGTTTAACGTTTATATATCTGATTCCTAGTCTTGTGTTTTCCACAGAAGGCAGTTGAATTTTAAGAGGCCATTACAAATACTTGGAGTTCTGTTTGAATTTTTTTTCTGGAACATTAATCCTGGTCAGTGTAGTAATAATAAAAAGCTCATAATTGCGGCTGTCTTGACAGTAACTGAAAGCTCTTCTCACTGAAAAGACACAGGAAGAAACTGGGTGGATGAAATCTAGACACTGTTCATACATAAATTCACAAGTTCTGCCATTTCAAAATGACATTTTGATTTTTATCTGCCAGGTGAGCAGTGCTCGACTGCAGAACTAATGGAACAGTGAAAAGAAATGAGTCAGTGATGTTGTTAAGAGCAACCATCTGGAGGAGTGGTGGGCAGTTTCATGGCTGCAGTGGTTTGACAGTTTCAAAGTGTTTTAAAGTGCTGGGCAAGTTACCAACTTTGTTACCAAAAAAGAGAGCACAACACAAATATTTTTGTTTTCTGTATTAAGCTTTCCCTCTTATGTTAACTAGCCTGTTTTAAGACTTTGTTTGTTTTATCTCTATACTGTTGGCAAAATTTTGTACTGTAACATAAAGCAAAACACACAACTTCTTTTCATTTCTTCCCCCTTCTGTCTTTACAAGGGATTTTAATTGCACCTGAAATCACTTTAATACCCACATCTCTTTCATATCTTATGTTCTACCTCATTCAGCAGCAGTTTTGAAAGTCCTATTTCCTGTAATTTCTTGTTAGAGTTTGATCAACTCTTTTAATTTGCTGTTGCTTCTATCATAAAGCAGTTCAGATTTAAGACATTGATTCCTGAGAAATTAATTGCTTGACTTAAAGATACTAAGGAAAGTTTTCATGAGATGTTGTGTTTTTAATCCTTTTAAAACCCTTAACTGATTCTAATCAGCTCCAATTCTTTATTCTTTTTGTCACAGAAGTATCTTTTGGGACTATTATTGTACACACTGTTATTGTAAAATAACTCACAGAATCCTTCAAGACAGACAGCTGCCGCTTTGATTACTGATTCCTACAGAGGAGAGAAGCACAATTAGGCTTTGTGGCATCACGGGTACTCTTTGAAAATAAGTTATATTACTCTGCTGCTAGCAGTTGATCTGGTTGATGCCAGTTGGTCCGGAAGGGTGGAGGTTGAGAGGCCCTGGCTGCTCTTTTCATCAGGTCTCTGGTGATAAGAGAGGAACTTGTTAATATTTTTGGTTTGGTTATTATTTTCTGTGTGAATGCTTGTATCAAATGATTGTCAGTCACACTTTTTAATGGTGACAGGCCAGTACTGTTACTGCTCCACGTGAAGGCAGATCAGGTGCATTCTTCTGGCCTTGGACTCCAAGCACAAGTATTATTCTCTTCAGACAAGGGCTCTGTAAAATGGTTTGCTTCCTTTCCAGCACTCTGCTTAATGGCACAGTGAGCACCACTGCAGTGTAGGTGATACTGTTTCTGCATAATAGGGAACAGCTGTCTTGCATCGCTCTGCTACACAATGTCAACTTCAGCTTGTGGTCCCTCTCAAGTTAATGCAAACACTTTGAGAGTAACTGCTGAAAGAGAGGTTATTGCTTAGATTGTTTAAAAGAGAGTTAAGTTGTGGCCTGTAACGCTGAAGATGTAAATTAGTCTACTTTGGGAAACGGTAGAACCTATCTGACTTGAAGGCAAACCTAAATATAACGAGAGGTATTTTAAGGACTTGGAGGTGAATCATCAACTTCCATTCAAAACAAGTTATTTTCTTTTTAACTGGGATGACTGATAAATAACCTTCCTCAATCTGGCCTATTTTATTATCTATGTGTGTTCCTGAATGCGATCACTAATCTATTTTTCACATAGTGTCACATGAAATTATGCTTTGTTTAAGCTCAGATAAAGAATTCTAAGCTCTTTCATTCAGAAGGAGTTACCTCAAAAATGCAGTTAGAATGGTACTTCTGCTGCCTGTGCAAAACTGCCTACAGCTAAAAAGTCTTGGAAGGACAAAATGCCTTGACACAGTCTGAGTAACATTTTGAACCCTCATTCCAAATGTGCATCTGAGTTTTTGTGTCTTTGGATATCCCTTGATGTCATCATGTCATTTAGGCCATATAAAACCACTCTGAAATGGTCTGACATGTTAGTGACCTCCACAATAAAGTAGAATCCATCTCCTGTTTTCTTCTGAAGGGAATGACGTGTCCCTGCAAACACCAGGAGCAGACCAAGAGAATGTTTCTAATTATCTGTCCTGAAAAGGATGCTTACTGATATAGTTGCACTTGTATGAGGCTGCTCTGGTGGCAGTCACAAGGTAAAGCTATTGGGCTTTGCTGGTGAGTTGTGTAGCTGCAGGGAGGTGAAGGGGAAGGATGAGTCTCTGGCAGTGGAGCAGCACAGCCTCAGCCCACTAGAGGTCCTTTCCACTTTGCTCTTGAATCCAGCCTCTGCATCCTTCTTCTGGAAAGCAAACCTTTTGCCTTGAATTGTTCAGCAGCTCCCTAGGACAGCAAATACTAATTTGTGTGTGTACATATATATATATGTGTTTTTTTTTTAATGCTTGTCTCTTTTTGGACACTGTAGCCCAACAGTTTGAAACAGGATCCCCACGTGAGGTAGCTGTGTTTCATGTGGTAGAATGCTGGCTTTTGGGAAAGCAGGTGAAGTACTAGAAATTAGGTGAATCAGAACATGCAAATTGGTAGGAGCCCCTGAACCCCTTCCAAGCAGAACCTGTAAAATGAGTGTTTAAGGAAAAAAAGCCTTTGTCCAGTTGCCTGGGGGGTAAGTTTTAAAACTTCAGAGCATGTCTCGAAGGTCTTGCATTTGATTATGAAGGGTAGAGCATGGCAAGGGGAGAGAAAGATGCAAGTTGGGGAACAGAAATTCAGAAACTGTGGGAAATCTAGTGTGCAGTAACAAGATTAAAGATTCTAGATGCATAAGGAAGTTGTCTTGTTTTCTGTATTGTCTTCAAAGCTTGTCTCCTTGTTCCATCACACATTCATCTCATTGGTGTTTCAACTTTCACAGTAATTATTTTTAAGTTGTGTTATAGATAGCTGTAAATAGCTAGAAGATATGAACATGTTTCTGGCTTCTTGGACTGGCATCATTCCTTGGCACTTAAAAAGTTAAGAGTGTGTGTGTGTACGTTGCTTTGTGATTCTACACTCCTATTCCTGCTGCTCCCTGCTGGGAGTTACTTGTACATGACTTTGATATAAGTCTTGAAGAAATTCATTCAGTAGTTTGGTTGCTGAGGAGGAGGCTCAGTATGAACTAAAGGTACGTTCTGCAAGGTTAATGTCAAGTGTTTGGGTGGTTCATATACAAAGGTTTGTCACGGAGGCTTGGTAGCAGCATCTTCTGAGTAATTGAGTTGTTTCTTTGGTCACTGTTTCTATTTTGCCTCTCCAGCTGGACAGTAAATATCTGTATTTGTCCTACATCATTTGTGGGTGAAAAGAGAGGTGACATGAAGATGCTAAACTGTCACTAATTTTGATTGGAGATACTCACTGTAAAATAGAAACATCAGTGATTGGCATTAGGGACAAAGAAGCTTACCTCACTATTTGTTTGAAATTCCCCTTGTAAGCTATTCGGTTGGTATATTGACAGATGGAGATTCAGGTGGTCTAGGAAGAGTAGGATTTAAATGGATTTTTGTTAAATTTAGGTCATGAATGTTTTCAGCAAGAACTGTGAAACAGGAGGAAAACAGAGGTCAAAAGTTTTTTAGATCTTTTCTCCTCGGCTTACGTGTGGGGCAGCCTAGAGAATGCCTCTGCCACAGGGTCTAAGGTGAGTCTGTCCAGGTTTTTCTGGCTAAAAGTCCTTTTGTGGAAGGGTTTGTTCCATCCTTGGGACAGGCTGCCCAGGCAAGTGGTGCAGTTGCCGTCCTGGAAAGTGTTTGTCACTTGAGGACATGGTTTAGTGGTCAACATGGTGATGGTGCTGCGTTGACAGTTGGACCTGATGATCTTAGAAGTCTTTTCCAACCTTAATGATTCTGTGATTAATGTTTGCTTAGACCTGTCCAGGTGTATTTTACTAAGTACTTCATGATTGGAAGGGTTTTGAAAATGACTCAGTTGTCATTCAGCAGTATGTTCTGGTGCTTCAGACCATGTGTGTGGAAAGAGGGACTGTATTATATTGAATTTCCCTCCTTTTTTTTTTCTTTTTTTCCCTACTGTTGTATTTTTTTGTGTCATACCCTCTCTTTTGCTGTTGGAAATAATGTTTTTTGTGGACCTAAATAATGTGACTGACTGTCCTAACTTGACAGAACTTTGAAAAGCTTTCAGAAAAAAAATGAACCTTTAGATGTGGATGTGGTACAGGTTTTGTTCAGGTCATTATTGTGTGAGATAAGGGATTCATTACTTTGTCTAAATTTTTTTTTTTACCCCCTTTTTGTTTGTTTTCTTTGGTTTCTGTGGTTGGGTTGCTGCAGTTTATGGCTAGCCATATATTGAGCAAATGTAATAAACAAGGTCAGATACAGAGGTATGTGGAAGATTGGAAGGTTATCACTAAGAAAGTTCTAACTGGACCTCACTGGCAACAGAGGGTCAGTACTAAGAAGTGAAGGATGCCAAGAAGAACAGGCTGAGAAGTGTAGATTAAGTTGAGTTTACGAAAGAGTAGAAGAGCTAAAAGGGAAACCCCTAATCCCTAGACATTTGAAGACCAGCTTAGCTGATCACAAAAAGGCAATTATTTGTCTGACAGTATTACAGTCAATACAGGTTGTCTATTCCCTACCACTGCGGCTGAAAACAAAATATTGTCCTGGTTGTGATGTGTGGCCCATATCTGGATCTCTCTCTGCTGAAAGGATTTTGTTTGGACTCTAGGCAGTGCTAGCTTCCTTTTGTGTTATGAAATAGTACTTCCTTACAGTGCTTGTATACAGGAACCCTGTAAATGTGATGTTTGTTCTATTTTCAATATCCCCTAGTACTAGAGCAAATGTGCAAGAACAGTTGTAATTTTGGGGGCTGAGAAGGGCTCTGAGCTATTTCTTGGGGTTTTACTTTTTATCCTTTTTCTCTTAAAGCAGAGTAAGCTGTTGTAATGGTGATGATAATTCTCTTGGAAACACCTTCCCTTCCACAGCTATTGTGAAATTGGGGCACAAAGCTGATAACAATTTCCTTTGAAGAGGAAGAATTTGACTGTAAGTGTCCTTGTCTTTCTGGTTCCTCTGTGTACTTGCAGCTGGAACTGTTGGCACTATCTAAGCCACTTGCTCTTCTGTTTGACTATTTCTCTTTTATTTTAAAACATTTCTCCTGAATCATACTGGAATTGCTTCATTCACGTTGCACTTATGTCTCTTTCAGTTCAGCTATTGGAAACTGAAAAGAAGCAAAGGTAAAGGCAGGAGAAAATTGACTTTTCTGTTAACTTCTGTCATAAACTGCCTCCAAGTTCCATATTCATAGGTATTAATATAGAAAAGATCCAAATGTGGACTAAGTAACTCATAAGACCACTATTGTTTGTTTGCTGTTATGACAGAGTCAGATAGTGTATAACTGGGTTCCCCTCATTTTGCCTCCCGGATTTTAAGTAACTTCTAGGCTCCCATGTGTTGTCCCATCCACAGTGCTGCTTCTTTATCAGGCCTGTTATTCAGCAAAAAGAGCATGGACTGGAAATCTGGGCTAGGGGGTTCTTCCCTATACCCACTTCCAACTGGGAGATCTGAGAGGAGGCAAAATAAAGACTGTTGAAATTTATATGTTGAAATTTATGAATTTATATGTTTATACGTTTAAATGTTGAAATTTATATGACAGTTGTATGTAGTGCAAGGATGTTGGGATTAACTGAAATTTTGGCAACTCAAAGCCCTTAGTGTAGAGAACTGATGTGAAGCACATGAACAAACTGGGAGAATGTGCACTTCAGAAATTCTGCAGTTGTGCAAAGTGGGTACAACGTGGTCCCAGACAAACAGTTTGAATCTGTAGTAAGGGAGAAGGTGGAAGTGCTTTGATCTCACTTTGTGTAGGACAAGAAGTTGGAAGCTGAAACCAATCATTATATGATTATGGAACTAATCCGTATGGCAACTGATTGCCAAACACCATGTGTATTTACTCTGCCCTCTTTAGTTTTGTGGGTCTTTGGACATGTATACAAGAGAAGTGGCTACTGCATTTTCACATAACTTCCTGTAAAGCTAAGCATTTACTAAGCTAAGCATTACTAAGCTTAACTTCTGAAAGAAGCTGTTTGCATGCACTATCTATGCATGTATATGCATTGATCTTATTTAACCTTAGTAGCATTTTAAAGCCATTAAATACTTGTTTTCATAATCTTTAAATGACATTTCCTGTTTCAGTAATAAATTATTCAGGCTTAATGCTCACTAATGAATCTTACTATTTGAACATAGGTAATGTGCTTTTTAAGAGCTTAGTGGCAATTGAATACTTCTGAAAACCAGTACTTTTGGGGACCGTTTTGTCTTAAGAAACTAAAAATAAATGAGGAAAAAACCTACAAAACCTACCTGGCTTGTTCTTTTCGTGATTATCTTGAAGCAATTTTCAAATAACGAATTTGAGGTAAGATGCTATAGGAAACAGGAGATATATCAGCAGCTGTGAATTTTGATTACCAGATCTGTCGTCTTGTAGGACAACTCTTTTAGCCATCTGTGATACTTGGGAAGTGTAATGAGATCTGCCAGGACACCGTATCCACTTGTTTTATTTGGTAGCTAGACTGGCAGCTTTTATTCTTTGAATTATTCCAGTTGTGAAGAGCCATAGAATGATCTAACAGGAGTCTGCTGAAAAACTTCAGTTGGCCATATGTGTTTGTTACGCAGTGTGTGTGTTGTTTGAGTACTACTACTGCCTCTGTGATATTGTAACATGAAGTTGTGCCCCTGTCTTGGAAAGTGTATGAAACAGGGTGTTTTCTAGTACTTGGGTTTATAATTTCTGTGTATTCGTAAGCATTCGGCTGATTTTGGCTGGATTTTTGAGTGCTCTGAAAATACCATGACTGAACATGCAATTTATGTTTTATCATTTGAGTCTAGTACCTACACAAGTGTAGTTAGCAGCTGATATCCTTTAATACTTGTTTTTCTTAAGGAAGATCAGTTTTCTTTCTTTTTTTCTGTGCTGTTCTGTGACTTGATTTCCTTAAAGATGGATGATTTTTAGTACAGTCTATGCAAAAATATTGTTTGACTTATAAATATTGTTGAAATCCAAACAATATGATTAATTCCTCTATATAGTAGGCATGTATACTGATTTTGTTTAACTCTGAATTATGCTGGTATTGATCTCCAGATCAGCTTTTACTTCGTAAGTGTATTTTGGATACTAATTTTCTTTTATAACTGCATGGAAGTGCAGGCTGTGAGGGCACTAACACCCAAGATTAACCTGCTACCTTGAGAGACTTGCAACCAAAAGCTAAAGAGGGTCAAGCCAACAAACTTGAAGTCCAGGGGATGGGAACACCTGTCATTAAACACTGGATCTGTCTGCTCAGAGAGGCCGTTAGTGGCTGTGCAACAAGCTCCTGTTGGTAAGTGAGGCTCAATCTCAATGGCACTGATGAACAAACACATCATTCCTGCTCCAAGGAAAATTTTGGAGGGGAGTTTGCAAGCTTTATTGCACACTTGTGTTGTTTTTTTAAGTCTTCTTTTGTATAGGAAGAGAAGGAGCTATTTCAAACCCAGTTTGTGGTATGGTAGTTGAAACTCATGCTGAAGCCCTCTCTTTTTATAGTTCCTATTTGTACTTCACTGTCTTTCAGTGTAGCTGCATATATCCTGTGTGGATCCCATACAGCTGAGATTGAGCTCTGCAGGTGAAGGGAAATTACATTTTCTGTGTTGTTTAGGATACACTTCAGGTTTTTTTTGCTTATGGAGTTCAGTTCTGCTTTTTTTTCTGTCTGGTATTATGAGGCCCACGGTATGCAATAAGAAAAACATAATCACAATAGTTTTATTTTTGAGAACAAAGACCTGGATGATAAGAAGGTATTACCATCTGATTCATGCAGAAGAGAAACCCTAGGAGGAGTGGGATTTCCTGAGATGACTCATTCTCACTTTTTACTCGGTATCATTTAACTAGAAGAAAAATTCAAAACAGCATTGTGAAGTCAAAGATCTATTCAGGGACAGTGCCTTATGTCAGCTTTGCTATGATCTTTTTATCATGAATGTAAGAAATCTGATTTTTTTAGAATTTCTAAAAATTTGCCTTTACAAAGTTGCCCAAAATACAGATACAGAAACTCCCTTAGGAGTATGTCTCCCTACTTGTCCTTTCCACCCCAAAATAGAAAGCAAACTGCAAATCATTTTGGCATTTCTCATCTTGAATTCTGGATGTTGTAATAGTTGATGATTGTTTGGTAGGAGTTTGTCTGTACACAAATGCTTTCTTTCAGGCTTGTGCCTGCAAGTGACACAGCCACCTAGAGCTAAAACAGTTCATTTTAAAAAAAGAAGAACAATAAAACATCCAGAAGTGAAGGTCAGGCTGTAGGGACAGCTATTGCTTCATTGGGTAGACATCAGAAGTAAATCTCACTAGCATAATTTCCTTTTGGTAGGGAATTTCAGATTCTTTTTACAGGATGGACTTGCATTGCATTAATTAGTAACACTTCTAAGGTATTTCTAAATTTTTAGACTTGCCTCATGCTCTGTGCCTATAACTCTGAAGTGCTGAAAACATCTCACAGTCAGTCTCTTCGTATGTGAGTTCTAATTAGTTAGAGGTCTGAGCTGGAACAAGAAGGCAGGAGTCAAAGGGAACTCTGCTGGCTGGATAGCATCCTCTTGTATATGATGGAATTTTTTCAGGGCATAAATGGCATTTGAATACTTCCACCATTATACAACCATTTATACATTTGCCCACTCTGTCCCTGAAGTCTCCTTGATGTTAAGCATCTTGCCCATACACAGTTCAAGGTGGAATTTGTGCTCTTTTTATTCCCTCCCTGCTTCCTCCACGCTTAAACTTTCTTGGGGGTAGAGGGAGAAATGGGAATGATATTCCAGAGGGAATATGTCACCTTATTGCTTATTATTCATCTCTTGACTTCAAAGGGCGTGAATTTTCCTTCCCATCCTCTTTTAGACTGTTTTGTTCCTCCTGTCAGCAAGAACGCTGCTCGAACAGCCCACTCTGTCTTAGTCAATTGTATTTGCTCTTCTAATGGTTCTGACTCTGAACAAGGGGGATGATCTCCTGGGAGGCTCTGGAGGTGCCACTGTTGGGTTTGTGATACTCTTTTGTTCTTTATTTCTTAAGAATAGCACATAGTTAGAGTTGAACTCCATTGGGTGTAGAGCTCCACTGCTTCTGTAGCGACTTGAGAAAGTTAAAGTCACTTAGCAAATCCCAGGGTTGGTCACCTAACGCTTTATTTTTATAATGCTTTCTGTTTCTTTGTTGGCATTGTGACTCTTGAGAATCATGCATATCTGGGGCTTGTTATCTAGTGAAATCTCTAGTGCAAATGGTCTCTGATTATTTGTTCTTCAGAATGCAGCTTGTGGACAACAGTGGAAAAAGCCCAGTTCTTCAGACTGCCATTCCAGAGCATATCTTTTGCTATTTCTGTGTCTGCCTTTCCACAGCATGCCCTCGAGTCTTTTGACAAGGTAAATATTAGCACTGAGAACTTAATTACCTTCACTCTGTTTATCTCTTGTAGACAGATGCCTGTTCCTTATTAGCTTGGCTCAGATGGCAGTGGGATATTGAGAGTAGCAGGATCGCTTGCATACTCCAAATTAGGCAGATTCACAAATGTTTGCAACGTTGGACCTGGGGAGTAAGCATAGGTAATGCTTTTCATAAAATTATATAGAAAACATGTATATATTGCAATTTGTAATCTCTGAATAAGGTTTTCTGTAGCACTGTACAGTGTTAAGCCCAAGGAAACGAGACGTGAACCTTTGCCTCAAAGGGGATAAACATCTAAGCAATCTGTTTACAGGCAAGAGAGCAGGAAATCAGACACAAGAAAATAATTGGGAACACATAAAATCACATGCCTCGTATTTTAATAGTTCAAGGGTGTTGCTTTTACAAAATGGTGTCCAGAAAGAATTGAGTAAGTGCTTAGAAAGGAATATCTATTCAGTTTTCTGCGGAATGTTAGAGGAAGAGATGCTCAGCTGCAGAAGGAAGGAAATTCCAGGTTAGGGAGGCCTGTATGGAAGAAAGCATATAACAGTGCAGAAGGGCATGGAGATATAAATATAGAATGTCAGTAAAAGTGTATGACTCATACTGCTGTAGTAGCATAGTGCAGAATTTAGTTGCAGAAGTACAGAACAAAAACCCCATGGTATACTATGATGCATTTGCAGATAGTTTTCCATAGCTGGTTAATGTTTTATGCATCCTGCTTTTTTGGAGGCACCACCAAATTGTGCCTTTTTTTTTTTTTTTTCTTCTTTTTGTTAGGACTTTGTTTTCTGATGAAGAGTTAAGTCCTCTATTGAACCTTGAATGCACCAGTTCTGTTTGCTGGGTAGAGATGAGTTAGTTTTGTTTTTAATCATGTAACTAAATTTAGCCAGCAATCTGCATTTTAAGGCACTGCTATTAAAAGTCTAAAAGTGAGATATGTATCGTAGTTTGAATTTAAAATGAGCCAGAGGCACAGCTGGTGAGGCAGTCATGACTCTAATCATGAGTGGAGGGAAATAAGAAGGGAATTTTCTCATCTTGCAGGATGAATACAAAGTCTGATAGGTACTTTAAATTCTATCCTTGCCCCCAGCCCCCTTCCCCAGCTTTGTTTCATGATTGCATGGACTTCATGACCTTCCCCCACATTTACTTTTTTCAGCCAAGATCATATATATCTGTTTGGTATCAGCAGTATGAACACCACAAGCATTTGAATTCTTACATTTTAACTTTGCTTTATTAAGAGCTCAGTATGTTTCCAATCACTTCTCTAAAAGAAAAATGGCATTTATCCCATCTAAAACCCAAATCCAGAGACAGGATTTCTAAGGTATCTGGAGAATCCTGAAATTTGCTGTACTCAAAAGTTATTTTTGTTTAATCTTTGAAAGCAGTGAAGCATGCTGCTAAGTATATGAATAATCCCATTTGCTGGGCATTACCCATCTTGAGACATAATTTGGTGTTATGAAAGCTAAAAAGAAAGAGCATAACCATCTTTTAATGAATGAAAGTCAAAGCTGTTTATATGTGTAATGATGTCCACAGGCTTGGTAAAGATGGATCTGTTGGTAAGTGCATGACCAACTTAGCATGTCATGGAAACCGCAGGTTATCTCTAATCTATCATAGGGGATATTAAATTGACTTAATACAGCACTGCCTTTAGCAATATTTGCTGTGGCCAAGCTCTCATTTCCCAAGGCTGTTTTTCAGCTGGATCAATTCCTTGGCTTGGTTTACCTTCTCTGACATAAGTAGTTCAAGCACAATGAAAGCTGGTGGCCTAGTGGGGAGAACAGCTGTTTGGGTTCAAAGTTTCTCAAGCTGTCTGGGTGTGAGGTGCCTAAGGAATTCTCAGTCTGTCCTTTGAATATTTTACACTTGTGTTAAAAGGTTATCACAGTCCTGGTGTCTCCTCTTGGTGAGTCTCACACATCCTCATAGCTTTAGTATGAGTACCTGAGTACTATTATATTACATTGTCATACAGTCCTTGGGTGTTCAATGTTTTGTTGTCTCCAGGAGGCTCTGAAAGGAGACTGGATGACTTTCTCCTTTTTTTTTTTTTTTTCTTTTTTTCCCCCCCCTTTTTCTCTTTCCCTTTTTGTGTCTTAGCAGGGGGAGTGGGTCACAGTGAGAAGTCAGTTGTTTGCTGGATCATAGATGAGCCTCTGATTCTAGTGGTGCGAAATCCCTTCTCGATTTGTGTTGACCACGTGCCTGTGGTTAAATTCATCACTAGATTTGGGGACATCTGATGTAGTTCAGAATGATATAAATTTTTGGCCCACTTGAAGAGTAAAGGAATTTTAACTGACAAATCCATGGCTATTGCAGAAGGACTGGTGATACCCTTATTGTTCTCTTTCTGTGGCACTTGTGGCCTTTTTCTGAAGGTTTAAACTTAATTACAGGGTGCTCAGAAACCCTTGTGAACTGCAGCATGTTGTATGGAGCTATTCTGAACCAGCTGTGTATTGCAGCCTGTGACTGCAGAAGACTGAAAGTGGCAATTAAAATATCTCTAGTTTCCTGTTGATGTCATCTCCAAAATGCTTTTGTTGCCTTGTTTGAACTTCCCTGATGAGGCATGACCTCAATATTGTGCATAGATTTCTGTTTTAGTGATACATTTTTAATAGCTGTTGTGAATAAATATGGAAAAAAATTCAGGAGCGTGCCCTCTTATATGTGAAGTTGCAGAAGTCTGGAAGGAGGTCATAGAAGATGTGTGGAGAGATGTGGACAGCTCTGGTACACTGAACTCCTGTGGAAGAGCATCAAGGGCCCATTGAAACCTCTGTCAGAACATATAATCCTGCTTTGTGCTGAAGCCATGCACAAGGAGAGATGTTAGGCTGCAGGTATGCAGTGATGCCTGGTTTCCAGCTGCTGAACTAAAGCTGTCTTCAGCCAAGAAGGAATTAAGCATGGATAGATGAATGTTTTTCTGAAAGGCTGTTTGTAGGTAGTTGAGGAAGTTTCTCAGAATGATTGAAGGACATTAGTGATTTTCCTGAAGGACAGCAGAGATCTGTAGATGTGGGAGAAGTGTTGCTCTGTGTGGGGCAGAGAGGAGGCAAGAGGCAGCCTCTAAATGTCAGTTGCAAATGCCTGCCCCTGTGAATGTTCATGTGAAAGGAAGTATTAGGGATTTTATATAGAACTTCATATTTGAAGTCTGAAATTAAACATTCACTGTGAATATCCAGAGTTCATTTGAAAAGTAATCGTTAAAGCAACCATGAATTGAGATAGCCTAGATGAACTCTTTCATCTGGTATTTATGAAGGATAGTTCAAAGCTTGCCTGGGTACTAAATAGAGACTTCAAGGAGATAATGCAAGTACAATCATGATATTATCTTTAAACAGGAAAATTGATAATAAGATAAATCTTAATCTAGTGAAAATAAGTAAATTTTAATGTGCCTATTTGTCTGTTGTGTTTTACTGAGAAACCAACCTATTTTAAAAATTAAGATACTTATTTTTTGATTGCTACTTCTCTCCAAATACTTATGTGGCTGAGCAGATTGATTAAGAAAGTGCTAAAAGGGAAAAATGACATGCTCTACAGCCTCAGCAGCAGTATGAAACAGCATGGGAAGAACTACAGTGTCAGGTAGAAAGCAACTGGAAGAGCTTTATGCTATGTTGCTGGATTTGCAATAGTCTGAAGGCTGTGAACTTGTGATTATGAGGCCATTATCAACTGTCTATGCTTTGGACAGAAGGACGATGTGAACAAAAGGCAGAAGGACCCTTCTGACAGTGGTTTGCTAGTGCAGTGCTTCGAGCACTTCAATATGTATGTACCTTCATCTGTATTCTGTGAGGGACATGAGCATGTGTTTTGGATGATTTGCTGCTGTGTGTACACTGATGCAAAATGCTGTTTTTACAGTTCAAAGAGCACAAGGCAACTAGATCTGTATGATCGTATAGAACCTCAAACAATGTAAAACACTGTTGTGTTTATTGTTTACTTAAGGAGCCGTCGAGAAGTTTTGCTTAAAAATCTTTTCCCCTTATCCTTTTTCTTTAGCTTTCTGAACTGCTGTACTGTATGTTTCATTCATGTTGTACACTGGAATGACACAGGGTGCCTGAATTGTGTCTATTACTCCTTAATTCCAAAGAGTATTTGGAATGCTCTGACCTTTATTTCATGTAGCATTTGCTGCTGAAAAAATGAACAATTGCAATAAAATCACCTGGGATAACTTGGATGCTCACAGTAGAGGAGCTGAAGTGCCTTTTTGAATTGGAACCTCAGTGCTCAGAACATGACGAGATCCAGGAAGCATTGCTAGTATCTCAGAAGAACTGGAAAAGCCTTCTTATGTTGCATGCTTCTTTCTTTCTTTCTTTCACACAAGTTGTAGAAATAACTCCTGTCTTTTGTGTGCCCTCTTACTGTATAGAGTCTGGTATGAAATACCTTTTTCTGATTTTTTTGCTTCTGATGCCTCAGCTGCTTCCATGGCTGGTGTACTCAGTCCAGTTGACTCATCACTGTGTATGTTTTCTTGGATTCTAATTAAAATCTGTTCTAGTCTAATATTAGACCAACAGTCCTTGTTATATCACCCTTCATTCTTAAGTAATTCATCCTGCAACCTCCTTACTCTGTGACTAATGTCTTTTTCTTAAATATTCTTAGAACATTTTAAAATACCATCTATATTATAAGCAGCACAGTAGCAATACTGCTCATTACAATTGCTTAACACTTTCTGTCATAGCTCAGTGCCTTTTTTTGCCTGGGGTTTTGATGAGACTTTAACCTTTGGCGGAATTTTCCATGCATTGGTGTTTGCCTCAGCCTGAAATTTCCACTTGAGACTGGTTTTTTTTTTGGATTTGTTTTGTTTGCTGAAGGTATAATCAGTATTTCATAAAAAAGGCACATCTGAATCAGCTTCTGTAACTTTCTCGGACAGATTTATTTACTTACTTCTATTTTTTTATAAAGGATCCCTAGACAGATATTTTTGGCTGAAAAATTGAAACAATTCACTATTAGCAGGAGACTGCACGGGAGGGGGAATGCTTACCAAACAGGAATGAGTCTGGGGAAGGAATATCTTGCAATAAGAAATGAGAACTGAATTGATGAGCAGTGAGAAGGAACTGGCTGCTTACCTAATCTCTGGGCATTCAAGCAATTCTTCCTAAAACCAAAAATTAATTTTTCTGGGTTTAATTTTTTTAATGGATGTTCTCCATTTTTGCCTACTAGCCACCACCTGAAACTTGTTTTTCTCTATAGTTGCAAAAAGGAAAAAGTTAATTGCAGTGATTTCTGTTTGTGATCAGAAAGAGTTTACACTCTCCTAAAGGTTCTGTTTGGTTTTACATGTGTGAGTAGTTCTTTGCTTGCTTGTCCAGTGGAAGAAAATAAAATCTGTGGATGGAAGGTGTTTTGTTGTAGCTAAACATTACTGCTGTTTTAATCCTTCATATGTGCTTGCAGTCTTCAGTTCCACTGGAGCAGTACCCTGATAAGATGATGCAAAGGATGAGTTCTGTTATGTGAATGGTTGCTGTTTCTTGATCACGTCTGGATCCAGACAGAGAGCCACATTTAGTTGGGGAAAGAATTTTCCCCCCAAAGGTAGAGTTGAGAGAAATCTTTACTGCCTCAGTGTAAAGGATAGTGCTATAGACTGTGTGAGAGGAGCTGGGTCTGCATTATCAATCCATTGCTGGCCTTTTCAGAGGCCTGGCAGGTTGCTGATGTTTTTTGCCTATGGCACTTTTGGCTTCTGAGAGTTGAAATGCCTTAATTCAACTGTGGTGCCTGGAGTCAGTACAGCAATGTCTGAGTAGGGCTTGAGAGCCAGTGGTATATTAATAGTCTAACTAGATGCTACAGAAATTCTTTCTGGCTTTGGATTTCTTGGAACTCAATTTCAGTTCCTGTGGTTGGTACAAAATAGAGCAGCCTGCCTATCCTTTTCCAGTCCACTAACAGGGTTCCAGATAGGTGCAGTAACCTGGTCTGATGTGAAAGCCTGAACCCTGGTCTGCATTAAATTTGCTATGTACAGGATTATGTAGGAATTTTGCAATGTTTTTGCGGCTGCAGTTGTTTTTAACAGAGACTTATATAAATTGCAAAGTAAATACATTACCTTCAGAACAAGGATGTTTTTTTAAACCTCAAACTGTATTCCTAATCTCTGTAAGGTATACTAGTAGTTTTCTTAATGAAACCTAATTTAATCCTTTAACCTAACAAAATGTAGCCACTGTGTTAGGAGACCTCACTTGTAGTGAAAGTTGTATATGAGTGGTTTCAGTTTTTCCCTGAACTGCTAGGAAGCTGCATAGGGAGAAATTTTTTCTGCCCTTGAGATAGAAGGACAACTAAATTTATCACTTAATTATTTCAGAACATTAACAGTGAAATGAGAGAATGCATCTGAAAAACTTGCGATGATGGGAGTAAAAGATACCACTGCTATCAGATTTGTAAGGAAAATGCATACGCTTCTTGTGTCTATGAACTGAGGTTTCCAGTTTATTTACAGAGTACATTATCACCTTAAACTCCACAAACCAGCAGTGCCTGCCTGTGTCCCTTTCAAGACAGTTTAGCAGCACCAAAGGAAGAGAGAGGTGTTCAGATTTCCAAAGGTTTGTGTTATGGCATCTGTTTAGAAACCCCTCAGTTGTTGTCTTTGCGTGGTGTGATCAGTACCCCCTGTGGGGTGTGTATGTACTGACCGACAGGAACAAGCGCCTGTGTTTAAGCAGACTTGCTTGGCTGGGTAGTATTTTACCCAAGCCCATGTCATTTGGCTTCTAAACTTGATGACTTGAGTTCAGCTCTGGAGAGCAGTTTGAGGCTTTGCTGAAGTGTGTACATTACTCAAGGTCATTGCAGGTTTCTTTCTGGGATGGAATGTGGGTTGCTGCTTCTAGTTAAAACCAGGTTGATAACTTCAGGTTGTGCTGTGTGTATGTAACTTCTCTAATCGGAAGCCCAGAAGGGGCAGCTTTTCATGGCTTACCTGCAGAGCTCTATTTATTTCATTAAGAAAATAAAGCTGTTAGTATGATTTTTTTTTTTTTTTTTCACTGTGGGAAGCAAAGATAAAAAGCATTGCTTTATGGATGTTACCCATATTGGTGGATGGCATTTTGGTGTCAGTCCTGCAGCAGTGAATCTGGTGGAGAGAAAGCTGAGCCATATACTGCTGGTTTCATTTGAACTTGTCTTTCCTCGGCCAGTGTGTGACCTCTGAAAACAAACCAGTGCATTTCCAATGCTTGATGACAGCTGTGGTGGTGTTCCTGACTCACCAGCTGCTGTCCTGAGGGCTGTTACTACAACAGTAGTGACAGAAGGTAACTTCTGTCAGGAAAACATCTAATGTGTTAAATACAGGTCATGCAGTGGATGTCTCCATGGCAAAGACTGGGAACAGGAAAGAAATATCCTTTCCATAATCTTTCATGTGTCAGAATAGACTGTTTTGTGTGTGCTTCTGTTAAGCTAAAATATGTTCTTTGTAAAACCAAAGTGTATATATTGTATTCAGAATACTGAAGTAATGTAGCTTTACTGACATGGTTTTATTTATAGCCCAGGCCACCATACAGATGTTATTCTGCTAGAAAACAAGTTAATGAATTATGAGTAGCTAGATAGAAGTATATCATATCTTGAGCTAGTTTTTAGTGGTTTTTTTCTTCTGCTCCCAGAAGTAACTTTTCACTAGGCTTTTGGAGCTGTAGATTAAGAAGTTCCAGTTTTGAATTGTTATCCACGTGTTCCAGAAACTTAGTGAATAAGTAATCTTGAAATGTGTCTTTTTGTTTAGAAACTGGCAAGGTATTCACCTGGGGCAGAGCAGACTATGGACAACTTGGAAGGCACACAGTGGTTCCGAGTGGGCAGGAGTTGTGCACAGCATCTGAGCAACACTTGGAGCTATTGTGCAACATCCCTGTTTCAGTGCCTTGCCTAAATGGAGCATCTCAGGTAAGTAATAAAATTATCATTTCCCCCCTTTT
>VXBX01002489.1:600690-783366 GCA_013400415.1 Scytalopus superciliaris | reverse complement strand
TTTTTTTTTTTTTTGGTGCATTAAAATAATCAGAACAATTTCCTAATAGAACCCTTTCAAAAGCTGCAGCACAAGCCCTTGCTGCTTTTCCTGTAAGCTCAGAAGTTAATATGATTCAATTATTTAAAATCTTTTAAAAGGATTTTGCATTCAGAAGCTGACTTTTCCTTGATGGATCCAGAATTACTGTTGGCAAAAGATGCCAAGTTCTCTGATATCAGTGTGTGCAGGAGACAGTGGCACCTGCAGTGCAGCCTGACAGACCAGGTGGGACTCTGCCCTGTTGCAGCATTACTTTTGTCTGAAACTCCAAAAACCAGTGCCTTGCAAATCACAACTGGTGGTCCCTCTGACTCGTGGGAGAGGCTTGCACAGCCATATAAACAGTTCTCCTGGGTTTTATTGCAGCTGAGAAGGGTGGAAATTTCCAGCACTGTGTGGGTAGGAACAAAAGGTTGTGGTGTGATTGAACTATGTGGTTCATGGCTGATCCAGGACTGCTGCCCAATATGCTTACTCTTGATCTGTTACACTGCTTGATAAATCTACAGTTTGAGCTGTAGGGTAAGTGAAGAAGGGGAGACCTTCAGGAAAGCAGAGATGGCAGAACAGGTGGCAGAAGATGGAGTTTGTTAGAAGTGCAGCCTTGTTGGCTTAATAAATGATCTGTCCAGGTGCTACTCTCAAGGAGTATAGTCATCCAGGACATTTTCTTCAGTCCAGGGTTTAGACAAAACCCATGAAGCTTCTGAAGAACAGCCTTGTTCTCAGAAAGAGCTAAAGAGTTAAAACCAACCAAAAAGTGTTCTAGCCACACAGTCCAAGTTGCAGCAGGTGAAGGCAGGGACAGGGAGAATGAAGCACTGCCTGCTGTAGGAGAACTCCAGGTTTGAGACCATTTAAGGGACCTGAAGGTGCATGAGTCCCTGGGACTTGATGTGATAGATCTGTGGGTCCTGAGGGAAGTGGCAGAGGAATTGGATAAGCCACTGTTTATAATACTTGAGAAATCATGACAGTATAGTGACATTCCCACTGACAGGAAGAAGGGAAACATAACCCCTGTTTTTGAAAAGGGAAACAAGGAAGACCTGGGGAGCTACAGACCAGTCAGTCCCACCTCTGTGCCTGGCAAGATCATGGGGCAGATCCTTCTGGAAACTATGATAGGGCACATGGAAAACAAGGAGGTGATTGGTGACAGCCAACATGGTTTCAACCAGGGCAAATTTGGTGGCCTTTTGTGATGGGGTTACAGTGTCGGTGGATGAAAGGGCAGCTGATGCAATCTACCTGGACTTGTGCAAAGCATCCTGTCTATAAAGTGGAGAGACATGGATTTGATGGATGGACCACTCAGTAGATAATGAATTGGCTGGATCTTTACAGTCAAAGAGTTGAGGTCAATGGCTTGGTGTCAAACAGGAGACCAGTGAGGAGTGGTGTTCCCCAGGGTTTGGTATATTGGGACCAGCACTGTTGGTCAGTGACACCATGTGTGGTGTGGTCAACATGCTAGAGGGAAGGGATGTATGTGTCCAGAGGGACCTTGGCAGCCTGGAGAAGTGGGCCTGTGTGAACCTCATGAAGGTCAACAAGGCCACGTGCAAGGTCCTGCAATGTGGGTTGGGGTAATTCACACAGAGGCTGGGTGGAGAATGGATTGAGAGCAGCCCTGAAGAGATGGACTTGGGGGCATTGGTGGATGAGAAGATTGGCAGTTGCTGGCCATGTGCACTTCTAGCCCCGAAAGTGGCATCTTGGGCTGCATCAAAAGCAGCGTGGCCAGCAGGTCAAGGGAGGTGATTCTGCCTGTCTGTTCTGCTCTGATAAGACCCCACCTGGGGTGTTGTGTCCAGCTCCGAGGCCCCCAGCATAAGAAGGAGATGGATCTCTTGGAATGAGTCCAGAGGAGGGCCCCAAAGACCCAAAGGTCTGGAGCACCTCTCCTGTGAAGACAGGCTGAAAGAGTTGGGGTGGTTCATCCTGGAGAAGAGAAGGGTCTGCAGTGACCTTTTAACACCTTCCATACCTAAAGGGAGCTTATAAGAAAGATGGGCACAGACTTCTTAGTAGGGTCTGCAGCCATAGGACAAAAGGTGATGGTTTTAAAATAAAAGAGGGTAGGTTTAGACTAGATATAAGGAATAAATTTTTTTATGATGAAGGTGGTGAAAGAGATTGCCCAGGGGAGATGGTAGATGCTGGAAACGTTCAAAGTCAGGTTGGACAGGGCTCTGAGCAACCTGATCTATGTGAAGATGTCCCTGTTTATTGTAGGAGGTTTGGACTATATGACCTTTAAAGGTCACATCCAACTCAAACTCTTTTGTGAAGCCCTTTATAATGGTTTAGCCAATGGCCTTTCTCCGGCCTATAAATAATAATGCCACAGCTTTAGCTCAGGCTGTATGAGCATATAATGAATATTTCTCTACCTTATAACATCCTTGAGTGGCTTTGGAGGCTTTCTTTTTATAAGGCTAATTTGCTACAAAATGATGTATCCTCAAGCATAAAGATGATCAGAAAGAAAACTTGACTCAAGTGGTTTGCTGTAGTCTGACACAACATGCAACGTAGACTGCCTGCAAACCATTTTCTTGTCCTTTTAGTGTCTGAGAAGCAGCATGTGAGTTGCATTAGGAAGAGCATTGCCAGCAGATCAAAGGAGGTGATCCTACCCCTGTACTCAGCCCCAATGAGGCTGCATTTGGAGTGCCTGGTCCAGTTCTGGCCTCCTCAGTACAAGAGAGACATGGAGCTCCTGGAGCAGGTCCGGTGGAGGGTGACGAAGTTGATGAGGGGACTGGAGCATCTCTTACAAGGACAGGCTGAGGGAGCTGGGCCTGTTCTCAAGAAGAGACATCTGAGAGGGGACCTTATCCATGTCTTAAGTATCTCAAGGGAGGATGTCAAGAGGGTGGAGCCAGGTTTCATCTCTGGTTCTAAGCAATAAGAGGCAACAGGCAGAAACTCATGCACAGGAAGTTTCACCTGAATACGAGGAAGTTCTTTACTGTGCGGGTGACCATGGCTATCAGAATTCACAGGGTAAGTACAGGTTGGCAGCTTCAGCATCTCTGCCTCCTGATAGTCTCCCGTGGCGAGACTTTGGTTAGAAGAGTCAGCCTCTTCTCTTTCCCATCATCAGTGTTCTGTGGATGTGTGCACTCTCACATGTGAACTGGAGCTTCAGAGCCCATGATGCTGCACTAATGAATAATTTGTTTACTCATTGTTGACTCTACTGGGTCTCAGACAGCTTTCTTACACATTTTGACGTAGCTGTTCCTACTTTTTGTCATTAGTTATCTATAGAGAACTCTGTTTTGGACTCTGTTTCACATGTCCGTGCTTTGTGCAGTGTCTCACATACATGGCTCTGTCATTTCTTGAGCAATACAAAGCGAAGGCAGCTGTAGCTTTTGTGCAGGGGAACTTACGCTGGGCAGGACAAGTGATCTGTGAAAGTGAAGGGATGCATTCAGATACATTGCTTGAAAAGAAAGAGAAACAACAATCTCATCTTTATTCTGCTGTCCTCAGCGCTGTCCTCCTTATAGACCTGTGAGAGACCTGATCTGAGTGATTAGCAATGGCGGTGTTCTGGAGCAGACATCATTCTTTGCAGAGATAACAGCATGAAGATGATTTAAGAGCATCATCTGTACCCTAGGAGGAGCTGTGTTGATGAGAAAATGAAAAAAAACCAGATCATAGAAGCCTAAATTGTTTCACTTCAAGATTACAAAATAATGCCAAAGCTAGAATTTATACTTGAAAATGCATTAAATTGCAGTATGTAGGCTATGTAGAATGAGCTGGTTTTGTTAACACACAAGTTACCCCTTTTTCCATTTGTTGTCATATGGAGGTGGGGTTTGATTTGAGAGATGAATTAAAAGAAATATAGAGAAATGAGTTCTTTTCCATCTTTACCTTGAATTAGCAATTCCAATTTTTGTGTTTAATGCAGAGAGACAGTTGAACAGTTGAGGATTACAACTAATGATTTTTATCCATGGTCTGTTTTTATAAATCACTTCTAATGACTCAACTGAATTTTTGGCAAAGCTGTGGTCTGCTGATTGCTTCTGCACTTCAGTTAATATTGTTAAAGCTGAAGTGGAGAAACTAATCTAAGGATTAGAGGACAGTATAAAAGGCATGCTAGTTTACCTCAAGGACAACGCAGTAAATTTAACCTCCTGTGTTGCTCCTTGTCTCCATGCTCATGGCTTACCTACTTTCTCCACCGAAGACCAGGGATTCTCCTTCCTTTGAACTGAAATTGTTATAATGTCCGTGTCTGCCACTTCAAAACTTAATTTTTGAAGTATTGTGAGTGACCTATCCCATTGTGAGTTTGACTTCATCTGACAAACCCATTTCAAAATGTTGACCTTGAGAAATATGAGTACTTTTTTTTCTTTAAACTGAAACAAAGGAACAAAATGCTGAGTTTCAGGTAATTATCCACTAACGTGAGTGTATTTTCCTGGCAGCTTTAAAAGACTGTGTGGAGGCTCCTTGCATGGAGTTTTTGAATTTTGCTACTGCAGGTCTGTTTACTATTTCCTTCTCAGTGCTTTGGTGCCTAACCACCATGGAATGGGCCAAGGCACTGAAAAGAAGCTGTGTGAGACATTATGCATGCAGTGCTCTTGTGTTGCGGGGCATCCTTGATTGGACCTCTTCAGAACATCTGACTCATCTGCCGCCTGATGTGCATTCACATCCACCGCTCTTCAGATGAAAGGACAATTAAATACAAATGGCCCAAAATATGATGAGTCTCTGTATTTAGCAGATGCTACAAAGACCCGGTTTAATGTTTCCTCCTTGTCAAAATGCTTTTCTAGTCTGTTTGATATTTTTGGCTGTAATAGCTATCATTCTACTGTTTGTGGTATGTTCAGCATGTCATTCACATTGCAGCAAACGTTTGCTGCAGCAATAAACAAGTGAGAGGTCTCTGTGCAGTGCTGAATGTTTCTTGCTAAGCTGGATGGAAGGAAAGGTGCCAGTTGTTTTGGATGTGCATGGCTTCACATGGAGCCATGTTTTCATCATATCCTTTTCTACTTAAAGCAAGCTATGTTAGATCACAGTTTTCTGAGGAGGGATCTCTGAAATTTCAGTTAGGATGTTAAAAAATAACCATCACTCAACTTGAATCTTGGTGGTGAACGTAGGGATCAGTTCTCAGGGAATGAAAATAACTGATAGACTTGTGGCAACCTTTGCCTACTGTGTTCATCCTGATCCTGCTGTGGTCCGTAGTTCCAGTGTGTACACTCATCTCAGTGTGTATGTTCATCCTGTGCAGTACAGATAGCTTTGGATCTGCTGTACGGTTCCTTTTTTCAGGGAATGGCAGTATGAATACTCATGCTGTTGTGGCTCTTTGCAGTCAAAGTTTATTGCTGTTACTTGCAGTGCACTCGCAGAAAGATGTAATTTTTTTTTAAGTGTTTGAAAGACAGCTTTGGTTTTAGTATATTCTTGTTTTTTTCCTCTTCCACATTCATGTTGCAAAATATTAAGCACCTGCCTACAGGACAAATTAAATATGTCTGCTATGATGAAAATGAATTGTTTATTATATAACTGATAGGTTAACATATAAGCATAATTATTACCTTAACATGTACTCACAATAATATTGAAAACAGAACCTTTTGTTTTAAAAAAAGCAACTATTTTTGTAATTTTTTTACTTCACAGGGAAAATTCTCAGGGCCCTTTTCGTAAGTGAAGCTGTAATTGAGACCTTAAAGGGTATTACAAGAAATAGCTTGATAGCATGACGTATCATCTCTGTGCTCTGTGTGTGGCTTTTGAGTACTTAGTTGTTTGACTGGATACTGTCAGTTTATTTATTTTGAAAGCTCAAAACAAGAGGTTTATGTTTTTGTGGGAGAGAAACAACAAGTTGAGCTTTCCTAAACCAAATTTTACTGCTCAGAGTTTGAGAATATATGTGTAGTAACTGATCCAATAAGCTTTGAGTGGTAGGAAAGGGGGCAAAAAATTTGAAGTGATGTGGAGTTTCTCACTTGGTAGGTAAGTAATATGTTGGTGTGTATTGCAGTTTGTTTCGGTTTTTTAATCATAAATTGGTGTCTTTTGCAAGTCAATCTTGATCCGTGCCCTTTGAGAAATGGCATTGTTGAATTTTCCTTGATTGATTTTGTTATGCTGTTTTAGAGATGCAATGATGAAAATTGTAGTGGTCCCTTTAATATTCTTATATTGAGTTCTTGTCTTATCAATTCATTTTAAGTGACAGTAACGGAAAATAAAGGTCATGGAGAAGTGGGTTCTGCGTACAACTCACTGTGTAAATGACAAGTTGCAATTAAGGATGAAAATAAGAGAACAAATTGTTGAAATTATTATTAGGGGGGGAAAAAGCCAAACAGGATGTATCAAAAGATTGAAACTACAGTCTGCATACAAAATAAAGCAGGTCTGTGTTTGATTAGGTGTGTTTGTGTGCTCTGCATGCCCTGGGTAGGAGAATAACACTAATCTTGGCAATGCAGCAAGAACATTGAGAGTTTACAGTTATGTCACAGGAAAGGAGGAAACAGGATTTATGTTTTAGGTCAGTCGGTTCTCTCTGTTGTTCTCCTGGCAGGAAATTGAGAACAGTACCAAACTGCTGAAATCCAAATGCAACTTTTCGGCTATATAGCCATCCCACTTATTCTGTGCTTTCCTTATCCCATTAGGACATGGCTGTGGTTTGTAAAGAATATCTTATGGCCTGGGTAGAGAGACATTTAACATTCATAGCAAAGTCATTTCTGGAAGTTAAGAACAGCAGTGTGTTTTAAGCCTAGCTCACCAACTCTAGGTCTGCAATTTTTGGAGAGCAAAGAGGAGATGATACTGGTTCCCAGCACTGTGCTTCCTGTCACCCATACCAATTTCTCTGCAGCTGGCATTGCAGAAAGGGAGATGCGAAATCAAAGTCACCAAGTGAATGGCAAAGGAGAACTCCTGCACTGCCTTTGCATGCCAGAGAGTGTATGCTCTGTGAGTACAAACTGGGGGTTTTCAAATTATCACTTTTGCAGATGAGGGTTGGTTTAAAATGACCAAATCTGCTCTGATGGGGTTGTCCTGTAGCACTGAAGTGGCAACCAGAGGTAATGCTGCTTTGTAATCTGTATGGGAGACAGGGAAGGGCTGATTTGCTGACAGATGGGGTTGTGTAGGACAGGACTAACATGGGATGAAGTCAGGAGGTGGAGACCCACCCAGCATGCGCTGACAGGTGTTACAAATGTGAGTGTGGGCAAGCCTTAATCTTCATAATTCATTAATTAATTTTCCATTTGATGGTGTGTTGCAGATAGAATTCCAAATGAATACCTCACTTGGAGATCTCTGAAAGTATCAGGCAAATGAGAAGCGACTGTAACTATTTGCAGCAGTAGCCATGGCTCCTGCAGACACGCATCAGCTGTCAGTAGTGAGGCCCTAACAATGAGACCAAGCTGGCAGCTGTATTTAATGAGCCTATTAGCAGCAAAATGACTAATCTAGTTGCCTTGTTGTAGCTCTCTGATCTCCATATGCTCATGGTATAGTCCTTAAATTAAAAGTACTGACTGGGTCCCATTTCTCTGCATAGATTGTTTTAGTGACAGTGCATCATGACTGCAACTTTGAGCTCAGAGACAACCTGTGATCCAGCTCATTGCTCCTCTGAAGGATATCTTTACACCAACAAATGCCATGAATGTTCAGTAGTGCCATTCACATGCATGATGCAGTTAATGCCTGCTAATTGGCCATGGACAGTGTTGCAAAATTACTTGAAAAAATGTCCTTGGTTTTAAGACAAAGTCTCTGGTGAGCAGCAACCTTGCAAGGTGACAGCTGTGAGTGCAGAAATCCAGTTCTGTGTCACGGATGTGATTTTTCTTGCCTTGTTTATCCATGGGAAGCTGAAACAGAAAGGTTTCAATGTAAAATGCACCCACCCTAGTTTAAGGTGAATCGGAACTAACCTGGGGTATGTGTATGGACATATTCCAGATCTAAGTGAAAATATGGTTTGAAGCAAGAGGTTGGTGGAAAAGGCCCTAAAGCATGCAGTTTTTCATTCTCAATTTGTCATTAGAACTGTTACAGAGAAGGGATTAACAAATCAATGCAGGCTAAAACGAGAGAAAATCGATAGGAAACTGTAGTGAACTGGAACAAAGCTATCAATTTACAACATTCTCTGCAAAGAAATCTCATCCATACCTCCTTTTATGGATGAGAAAATAATGCCAAAATGGTGATTTGAGGTTAGAGTAATTCTTTTTTACCTGGCTGACCCCAGAACTTTAGGTCAAGAAACTTCTGGTGTAAAGTCTTACTTGCCTTTTCTCTTTCACTTGTGTTGGTGAATGTTATTGGCAGGTTCTGTAACAGTGGAATCCTAGGGAAGAAAGGTGAAGAAGGAATGTATTGTTAAGTTACCCTTATAGGAATTTGATGGAACACTCCCATTAATGGTTTACTTTTTTGTATTAGTAGAAGTGACTTCATTAATTGTTCCTTGTTTTTCTGTCTTCTTTTCTTAAGGAGAGCGTTACTACTGAAAAGTTACCCCTTAGTAGGATGCATTATGTAAGTAGAGACTATACTGGACTACTGGTCAGTGTACTACAGGTGAATGAGATGGGAGAGCTCTTAGTGGTGCCAGCTCTACCTGTTTATTGTGTTGTAACATTGGTCATTTCAGACTCATTTGTCACTGTGGAGTCATAAACTCACTAAGGCAGTGCCAGCACACAGACTGCTTCTGCCTGCTTCTAATTTAGGGATTTTGGATTTGGTTTGAACTTGGGTTATGCTCATACTTTTACACTGTTGATGGTGTTTGTTTTCATTTGTCTGATGTTTCCAGCATTCTTATCAATGAGTCATTTAAGCTGTGGGCTTTGCCAGTCCCTCTGGCCTCTGTGCTTATGGTGTAAGTTATTGTAGAGCTGTTGTTCAGTTGAAGATTCAGAAAAGAGAAACTTGTGCTCCTGCTGTGGTGCTGAAGTTGTTGCTATGCCATGGCACACAGCGAGTTTTCAAGAGTGCTGTACTGGGTTGCCTGCCAAGTGACAGGTACCTGTGTGTCCTCCCACCTGGTGGCTCATCTCCTTTGCCTGACTTCTCTAATTAAAACTGAAGTTGTCAAAAGCAGAAACTTCTGAACTCCGTCTGTGTTTTTCACATGGTCAAGTGTAGCCTGTGCCTTCGCCCCAGCGTTCAACCAACAGAACTTGCTTGTGAAAGGAGGAGGGGAAGAGGGAAGAAAAAGTTAGTGATGCATCTAATCCCATGAGAACAAAAATGTTAAACTGTCTCCTGTTTTAACACCTGCCTAAGGGTTTATTCTTAGTCTCCTGGCAGTTGATTGCTGAGGTCTCTATAAATTCAGTGGATTTTGCATGTAATCAGATGCCAGCAAAGATTGCAAAAACTCATGCTCCCATTGATGCCTTGCAGTTTTTTTTTATCAGAGAGAAAGCAAATAAAAACCTTATAAAGAAAGTTTTGTATTTCATTGTCAGAAAAAAATTGGTAGTTCCTTAGAGGTATGGTTCCAAAACCCCCACCTTTTTGCAACTTTAGCTCCCATTTTCCTCATTCCTCCTGCCCCATGTGTAAAGGTAATGTAAACAATCCCTCAGTGCCTTCCTTGGTAACAAGTGCATCAGAATGCAGTAAGGAGTTCTTAGGAATTGTTTGTTTTTCCAGAACAATGTTTAGCATAATGTTGTGCTCTTAAGTGTTAAATCAAGAAGTATTAAATAGCTAGATTTCTTATGGGTAATTGCTTCATGGAATTCCCTTCTGCCCAGCTTTATTTTTTAAGTTGCCAAGGTTTTCCTGCAGCCTCCATTGTTAGTTGATTTTGAAAGTTTGAGCCTATTTAAAGCCTTGTAAATCTGAGACCTTTGTTTATTTCAATAATAATGATAATAATAATAGTAATAATCCGGGCTCTGCTGGACTTCACAAGATGTTGCTGGGGGGGAAAGGGATGAAACCATTTAGCAAACTTTGTCTAACAGATCTCAGCAACTTTAATCCAGAAAATGACATTATGGTGTCTAACATTTGATTTATTGCTATGACAAGGCACAGTGCAGGTGTATATAACTATGCAATTCTCTTATTGCTTGTGTATTTGCCAGGATGTCAAACTTTGTGTTTGTAAATTCTTTGGTCTCCTTACAGATGCAAGCACAGGATAACATTTTTACTTCTTGAATCTTATTCCCTTCTGATGCCTTCTCTGTCCCCTATTTTGATTTCTCATGGTTTTGTGGTGTGGGTGGTTTTTTTTCCCCCTGTCTGGATAGAGGAAAATCCTTTTTCTTCGGTACTTTTGAGAAAGGGCTTATGACTTAAACACACAAAAATAAATGCCAGAAATAGAAAACAATGGATTGGGTTTTTTCTTTGACTTCTTGATCTGCTACTGCTCCTTTTTTAGGATTTAACCACAGCAAAGAAAAGATAAAGGCATCCTGATCTTTCTAAAGGTGCATTACTTGCTGTTGTAATGCAGTTAAAATGGAAAAGGGGCACCTCCTTTTGGATTAAATAGCTCTGTATCTGTAAGATTTAGACAATAATTGGTTTACAAGTATAAAAAAAGCCCAACTTTGTGCCTTTTGGGAGGACAGTTACAAGATTTTTTCAGAATCTTGTGAGAAAATAAGGACAGGCAGTGAGACACAAAGCTTTTTAACTATGTGGCTATTTAAATTTCTTGGCTTAAAGGTATTTCTTCCTCACCATGAAAACCAGGTAGGGAGGTGGCTCTTCTGCAGGGTGTGTCACTGAAGCCTTCCCTGTTTGCTTCGTGGATTAGATCTTTGAGGCTGCTGTGATAGCACATGAGCAGAGGTTTTTCACCTGGCTGTGTACAAGCCTGCTGGACTCGAGCAATGTCTGTGGCATTAATGCAGCCTGTAGGTCCGTCCTACCATTAGCCTTTTCTTGGTGGGGAAATCATATTTTGGGCTCAGCTGTTGTACCTGTGCTGGTAAGTTCAGCACCTCAGACAGGTGAGCAGCACTCTGTAATTGCTTTCATGCCATCAGAGCACCTTGAAAAACTAGTGGGTGAGAAATAGAAGAATGTGTTTTCTTGATTCTTCATCTGTGGTGGTCGTATATTAAAGCTCTGCAAAATCATCTTAAAAGTCTGGTCCAATTTGCAGTTTAGCATACGGCCACAGTTGGTGAAGCTGCTGTGGGGCCTGTGCAAAGGTAAAAGGTGTGAAAATGTTCCCGAATGGAAGTCTGGGAAGCATTACAGGTCCTTCCTACATTGTCTGCTGGCAGCTTGTTCAAATACACATTTTGGGCACTGTTACCATTGTTTAGTCTTATACCACTTTGCTTAATACAGTATACAAGTATATCTAAGGGATTCTGCTGTGGATTTGTGAGGAAAATCTTTATCAACATCTTATATTTAGAGAAGTTGGCAAAAGGCAATCTTTTCACCTTAAGTGGTCCATCTTGAGCACTTGTATGAAGAACTGATTCAAGTCTGAAGCCTCTGTTTGATCCTACCCTTTGTTTCATCTTCTTGAGTGGATTGCTGGACGAGGAGAACGTCTATTAAAACAGTTCTTATCAGCATGGGAAGTATGGGTATTTGAGAGCATAAGTTTTATTACCAGTGATCTTATCTTGAGCTAGTAGGTGTCAGCTTGTCTTTTGAAAATTTAAATTTGCCATGTTTGAAAAGATTACTTTGAAACTGTATGCCAGTTGCTTTAGAACACAGAGATTGATTTTTTTCACTTCACAGTGAGTCTTAATGTTTTCATTGGGAATGCAAGTCACAGGTTGTGGTGGGAGGGGATGTTGTCAGTCTTCAGAAAACAAAAGTTCACAGTCTTCTGTTTTGCTGTTTCATGGCACCTGTTGTGATTTGATTCTTAATTCTGTTTTAAAAGAATACAAAATATTATTTCATGGTTACTATATCAAGTAACCTTAAACAAAAGAGAAAATGGAAATCTCTGATGATAGTAATTTTTTCAGTTTTACTGTGTATTTCTATGACTTCTTCCTCTTTGATACTGCTCATTCTACTCAAGATTTGAATCTGGGACCTCTGTCACACAGAGCTGAGGCCAAGAAAAATGTAGAGACTTGTAGAAATGCATTTACATGGTCCAACTTTCTCTGGAATTTTTATTGTTCACTTTACATGTTAGACCTAAATCACCTAAACAAAACATGATACTGAGATTTGCAACTTCAGAGAATGAGAAGATACTTGGAACAGAGTAATAGAAGGCTCTCTTTTGGTTCAGCAGTTTGCCTTGGGTCTTACAGGATTAATTTACTGTCTCTGGTTTTCCTTGCCACAGCAAGTTTGAAATGCAGACTGCTTGGAGGGCATGAAAAGCAAAATGCTCGTGTCTTTTTACTTCGAAAGATTAGGATGGTATTTGTGAATTACAGTGATGTATTTAATAATCTTAGGATACAAATGTTTTAACTTAGTCAACAAGCTGTTCAGAAATATGAAATAGGATTTGATGTGGTTTTAATGTCTTTCATGGTTGAGAGATAATGTGCCCCATCCCCATCTTTTCAACAAATGAGGACAGAGTAGTATAGCATCCTGTTTTGCTTTCTGCATGGTACGGAGAGGCATCTGCAGTATCTTGTGGCCCAATAATTTAGGAGTGCACTGACAGTGTTCAGGATCTTCAAAGATGACCAGTTTTGTGTGTTTGCAGTCAGATTGGCAGAAAGCCAGTGAGAAGGGAGCATTTATTCGCTCATGTTGAGTTTATGCTCAGTATGCCATGCCAGAGAGAATTCTAAAAACATCATTTTATCTGAGGATTTCAAATTTAGTAATGCTAAGCATGTGAGGGACTGATGTACCACTGCTGAAACTAAATATATTCCAGGTTGCTCTTTTATCCTATTTTTTTTGCATGTACTCTCCCCCTTATTGTTTATTACTGACAACTTCTGTTAGATAACCTGTGTTACTACAGGGATTTCAAATTATACTGCTGTTGATTATCTTTCTGGCAACAGGTCACATGCTTCAGAAACATCTCTTCCGATTCAGTGAGGCTGGATGTGCTTTGTCTTTGAGGCCCCTGTAGCTGAAAGAGAAACATTTTGCTTTCTCTTGTAATTATGGGGCTAAACACTCTATTTTTGTAGTTTGAGGAATCAGGACCAAGGTCCAAAATCCTTTTATTCATATTAGATAAATATGATTAATTGTGATGGCCTTGTGTTGTATGCTTATACATTTGATATGCCAAATAGTACTCAGATTCCATCTAACTTTCTTGTTTTCTCTTGTATTCAGTGCTATGTTGGCTGATATTCAGGGAGAAAAGGAATCAAAACCATTAAAATACTTGGAACGATGATGGTAATTAGTTTTATGTTTGAGCTAGAAAAAATGGATCTGTGAATTCTAGCTTTGCTCTTCAGTGAGGTTATTTTAATGTCATTTGCTTAGTAATTTTTAATTGAATTCATGGTAAGACAGATGTCAGAAGTAGTAAAAATGTTGTGTTTTTACATGTAGTTTACAGATACCTAGATATAATTGAGGGAGATTACTTTGGTTTCAGAGAACTGGTATGAGAAAGCCCATGGTGGTTACACTTGTCCGAGCTGCACCTCCCAACAGGTCAGGTAATTTGCTTTCCCTTGTAATTCATTTAACAAAGATCTGTCACGCAGGACTGTAATCATTGCACGTGCTTTAGCCTAAGCTTCCTCCAGAGGTATTTTGCTGCTGTGTTTTGTCCTCTGTTTCTTTCTCTTGCTTGTTTGCCCAAGAGAGTTGTTGCTGTGTAGACCTACTGAGAGCCATCTGGTGTGCCTGCTGGGAAGCCAGAGCTGCACACCTAAACAAGCCTGTCACACTGCTCACATTTGTCATAGTGCTGGCCCTGCACCTGTGAGACATGGTCTGCAGAGACAGCTTTTTCACCTATTTTTAAAATGTGTGTTTGGCCATAAACTTTTGGATATTTCAGTGCATTATTTGTTAGAGAAAAGACTTTTCTCCAAAGTTCAAGCAGGTATAAGGAGGTGTCCTTGGCATTTGAAGGCTCTGCAAGGTCTACAGCGAGTTCCGACCTTCTGGGGGATAGCATTCAGGCCTGCCAGTCACTGTCTCAAGGACATGTTTTATCTGTATACTATGCATCCTTCTGCCTTTGGGAAGCAGGAACTTCTATACTGTAGAAACCTGAAGATATGGCTACTTACTTTTTTTGTTTTTAAGCTAAGGGCAGTACCTCGAGGTGAGATGCAGTAGCACTTTATTTCTCCTGGATCAGCATCAACTGTTTCAGCTGAGTATTAGAGCTGACCTGCCTGATCTTCAAATAACCTTTTTCTTCTTCTGACAGTGTACATTTTCCCCATTCTCTTCCTGGCAGATTCTGCTACCAGAGTTGCTGGAATGAGTAAAAGACTTAGTGGTCAATAGTTGCGTTCTGCACCTGTTTCTCAAAGCATAAAAAGTGCTACATGTAGAAAAATCCCCAAATGTTTCTCTCCTATCTTTCTGTATCTGTAAGGCACTTCAAACCTGCCATTAGTAGATGGAGATTGTGAAGACTTGAAGGCCAGCACACTGCCCATCATAGCAGGGCAAACTGCATCCTCCTGGGAGCACAGAACGAATGCACCAGTGGTTTTAAATGACTGTACAAAATTAGTTAGCAGAGTGTGCAGTAAGCCCAATTGCACCTTCCCATCTAGAAGTTGCAAAGTACTGTCCGTACGGCTGCTCTTGTCTCATTGCCATGCTAAAATCAGAAAGCCTTATGTACCTGCCTTGTGCTCTGAGTCATGTCCCAGTGGGCAGGGTTCTCAAACAACCTTTGCAGGTGAGCTGGCTTGGAACAGCAGCATAGTTCATAGCTTATCTTAGCAAAGCAGCTGCAAAAGAAAGAGGGATAGAACACGTATGGTTAAATATGTCTCTGATGGACAGAGGAGAATAAAAGGCAGGGGTAAAAACCAGCAAGCATTCCTACATGTAGTATAGCTCTTCATAGTAAATCTCCTGTATAGAATCCATTAGTATTTGTTTGCAGACAACTCAGTTCTATTTTACTCTTGTCAGGAGACCTGAAATGCAGCAGGAGTTTCTGGTTCAAGGTCAGTGTTGATGTAGGGAGGTGCACGCAAGTCAGTAGAACTCTGTAATATCCAGTGGAGTTGTCCACCATGTTATAAAATCATAAGATTGCTCACTTTCTGGTGGCTGCCATAAAAACTAATAATATAAAAGGTATATATCTGTGATTCATTTGAGATGGGGATGACAGTGATCATCTGTGAGAAGCTGAGCATGTGTGTTAAGGCAAGCTTTTCTTCAAAGTCTTGGGATAATTGTCATTGGTTTTAAAAAAGATTGAAAGCCCATTTCTACAAAATCCTGTAAACATGAAATTCCAGGTTTTAATACTTAAGTGAAATAGTAAGATTGCAGCCTCACGTTGTTTATTAAAAAAAAGTCTCTTGGTTTTAATCTAGTTTCAAATTTAGCTTCACAATACTGTTGTAGCTTCAACTGGGTTTCTAAAATGTTGTTGGATAATAATATTCTAGTTGTCATTTGACAAACATTCAGTTCTACAATCAGCTGTGCAGAGAATGCTTAATTAGGGCTATTGATTTGAGAAGTAAGGTAAAGCTGGAGATGATTAAGTGTAACAGATTTTAGCTCCATGGAAATGTTTTTAAGAAATTAAACATTTATTTATGGGCAAGAATAAGCATACTGACTTTGTCTCTTAGGGAGACAAATGAATGAATTGGTTAATAATGTTGTCAGTAAAATGGTGAGAGAAGTAAATGTTTGTTGTCAAGTTGGTGGGTTTTTTTGTTTTTTTTTTTAAATGTAATTGAAGAACACTAAAAGGTGAAGACGGTTTCAGAATGTGCTGCTGTATTGCCGTGTCTGTCTTGTAGCAGCTTACAGTTCATGTGGCATGGTGTAGGTTTTTCATGGCTGCACAGACTGACTTGTAGATTTTTTTGTATTGGATTTGAGAAATCTTCTGGAATTGGGCCAGAGGGTTATGAGTTTCAGTAAATGACTAAAAGTGAAATTGTGTCTAAATGACTCTTTCAGTGATATCTAAGTCATTGGAATGTATGTTATCATAGTGGCTGAAAAATCACTTAATTATTTCAGAGAGCTTTATTTTAGTTAATGTAACCCTCTTCTTCATCTAATACTGATTTATTTTCTGATCTATGGGATTCAGTAAGTGTTTGAATTTTGAATTTTCCGTGACCTATGTCATGTTAATGTGTCTTTAATGCTTGGAAAGCATAATTCATTCTTAAGAAGGTTTACGAAGTAGTAGCACACGGCTCCTTGGAGAAGAGTGAACTTTAACAGCAGTATTATGAACCTATCCCAGTATGTTTTAATGCTGCTGCAGCTGCTGTGTATGAAGGCAGCACAGCATTTTCTGTTCTAGCTTTCTGTTTGGTTGCCTAAATTTATTAGTAATTTGCCATTTGGGAGAGAAACTTCCGTATTCACCCTCTGTTCTCAATTTGCTTTGTTTTGAAACAGTGACTAAAACCAACCCATTCATCCTTAAATTGTAGAGACTTGTTCGGCCCTTGAGTAGTATTGATGATGCTGGAAATGTGAGATGGGTTGTTCTGAGTAAATACTCACAGAAAAGGGAACTCACTTCAGAAAAATCAGGAGTTCAAAAATCCACTCATGTGAGGTGATTACAGTTTCTTTGAAGATTGCATATTTGTTTCAAGACCTGAAAGTTTGTGTTTTTTGTTGAGGATGTAACTTTGCTTACTGTCAACTGACACTGACAGATGAAAATCTCGTGATTAAAATCTTAGTAGGCTTATTCAGCATGGAGAAGGCTTCAATGGCACATAGTAGCAGCCTGCCAGAAGATAAAGTGTGAGAAACAAAGGACAGAAATACGAGCATAAGGTTTGGACTTAATGTAAGGAAAACCTTTTTCACCATGAGGACAATCAAGCCTCTGTGGGGAGGTTGTACCATTTGAGCCTTATGGAATAGAAAAAGACTCATCTGCATAAAGCCAACGTGATGTGGTTGGAACTCGTGGCTGATCTGGCTGGGAGCAGGAGGTTGGACTAGGAAACTCCTGAGGTCCCTTTGAGCCTGAATAATCCTGTGATCCTAAGATCCTGTTTTTCTCCTCAAAATTGTTTCCACACATGCTTGAAATTCAGAATTATGAAACTTCAGTGCTGTAATAATAAGTTGGTAGAGGGATGAGTTTTCGGGTTGTGTGTTAAAATGTAACAGGCAAAACTCAAATCAAGTTCAGTTTACAGGAGTGATGCTTCTTAATAGGGACAATCAGTGAGGGAGAACAAAATTAAAGAAATCATTCTGGTTTTTCCTGTCAGCTGTAATACACATTTTGGGTGCAGCAAAATGTATGGAATCATTATGCAAGCAGTTCAGAGCTCTCAATGTGCCCCTCTGGATAAAATAAGGTGCTTGTATTACTGTGATAGGGTAGAAGCTGGCATCTTCTTTCCAGCACTGGCTTGGGGAAAGGAAGACTGTAACTGAAATAGCAGCTTGGAAAAAACTGCTTCATGGTTCAGTGGCTCTTTGTTGTTATTTTGTTTTAGCCCAGAAGCACTAAAATTAGCTGTCCTTTCCTCTTTGTTCTTATTTCCCTTGCACTCCAAAGTTTGCAAAGTAGAAAATGTTGAGGAGCTATTCTGCAGTTTAGCTATCATTACACTGAAAATCAGAGCCCTTGATCTGGTTTAAAGTGATCACGTTGATTTTCAGGGTTTGTTCTGCAGTTTGTCTAGTTATGTGCCATTTTCTAGCATAAATTGCAATTTGGTCACATAAAATTAAGTCGTATTAGTTTACACTGACAGTTAAATTTATAAGAATAAATTTAATTCTATGCCCTTCTCAATGTCCTCTGTTGTCTTTTGAGTAGTAATGGATGCACAGCCTGTGTGACAGATAGGCTATTGAAATTAGTCCACTAAAAACAGTCTCTGCTCTTCAGAAAATTAAAAACCCCAGTGTCTGCAATGTTGTGTTCTTCTGCAAGGGTAAACAGAAAAGGAGACAGAGTTGTTTAGAGGTGACACAGATGTGACTTTGTCATCATTAAAATATTTCTTGGAAAAGACTGTCCTGATTCATGAGAATCTTTTATTTGAGTGTTTCTTTAGAGTTGCAGTATTAGTCATCTAGAATCATGTATGCTGTCTGCAGTTCTTTTTAAGGATCTTTGCTTGTCTGAAGAAGTTACCTTTATTTTTATTCTTTCTCAGAGTGGTCTGTGAACCTTTTAAACACAAAGCCAACTTTTTCACCTCAATTACTCTTGAGACGTTAAGTCAGCTTGTTCCACAAATAACTGTGCTAGAAATAAGGCTTTTGTTTTTCATTTATTTATTTTCTACATATGCCTGGACTTTCTGCTTTGGGTTTGAATTAAAGGCCTCACAATCAATTTTGTGGAAAAACAGCACAGAGCCCAAGATTTTATTTTTACTTGAAATCTGCAAGAAAGCTACAAGGAACCTTTTCCATTCTTCGCAAGAGCAGTGATGCTGCTGTTCTTATAAACCGTGTTGCTTGTGGTTCTGGTTTTGGCACAGTGAGATCACTGGGGTTTGAAGAGCTGCATGCTTACAAACCCCCTAAAGCACCAGTCTTTTGTTAGGACCTGCCTTGGCTTTTCAAGGCTTTGTGCATGGTGTATAGCTGATATTTACTCCTTGTAGCTGAAGAGGATAAGGAATGGAAGAGCACCTGATAGTTTTTCATGGCAGGTAATGCACTTTTGTTAGGGGTGCTTGGGTACCTTCTGCAATGTGTTTTGGTTGAAACAGGAATGGAGAGAAGAAGGTTCTGCTGTGTGTGTAGAGCAAGTGGCAAAGTATTGAGGTGGGTGGCTCACTGCTATTGAAGATACCATCCTGTGGTTTTTACGAGGGAAAACGGCTTTATGGAGTGACATGGCAGGGTCAGCACAGCTTCCATATGTGGACAGTCCAAGCCTTATCAATTGAGCTGAAGGCATTAAAAAGATGTGACAGTGGACTGAGATTTTTTGAAGTGCTTGAAAAAGTTTGGTATGATTAAAAGGCAAAGGCAGTGTGAAAAGACTGTTAGGAATACAGCTTGCCATTGAACCTGTAATTCCCCATGATACCTATGAATTTGAATTTCTGTATGACAGCAATGCACAAGTTTGGGGTAAGTGGTAAAATGTGAAATAGTATCTTTTCATCCATAAAATCTAGTACTACAAAGGATGTCTCCTGCAGGTTTGCAAACTTCTTAGAATTCTCTATAGTTGCTGAAGCTCCAGAGGATTAATGCAGTTAGTTGTATCATTTTGTGTGGAAGAATTGTGGGATGCCAAAAGGAAAACATTATAAATAAGATTAATTTTTTTTTAAATATATGTTAAAAGTACATTAGAAATTGTACTAGTTACTTAAAGGTGCTAAATCTAAAAATTGTTCATGTAGAGAAGGTAAGTCATAGTGACTCCCAACATGACCTTGATTTCACACTGAGTTCAATGTGTGCATATCTCTAATGCTGAGTGAACTTTGCAGAGAGTTGTGGATATCTCTGCAGCATATGTAAAGGACCATTGAAATACATAATATTGATACCTTTGGCAGGATTTATAAACTTTTGTGGTAGTGACAAAACAGTCATTCTTTGCTGTTTCAAGGTGAAGTCCAAAAATAAGCACCTCAATTTATGATAAATAGCCTGTGTATTAGATGTTGTCAAGGGCTCTTGAGTTAAACATGCTTGAAATTTTTAGATTAGGCTGGTTTTGAGAGATGATGTGCCAAAATAGAACTGGAAAATTTTGACAGTGCTGTTGCATTTTTTTTTTCATTCTTCCAGGCACAGAAGGGAACAGACCTGTATTTTCTTATCTTCCCAGCCCTGTTTTGAACCTACTGCCTGATAAATGTAGACATTGAAGGGAAAAAACCCCAGACCCTGTTGAAAAAACTGTTTTGTATCCTGTCCCCCTAAATGCTTGCATGTCTGAATTCATTTTCCTCATGTTGGAACAGTGGTACTGCAGCTCTGCAGGAACCTGCTATGGCTGCAAGACTCTCTGGCAGCTGGCTTTCATGCCTGCAACTTGGCTTGTTTAATTCCACACAAAAAGTTGTGCTGAAAATGATCTGGACACAAGGTGTTTTTGTTGCTGCTGTTCCAGAAAAGGAGCCACAAGCTGGGAAAAGGAAAAGGCTTCCAGTGACAGATTTATTAGATGCTACAGCTATTTAAAAACCCCCAAACTTATCCAGAGGGATTCCTTTAGAAATTTGCAGAACTTTTCCGCTGAGTTGCAGGTTAAATATCTGGTTTTGTCAGGGAGTACTGTATAACAAGCTTTCACTCTTACAGTTTGATTGTCAGTGAGTCCTGCTCTCCATTGTGTATGTCTGACAGGGTAATAAAATTAGTCTGTGTTTCACCCCACTCTCTTCAATCCAAAACTGAGAAATGAAGCTGAAATGGAGCTTTAAGAATAAGGCACATTCACTTCTTGGTAAGTGATTTTGCCCCTGGAGTCAGCTTTCAGAATTCTGACAGTCCTGATCAGGGACAGCTCTGTTGTGTTGCACAAATGTGCTGCGAGTCTGTTCCTGCAGATTTGTTCTGTTGTAGGAAGGCGGGTTTATAGCACTGCAGTTCTGAAATCAAAAGTGTGATGTAAGTCTGGGAAACAACTTGAAGGCAGAGCATCAAGTTCTTCCTGAGAAGTTTTAAACTCATCCACTGGGTGAACTTAAAATGCAGATTTGAATAGGCAGCTTTTACTTTGAAAAACTAACAGGGATATCAAGTAACTTTGGGGTTTGTGTATGCATCACTTGTCAAGTGGTATTGGTTATACAAATAACATTCTAGTTTTCTGCTGTCCCTGGAAGGCAAAACTGGAGTTTAAGGTGTGTGTGAGCTTTCCTGTCTCATCATCAGTTGTCACTTCCTAAAAGAGAGGGTGACTCGGCAGCCTACAAAAGCCCCTTATTAAGTGCTTGGGTTTTTGAGCTGTGTTCTAAAGATACTATCACCTGTCCTCTGAAGTTTGAAAGTAGTGCACACTGCTCAGTCAGGAGCTAAACTGTCTGGATGGTGTCCTCAGCTGTGCTGCAGTCCCCTTGGAATTGTGTGAGAGAGCTGGAGCAGTTCAGAGCAGCCCAGCAGCCCTGGGTCTGGCTGCAGGCTGGAGGGCACTGGTGGTGTCAGCACTGCCTTCTGGGAGACTCCTGGAGCCCCAGGGTCCGGGATATGGAGGCCAGCGCTGCCATCTGGAAAACCCCTGATGTGCAAAGCTCAGGGGGAATGTAAGGCTGGCCTAGGGTATGTCCACATGCACTGTGACCCTGGGGAAAGGATGGGGAGAAGTGGCACCAGTCTGTACTGCCAGAGCTGGGGATGTGCTGGTGTTTGAGCTGGCTGGAAGTGAGCCAGGGCTCTGCAAGGCTCCAGTACAGAGCTGCACCAGCACAGTGCAAGTTTCCAGGCTGAGTTTGGTTGGGGTGTGATTTCAGTGTGTGCTCAGGGTGGTGTGGGCCAGTCTGCTCCTGCCTGTGCAGGCGTGTGCCGTGACTGGGTCTGGTACCCAAATCAGTTGGTTTAATGACAGCCTGGCTCTTGTGCACTATGCAGCCCACCCCTGTGACTGCACTGCAGATATTTGCAGGGCTGTGTTCTGGGGGTTGGCCTCTGCATCCAGGATTTGGGGGCGTGCAGAAGTTGAATAGAGTTGTGCTGGGGCTGTAGTCTTTGCTCTGCACCTCTGAAAAAACCAAAATAAAATTTCTTCTCATGTCCATATAAAAGGATACAGAGAACCAAAATTGGATGAAAAATAGAACAACCTAATGCATTCTGAGAAAGCAGATATTAAGACAACTGTTAGAAATAGTGGTTTATGTCTCTGAACTATTTATAATGTAGTCATGATGTCTCCAAAGAGAGCAATATTATATCACCAACATTTGATAGTGGTGCTCTGAATAGAGAACAGAATGCAAGACAGTACAGATGGCTGACAGACTGCAGCAAATTCCAGCTAATGAAGAAATGCAGTATGTTTGTTTACATGCAAGTTGAAACAATTGGCTGTTTAAAATTGGTTTTAAATCCAGCTCTGAGCTGTGTAAACATAGATCACCCTCATGCAGCTAATAATAAAATACATGTTTGCGTTAAAAAAGGAAAAAAGAAGCTTTCCTTTCAACAGTATTGCTGCAGTTTGATAACCTGGCTGTTCTGTATTCAGTGATCTTCAGTTCATGTGCAAATTAATTCTGCAAGAAACAAAACCAGTTTACTGAGTGAATTTATGTTTAGTCTCAATTGTGAATCTATATTCAGCAGGTGTAGGTTTTATGATATAATTTGGGTAAATTTTCCAATGCCTTCAACATATAATTCAAACAGAGGAAACAGTGAAGGCCCAGACATTCTGCTGGACTACTTCATCCAGTGGATCAGGTTATAATTTTGCAAGGAGTTTACACTGTGAATCATGGGGTTTGGGAGTGCTGATTCCTGAATTTTAACAGTGAATTTATGGTCGTAGTAGTTTTTTCCCTGCCTACTTTAAGAAATGGCATTTTTGAGCCAGCAAATCTGTTGTTATTTAACATTAGCACAGTGATGCCATACAAGAAGAATACTGCAATATCAGGGAGAGACAGAAACAGAAAGAATAAAAGGAGTAATTATTAGTACATGCTTTTCTGTAGTACATTTTGAAAGCACATGATTGGCTTGTCAGAGTATTTCTGAGAATACGATCAGTTTACTGGGGCAGCATTCATCTCATTTGCTATCATTTTTTAGAAGTATTATCTGTATTATAGAAAGCTGTTAAAATTCTGGAGCATGTTTCAGGGAGATGTTTCAAATATAACTTATTTGCTCTTGTCTTCCTTGCTGATGGGTGTTTAGAATTCATTTGCTGGTAAGCATTATCTGACAATGAAAATGTAGTTTGCTCTTCAGCAGCAGGCACAGTCAGCTGTTCTGCAGTTGACACAGTGAGGTCAGTTCTGGAGTTGCCTGTTGATAGGGAGAAAGCAGTAAATAGGATGGGTCGTTGTTTGAGTCCTTTACCATAACATTTAAAGTCTCACAATGCTGATGATATGCTGCCTTATCAAAGCATTATAAGATTGCAAAAGGTGAGATAAGTTGCTTTGTTGTGTGGTTGACTTTCAGAAGTATGTCTGTGCTTGTCTGTGCAAGTGACAATCCTCATATATGGGCTATATAGAGACCAAAACCAACTCTGTGATGTAGACAATCATACATGCATTTAGTTTATGCTGATGGGGTGGGTTTTTCACTTCACAGATTGTAGTGTGATGGACAGTTGCTGATTCATGCAGGAAAACAACCCTCCTGCCAAGAACTGGGAATCTGACATAATGCTAAATGATCTGAGATCCCACTCCCATGGGCACGCGTGGATCTGCAAATCAACCAAGAGTCAGCCTCCTAAGCCCAGTAACATTTGAAAGCAACCATCAAAACCAATGTTTGTTTTGTGGTTTTTCTCTTACTTTGACTCCAGACTCTGGGACTAAGAAGCAATTTAATGATTGTATCTTAGATTATATCCCCTAAAGTGCTTTCTTGATTTGCCAAGTATTTATTACTTACATAGTTTTCTGTGTAAACCAGAATCTGTTCTACTTTTACAGCCAGAATTTTTTTAACAGATGTTCAAGCAGTAACAATGCAGAGTAGAGCCTTGGATTCCTAGAGAGCTTTTGTTTGATTAAAAACAATAACAAATGCTTTGTAGAAGGAAATATATCATAGCAGGACTCAGTGGATGTTTGGATGCCAATACTGAGAATTTCCAAGTTCACATAGAAAAAGCAAACAAAAACCTCTGTAGTCTTTTGAAGGGATATAAACTTTTAAGGACCCTAAAACCAGACTTTGTATGTTACCGTGCAACTGTCTAGTGAGGGTTTCTCTTATGTGCTCATGAAATGCCTAGCACTGCAGTGGGCTGATCCAATATGGTAATTCATTTGCTCTTCCTAAAATCCCAGGCCTCAGTATGTATTCTCTACTTGAATTGGGCAGACGTGAGGTTAGAGAAGTGACTTGCAGAGGTTGGGATTTAGTTTTGTGGTCCGTGGCTTGGTAAGCTAAAGTTGAATGAGATACGAAATTTAGTCCGAAGGAAAAGCTGTTAAGAGGATCTGTGCTTTGCCAGACTCTTTGCCCTGGGACTGCCCTGACGGTGATCTTATCTTCAATAAATAACAAGGCAGCAAAATAATCTCCTAGTGTGTTGTTGATCTCATCCCTAGGTAGGAACAAAGAAGCTGTGCACCTCTAAATACCTTCTTCGTTTGCCAGCTGTCTGTGAGTTATGGTAGATCTGCCACTAACAACTGTCCTAACTGTGTCCTTCCTGAAGAGTCCTATTTGAATTCTCTTGGATTGTCTTGGGTTTAAATGTGAAATACTTTGGGTGTGTGAAGAGCATGTTATCCAGCCCAAGGCTGAGGATTCGTGTCACAGGTAGGGTGCTTGGTGATGGTGTAGGTCACTGGTGGGTAAAAGGTAAAGCCTACAGTAGTTTTTTGATGTTGAGTTTCTTCTGTGTCTACAGAGCTGCTAGTCTAAGGGTGCTGCTTTATGAAGCTGTGCTTCTTGCAGGGTTCCTTAGTCATAAAAATGCAAGTCTGGATTGCATCTTCCATCTGAAGATGAGAGGTCCTCCTTGGGTCAAGGTAATAAGTGATGAAATATAATTACCTTGTACATTATAATAATGACTCATATATTTATAGGTGCCTGTGGTATGAAATTTGGATGAATTGCACATTCTGATGGATGTTTAATTTTGTTTTCTCTTGCTGTTGGCTGGTATCACCCCACTTAATGGATAATCAGCCTTCTTGCTGCAGAGATTTTACATAAGCACTTTGGGGTCCGTTTTTGGGAATCTTGAGTTTATTCAGTAAATTAGTATGATTATGGTAGTGCAAAAGCAAAAAAAACCATGTAAATTTGTGTGGCATATGCCAAGCTACAAGAACTTTTTAGTAATAGTTCCTGCTCCTCAGCAAAACTGGTCATATTGCACGGGAATAAACTGCAAACAATTCAGTTTGTGATTGTTCCTGGTGTACTCTGGGACTGCTTTTGAATAATTGTTCCTCATGTTCCCTCCCATACATAATATCCTTTATAAATGGTCCACACCTGCAAGGCACTCATTGCCTCAGTGTATGTTGCCATACTTAATTTGCTGCTGCTGCTTTTATTTATCATCCTTGCTAAACATAAGTTTGTGCTGTTTTTAGTGTTTCAAATTCAGTGTTCCTGCTCTTGAGTAATTTAAAATACTTTGGTGTAGTGATTCTGAATAACTTTCAAACTTGTTTTTGATAAGGACTTGAGTTTGGTAAATACAAAAATACTCCACTGAATAGAAACAGTGTCTTTCCAAAGAGGGAGTTGGTAAGACCCTTAGATGTTTCATATCTCATGGCTTCCACCTGCAAAATATTAGCAACACATTTCATGTGCATGTGGTGTGCCTGCATTGCCTTCACTGCAGAACTCTGCAGTTAACTTCAGTGCCCAGGAAGGAAGTAGAGATTTGTAGTATAGTGAATTACTACCATATAATCCATGGGCTTGACAACTGGGTTTCTTAACTGAAGCCCAGGTTATGGCCATTTGCTACAGTATTTCCCTATAAAAGAAGGGTTTTTTTGCAGATAAATGGAATATGACCAAACTCCAGTTTCTTGATCTTGATTTCTTGATCTCAGAGATATTCACATGTTAAGACCCTAACTTTGGAGCCAGAACAGTCCTAGCTGTCTGGTATAATAGTGAGTGTTCCAAAACACATTTTACCCTCACACATTTATGTGCAGGTAAAATCTGAAGTTAATTGCAAGTGCAAGTGAAGTCTGAAGTTAATTGCAAGTGGCTGTGTTTGAAGGAGGAATTTGGTTCTAGTGCATGTAAGAAGATAATTTTAATAGCTGTAGTGAGATTAAGTTTATAGTTTCACTAGACATTAAGCTGTGGAGGCCTCTAGTTAAAAATAAATGACAGTGGAAGGAATTACGGCAGGTTTTAAGTGGCACAAGTTAGAAGATTGATTAGGTAATCCAGAGAAAAGGTACTCTAATAGCTTTTTCCTTTTTCAGCCCTTGAGTAGAAAAGATCTTTTGGATTTACCTTATGCCTAGCAGATTTAGTAGATTTAAAATAAGAAGGCATCTTTTAAATCTCCTGAACACTTTCTTGTTGTTGTTGCCTTTGACGTAAGTTTATGGAAATGACATCAGCTTAATTAGGCTCCGCTGATACAGTACTTTTCCACTGAATTTACTCGGAGCTCGCGAGTGTGTTGTAACGAACTGCACTGCAGGCTGCAGTATCTGATTGTCATGCCAGGAGCATCACTAGCGTAGAGCTAAATAGAGATTGGTGAGGAAAGTGGGTCAGGAAACAGGCCTACTGTACCTGCAGAGACTGCAGAGTGCAGCGGCAGCGGAGCGGAGTGTCCACAGCATGGCACTGTCTTACAGAGCATAGGGGAGGAGACGGGCTGAGGAAGTGGTTAGCATAGTGGGCACGTCTGGGAGCTAGTGATGCTGCTGCTTTTATCCTCTCTTCTCTCCCCTACTATACACACTTGTTTCGCTGGGTGGTTTTAGCAGTGCTCATTTTACTTTTTCTTTATTTGCACAAAAATGTTCGTAAAAGCATTCTTCCACTCCCAGAGGTCAAAAACATTCTCTCCTGTCCTATTAGACAGACTACCAGAGACATGCTTGCTGTTTGGTGTGAGGCAGTGCTAAATGTTGCTAAGGGCTCTTTCTGATGCTTTTCAGAGGTAGGAGAGGAAAAGGCATGTCGTATGCTGCTCTGTACACCTTGGTGTGGTTGTTTGAAAAGGCTTTTCTGAGCGTATCTTGCTTCACTTTGCAAATCTAGCCTTGCTGGAGGTGACATTCAGAATGAAGTTACAGTACAAACAGAAAAGTAGCAATAAAAACTGAAGCATTTCTAAGCAACCAGTGGGACATGCCAAAATTACTCAAGAAGTGGAAACTACGGAGATTGAATGATAAACACAGAAAAAAGGGAGAAAAAGAAAAATCCCAAAAGAGCACTGTAAGAATTTTTGCTCAAGTGTAAGAGGAAATGGTGTAAGGAACCAAAAAAGATAATTTTGAAGTTCTTGTTTCCTCTGCTGCCTGCTTTTGTCACTGTGGGGCTTAATTGCTGTAGCTCAAAATAGTCCCATTTAGAAGTCTTTTGGTACACTATATGCTCATCTATGTCCTGACCGTAAGAGGAGATTTAAGGCAGGGGACATTGATTGCCTAAAAAAACTACATGAATTTTAACCTTAGACATAGTTATTTTGATTATACTTCATTTATGTGTAAAGGAATGCCTTTCATTTTGTTTTATTCGTGAGATTTACTTGAGATTTGAGACCTAAGAGTAGGAAGGAAAGACAGAAAGGTAGTTCGCTGCTTTTCATTTGGGAGACTTCCATGCTAAAAGGCAATGTTTTTCAGGAATCTTTTGGAGTATGAATTCATTATTAATCCAGAAAAAGAAAGAGAATTTGGTTCAGAGGCCTTCAGACTTCTGGTGCCAAAGCCTGCCAAAGCTGCGTTCTCAGCTTCCACTGAAGCTTCCACTGCACTGATAGATGATGTAAATCCAAACACTTGTTCACTTATGCAGAAGGGTTGCCATAGAACAGGTTAAAATAAAAACTGAAGGAGAAAGAAAGTAGCTTAATACTTGCTATGCTGTCTGTTTTAAGCTTTGGATCTTGGAGACATGATGAGAGCAGGAGATGGGACCCTTACAGCCATTCTGTGCTAAGAAAAGCAGGGCAATGCAGAGGGGCACGATCGTGTGTCTTCAGTCTGCTTTCATTAATCTTGGATTGAATTGCTATGCAGAACATAACATGTTCACACTGGTACAGCATGAAGACAGGGCTGATGACTGTTCTGCCAGTAACTCTTTCCTGTTGTGACTGTAGGGAAATCGGTGGTGTGGAGTACTCAGACCACTGAAGAGTCTTCTGTCTTATTTTGTGATGCACATAGAACGATACTGGAAAAAAAGGCTGTGGTTTGTAAGCAACTTGGATGCTTGAAAAGAGAGTCATCCTCAGTGCTGTAATTTCCAGACTGTGTAATAAGTGAATGATAACGTTAATAGCATTTCAAAGACAGGAGAATAAATGCCTCAGACTGAGACACCTTCAGTTGCTGTAGTGGCATAGACAGTTTAGGGAACTGAATATATTAAAATTCATGGATACTAGCAGCATTAGTTTTATGTTTAAACCTGGGAGCAGTTTTCCTGTGAGAATTCAGCAGAATAATCAAAACAAAAAGAACTTTCTTCCTTACTATGGTTATTGCAGCTAAATCCTATGAATTTCCCAGTGCAGAAGTGGGCAATGCTCTGTGTCACTGCTGCTTTTCAGAATCATCTGCTCTGGGAATTCACTGAACATCTCATGGTTCACGTTCTGCCCTGCCTTCACATATTGCATTAAACAGATTATTCTAACCTATCCAATTCTGCATTTATTTAGTGCTGTAAGCTGTTCCAGCTCACAAGCCTTGAAACAGTGAGCATAAACACACAGGGGTGAGCAAATGTGTGCTAACAGTAGCAATGACAGCATTCCCTGGCTTTCACTGCAAAGGGAAATTACTTCAGCTCCTAAAAAGACAATTTACAGCATGTACCACAGGCTGTGGACAAAATCACATAGTGCCTTATGTGTTGTCTATTTCTAAATACCAAGTAAAGGTGTTGTTAAGCTATCGAGGCTTTTCTTCTTAGTTCTTCTTTTGTTTTTGGTTGTGAATATGGAGTTAATGTGATAACCAAAGGAGAAGGTGAAACTGTATGTGGTCTTTGCTCACTCTCTGGACTTGGACTGCTTGTGCTCCCCTGTTCTAGGCCTGCAGTTGTGTCACCTGTTAAGTAGAGTTTCTCCTGAGTGGTGGTGTTCTGAATACAAATCCTAGCTTGGTCACAGAAGCAAAGCATGGCTAAGGTTGGGATGGTCTGCTGGAGGTCTAGTCCAACCTCCCTGCTCAAGCAGGGTTCCCTGGAGCACATTATTCAGGATTGTGTTCAGACAGCTTTTGAATACCTCCAGAGAAAGAGACTCCTCAACCTCTCTGTGCAGCCTGTTCCAGCACTCAGGCACTTGCACAGTAAAGAAGTTCTTCCTCATATTTAGGTAGAAGTTCCTGTGTATCAGTTTCTGCCTTTTGCCCCTTGTCCTATGGCTTGGCACCAGCAGGAAGAGCCTGGCTCCATCCTCCTAACACCATCCCTTCAGATACTGATACACATTGATGAGGTCCCCTCTGTCATCTCTTCCTGAAGAACCCTTCTGGGTCTGCCTGCAGTATTGTCAAAGGATTTAGTCATTCCAGAGGGAGAGCCAAAGATTTTATAGTTTTTTTTTAAATGAGATCTGATTAAAATTTAACACAGTTAAATAACATATCTAGGAGCTTAAATACCCTACTTCTAAAAATGACGACAAGTGGAAACTGCAAGACAAGCAGGATCTTTAAAAAGCATCTGCTTTAGGTGTCTAAAACAGTGGAGTATGATTTAAGCCAGAGCATTAAAACTTTGGGCTACTACCTGGTCATTCCTATGCAGTGTGTCCCAAGACACTGTACAGGTGTGATGGGGTTTGAGCCTTTTTTCATAACTGAGGTGCTCCAGTCCCCTCCATAGCCCTTCAGCTGTTGGACTCGCTCCAGGACCTCCATATCTTCTTGTACTGAGGAGCCCAGAACTGGACACAGCACTACAGGTGAGCCCCTCACCAGGGCTAAGCAGAGGAGCAGGATCACCTCCCTTGGCCTGCCAATGCTCTTCCTAATGCACCTCAGGATACCCGTGGCCTTCTGGCCACAAGGACACACTGCTGGATCAGGGGCATCTTGTTGTCTACCAGGACCCCCAGGTCCTTCTCCACAGAGCTGCTTTCCAGCAGGTTGGCTCCCAGCCTGTACTGGTGCCGGGGGTTATTCTTCCTTGGGTGTGGGACCCTGCATTTGCCTGTGGTGCATTTCAGACCTTTCTGCTGTGCCCATCTCTCCCATCTGTCAAGATTGTTCTGAAGGGCTGCACAACATTCCGGGGTGGAACTCTTTTGAGTCAACCTCTTTTGAACAGAAGTTTTGTTTTAAAATAGGACCGTTATAATGAAAGACACTCAAATCCCACCACACTTGTGCAGTCTTTTGTGACACTCTGGATAGGAATGAGCAGGTAGTAGCCCAAAGTTCTAAAGCTCTGGCTTAAATCATACTCCACTGTTTTAGACACCTAAAGCAGATGCTTTTTAAAGATCCTGCTTGTCTTGCAGTTTCCACTTGTCGTCATTTTTAGAAGTAGGGTATTTAAGCTCCTAGATATGTTATTTAACTGTGTTAAATTTTAATCAGATCTCATTTAAAAAAAAACTATAAAATCTTTGGCTCTCCCTCTGGAATGACTAAATCCTTTGACAATACTTTGACAATACAGGCAGACCTGTAGAAGGGTTCTTTAGAACTCTGCATCTTTTGAGGAAATGCAAGGATTGTTGTGGCTTTTTTTTTTTTGTTTGTTTTTTTAAACTAGTCTCTTCAGGCTTGCCATGGAGGTGAGCAGTGTGTTCATCCTGTTCAATCTTTCCTGCAAAGAGGGAGGCTGACCTGTTCTCTGGCTTTCCTTTTGGCAACCTGCAAGCAAGGCTGTTCTTCCTAAACTGAAGCTGAGGCTGTATGACATGACTCTGTCTCTGCATCAGAGGTCCATGCTGCCAGCACTTGTGAAAAGTCTGGTTTATGAGATGTGCTGTCTGGGTCTGGGGTGACATGGAGTGTGCAGTGCACATGTGAATGTAAGAGTGAATGTGTGTATGCACCCTTCTAATGACTGAGAGAAGTGCTCTCAATATTCTTTCTCAATTAATTCTTGAAGAACTTGCTTATGGAACTAAATTTTCAGGTTCATTTAATCTTAGGAAAAAAATAAAATAATACCTTTAATGTCTGATTTTTGGAAATTCCTCTGCCTAATTTTTAGAGTTTGCAATTGGCTTTTAGTTTACAATTGTGCTTGCAAACTGGATTATGCAAATTTTCCCCTTGCTTTTCCTATTGTAGTAAAAGATAGTGTTTCACAAAATTTACTGATTTTTACATCTTTTAAAAAGTAAATATCAATTTGCTACCCATTGTCTTTGAAGACTACCAATCAAAAACTTGAAAAATTCATATTAAACCCAAGAATTTCCTCAAGAAGCTCTTCTAAGTTTGAATTCAGAGATGTAAACCCTTGCTCTCAGCAGAAACTTGTCATAATAATACTTACCGTAACACTGTGTTGGCCAAGAATATACTAAAATAATTTAACTTTAGTTATTGGTAGAGATGATGGAGTTCCCAGTGCTTCAGGTGTTCTGTGTTTGGTGTTTCTGACCTTGCAACTAAAACAGTCTGTTTGGAAAGTTGTATGGCCAATTACAAATTCTAATGTAATTCTAATTTCAGGCCATAGGGGCTTGGAATTTCTCCCATAACTAATGTACAACTCTTTCTCTTCTGGTTTCGGATGGGAGCTTTTCAAAACTGCTGTATTGAGCTGTATCATCAGTGCTTGATCATCATTTCACTTGGATGCTCTATTAATGTGTAGATGGCTTTCACAGTGGGATAGCTGCACTGTTAGACTACATTTTTCCTTGTGCCTCCTATGCTACTGCTTATGATTACTTGTCTTCAGAGTCCTTAATATCCTTATTGTTATTTTAAATTCTACAACGCTTATACTCAACCCTGGTGCTATAAATACGTGAGTAGGAGTGGCAGACTTCTGTTATAAGCCAGCATTTCTCTTCCTTATATTTTGCTTTTAGGATGTGTTTGAGTGATGAGGAACACTGTCTTATTTAGGCTAGAGGCAGAAGACTTTTAGACAGTCCTAAACCTTGGCGGGAAGTTCAGTGAGGAGAAGGGGAATCAAGCTATTTGTTCTTTTCTCTCAGAAGAAAAGAATTTCTAATATATCCAGATTTAAATGCAGTAGATAACCTAATGTGCAAATCCCTGGTTTCATGATTTTGCATTTAGTGTTAATATTCTACTGTATTTGAAATAAGGTAAGGTTATTCCTGTTCTTCTAACTGGAAGTCACAACAGTCCTCCTTTCAAATGGAGTTTCTTCTGCAGATGTGTTAATAATAAAAGATTTTTTTTTTTTGACCTTTCCCACAAATTTCACTTGTATATTTCTCATGCTCCCAGACATACATAACAAAAAGGCTGCCTTCTCCTTTTCCCAGCCCTGCTAAGAGTTAGCTTCTGCCTACGTAGTTTTTCTTTGTCTCCTTCCAGTTTTATTCATTGAAGATGTCTTCCGTGGTAAGGGGTGGGTTTTATTTTCCGTAGGAATTAAAAATTCAGTGCCTGTGACTTTAAAAACAGCAACAGAAACAAAGTAAGCTTATTAGTTTTGTTGTGCTTCCTTAGCAGCAATTTCCTTTGGAACTTTTTGCTATCCTGAAACTTTGTATTTGATTTCACACCGAGCTGATTTTTTGATGATTCACAAAAACTTTCAGATGAGCAGAGAAGTGGAAACATAATAGTTTTAACAAGGCACTATTAATAACCACATTTCAGTTTTTGATGTTGCAAATAGCTCATATAAAATTTGTTCAGCAACTGCTGGGTTGGGTTTGGTTTGGTTTGTCTTTTCCTGGGTGGATCATTTTAAGTTGGGAGTAGCTTGTGAGGTGGGGGAAGGTGGTCATCATGAGAAGACACTTTGGAAAGAGGGATCTGGGAAGTTCTGCCCTTGATATAGACTGGGAACTGCAAGTTAGTTGTAAGGCCTTGATCAAACCCATTGGCAGTTTTGAAAATGAGCATTTTATTCTTAAAGGTATTGAACAAGCCTGAAACCTTATCCTCTCTCTCTCTCTTACGGATGAAGACATAAAAAGTTTTTGATTCTTTGAATGTTTAGGAATTAATTGCTCCTGATCTGTATGAGTGATTGCAGTCACATTGTCCAGGTGTCTTGGATGGAAATGCTTAAGTAGTGCTGCTGGCATTCCACAGCCGTGGTGTGGAGTCATCAACTCACTTGGCTTGCCCAGGCTGATGCTGGGCACTGGCTGATCTGGGACTAGAGGGACTCAGTTCTTTGAACTGCAGTCTCAGGTGTTTTCTGTTATATCATCCTCCCCTTTTGTGTGATGTTCTGCTTCTTTGATTTGTAGCGTTCCAGGAAAGTTGGTTTGAAATGAGAAATTATCTTTACAGTGTGTGGACACCTATCTGATTTAGCCCAGGAGAGTCTTGAATAATTTTTGTTACGCAACTTTGAGGGCTGGGAATCCCTTGCAGAACAAACTTGGAAGGACTGCAGGGAAAGCAAAAAGCTACATCTCTTTAAAGAAAAAAAAAAAAGAAAAGTAATTATTACCTGAATTCCTGCAATTTTCATCTGCCCAATAACTTTTTTTCCCTTCTTAAATATGTTATCACAGAGACATTACTGTTGTTCCTGATTGGCTTGGCCTTGGCCAGCAGCAGGTCCCTCCTGGAGCCAACTGGCATTGACTCTGTTGGACATGGGGGAAGCTTCTAGTAGCTTCTCACAGAAGCCACTCCTGTAGCCTCCCTGCTACCACAACCTGGCCACAGAAACCCAATGCAGATACCCATCATGACTTCATATGATGGAGGACTCAGCTTGTTCCTCTTTAAATTGTTGCAGTAGCTTCTTTTGTCTTATTCTTGCCTGTTCTTCCAGAGGTAAAGTTAATATCTATTGTGCAATATCCTTTATTATCAGAGGGCCAAAAAATCTGAAGGTTTTCTACAACTCATCAGAGCTGCCATGATTCTTTTCCCCAAACTGTCAAGACTTGGATGTGTAATTGGGTCCGTGCAGCTCTCGGTAGCAGACGGTCTCTGAACTGCCTGTCTTTTAGTGGAGCCTGAGGCGACTTTTCTAATGAAGCTCTCTGGTATTGTGTGACAGCGTTTTGGTTGGAACTATATATACACAGTTGATGCTGAAATTATCTATTGTTTGTCATAAGGATGCCTTTCAAGAACACACTGTTATCTTTAGAGGTAGGTAGCAAGACATAAATTTAGGAACAGTCCTATTTAATTTGATTAGTTTTGATTCTTTGGCAACTTTGCGTCTTGTTGAATGCTTGTATCCTGAAAGCAAGTTACAAAACAGTTCTGTCATGCCGTTTGATTATGGGGGGATTGCTTTTACAGCTTTCCAGTAAAGAGATTGCATGCCAAAAACTTGGAAAATGCTGAAGTTTAAAACTTGTTCCTCCTTTAAGCAGAAAGAGCTGCTGAGGAAGTGTTTTCTCAAGTGGTGTTTGTTTCATGTTTTGACCAACTTCCTTTTCTTTATTTTTTGGGAGTGACAGTTGATCACAGCTTAAATTGTAGTGTGAGAAAAGAAATCTTGCATCTCAGGGGGAAAGGATTGATGTGTTTTTGTTTATCTGAAAAAGTGGGGGGACCGAATGAAACTGGTGTAGCTTAAACTTGCAAATTATTCAAGTGGTCTTCTTTGTGACCAACTTTTTCTCAAGACATATGCTGCACCATATACTTTCACTGCCTTTTAATAGCATTAGTGGAAGGATAAAAGTATGTGTGAAAATGAGCAGCTTAGATGTTCCCTGGTTTTATTTTTTTTCCTATTGAGAAATTTTTTCTTAGGTGTGGTGATCAGTATTAGAAACTTAAGGCTCTTGTTGCAGAAACATGCAGTAGATCTTTAGAGTCAGTAATTTTTAAGAAAGCAAACAGAAGATTGAAGTTCGATTACAACTGATCACACTTTTAGTCTGTTGTGAGGTGACAATATATTAGCTTGCAAGCTGTTGCCGTCAGATGGTGTGTTGGGTGGTTTAAGAGCCCAGTTCCCTGCTTTACTTGTGGAGTGCCTTGTTCTTCCCTCTAGTGTGGCCATCGCATCTTTCCCCGCAGGCATGTTCAAGACAGATGCAAGATGTTGTCTGATCCATACAGATTTCCATGCTAAGTGGTAATCTGAAAGTAGCCTTGGTAAAAAGCAAGATGCTTTACTGAAAAATTTCCTTGTGATGCTGTTGCCAGGGCAACTGTGTCTATTGTGTGTGCTGTGTGTGCTCAGCAGAGTCTGGCTCCAAGATACTGCAGTGTGGAAAAGCATTGCCTTTAAAACTGCCTCCCTTCCCCCGTTTCTGGTGGGTTTGCCGGCACCAAAGGCTGATAAGGCCTCCCTTATCAAACTCATCCTTCCTATTTTCCTTTTAGTTTGCTACTAGTTTAGGCATACTGCCTAATAAGACAGAAGCATGCTGAAAGTGGAAGGGCCGCTGATGTCGTGTTGCAGCTCAGTCTCTGTGTTGCTCCATAGTGATAATCCAGGGTGATTTGCAGAGGGAGGCAGCAACATGGTATGTCCTGTCACTTGCTCCCCAGAGGAAGAGGAGCCTTTTGTCTGGGGCAGTGAGGCAGCAGTGATGAGCAGTGGAAGAAGACTGGAGAAGATGTGTGCTGCACAGTGGGGAAGGGAAAAGGAGCACACAAGGGATGCCAGGAAGGTGGGCTGAAAGGACAGTTCATCAGCAGGAGCCCTAATTCGTGCTCTCTGGGCAGTGAGCTGGCTATTCCTGATTTTTAACCATAAAATGTTAGCATTTTCTTAAAGCAAAATAATGATGATGATGATGATGACATCCCCATCTGCTTGATGGTGCAGTTTCTGCTACTTTGAGGGGGTGCTTGAGGGATTCCATCAACCAGAATCACCTCCTACAGTTTCACCTGGATAATTCTCTTTTTCTTTTCTCATACATATTCTGCAGAACTGTTAGGTGTGTGTGCAGTCCTGTTCTGTGCTGGTTGTGTTTTAGTGGCAGATGACTGAAGGGAACCAACACTGTGCGTTGAAGAGGCTTGAGAAGCCAAAAAAAGCTGTTGATGTGGAAGTGAAGTGGGAAATAATTTTCTGTAATTAATCTAAAATGTATTAGGCTGATGAAATGAATTTCAGATTCTGCATTCCCTTTCCTCCATTGCACAGTCTTCCTGTGGGAACAGGCAGAACGCAGTAGGCTGGTAAGCCCCTCTCACCATGGACAATGAACACGTCCTGCTTTGTAAGTGAACCTGAAAGAGTCCTGTGCATCAGTTTGATGTAAGCTTTCACCCTCCTTTAGCTCTGTAGTTCAAAAGGGCTTTAAAAATTCTTTATGAATCAAAAAAGCTCCAGTTTTTGCTGTTGGCTATTGGGTTAATACTGCTGAATCCTAGAATAGGGCTCTGTATATTTTTATCTGTAGGTTATCCGAGTGAGAGAATGAAGGTGACGTGAGGAGATGCAAGGGACATGCCAAACAATGAAGCTGTGCTTGGACAGCATCTGAATGGAAGCCAGGGAAATAATTTTAATGCATTGCCTAGCTACTCATTTTTCCCCCCCTCCAAAAGAGTCTCTTGTTATCCAAGTATATTTTTAGTCTCTTTTTCTGTCTGGTCAACATTTCATTCATGTTTGTGTTGAATACATTGTTCCTTCAGTTTTCAGGAGACTGATGCCTCTAGAGATGGAGACAATTTCCTTAATTGCTGAAGCTGAGGTGAATGTTATTACCCTTCATGCTGACCTGAAAGAACCTTTTTCTTCAGGCGGTCTCACAAACAATTTAGTCTTTGATGTTTCTTACCTCCCTTTTAGTCAAGAGGGGGCCTGTGTAAGAAAGCATGTGAAAAATCGTTCCTTTCAAAATTATTTTAAGAAGCAAAATTTTTGCACTCTGTAGATCAGTCTTATACTGAATTTACTCTTTTTAAAGGTGCAACATAGTTTTCATCTCTTTCTTACTTCTGTTTGTTTTAAAATTAGCAGTGCCTTCTGTTCTCAGGAAGGTCCAAAATAGAAACTTAACTTCTAAGTATGGGCTTATATATGTTCCTAATAATGATAAATTTAAGGATAAGCTAAATATGTTCCTCTGTGTGGGTACATTATCAGTAATAGTCTTTTTACTCTTGCATACAAGATTGGCTGCTCCTTGATGAGGGGTAAGGAGAGGAAAAATGAGATAACAGTTTATGTGTAATTTAAAAAAAAGCCTGATAATTTTCCAAGGCAGAAGGGGAAAAGAGCTACTTTGCACTCCCCTTTATTTTCCATCCTGGTTCCCTTTCAGTTTTAGGAGATTGTTTTACCCTTGCAGAGTACAGAGTGAAGTCAACCAGGAAAATCTGCAGAATATTTTACTGCCTTATTTTCACTTATAAGTGATCTCAAACACATACACACACCATTTGCTCACTTATTAGCTCTTGTCCCCCACAAACTTAGCTCAGTAATTCTTTTACTTGTGGGTTGCAATGCTTACCAAGGAATGTAGCATGTTTTTTATGTAAGAATGCCTACATGTGCACACAGAAGGAAAAGAAAGTAGGAGACAGCAGAGGTTAAAGTCAGAAAAGAAAAAGTAGTCCAGAAAAAGCAGTCTGTATGACATTTGCAGATTCTTTGCTTCACCTCACACAACTGATGTGAAGACTTCAGCAATGAATGAATGGCCAGAATCGTCCGACATGAATGTCAAATGGTGCTCAGCAGTTGAATTGCAGAATATTATGATACTCTGAGCTCAGCAGTGGATTTCTTCCATCTCTAGCAGTAGTCCTGAGGAATGTTCTTTGAGCACCTGGAGAGATGCAAGCTCTTAAAAAAAAATTTTTCAGGCATTTTGTCATAAGAATGGTTGCATGCCTTATGCAAATATGACAAAGGTGTAGTGATTCAAAAATACATGAAATGTAGCAGGAATTCCCTCACAGGTCAGACTTCTTTTCTTGGACAATGGAACATTCAAAATAAGAGTGAGCTAATTAATCCAAATATTTTTGAGGTTGTGTGGTTCTAAAGGTGTCATGGCTAACCAAACTCTCCCTTATCCAGTAAATACCACAGTATTTCAGCACTAGGTTGCTGAAAACTGCCAATCCAGGGGGTTTTTTTTGCCAAGTAGTTAGGTAAGAAGTACCACTTTGTCCCTTGGAACAATTCAGATATTTTTGAGGTAAAATTCAATATATTGAAATAGTTGGAAAATCAGATATTGATGGTTTATTTCTGTCTGCAGGGGTTAAATGTGTTTGGAGTAACTGGAAGTGATGTGCTTCAATTCCCATTGTTATTTGAAATTGTAATAGCAGCCATGCCACCTCCATTAAGAGGATGTAGCTTTTATTTAGAGGAGATGTTGAAGAGGCTGGGCAAAGGAGTTAAAGCCTGTGTGCATCAGTGGACTTGGAAGAGAGCCAGAGGGCACTCAAGTCAGAGTGGCCAGAACTTTGGCTGCTGGCAGACTCCAACACTCACGGAATTTGCCAGTGTGTAAGCATCATGTATAGGAAGGAGGACATGGAGTTCACCTCCTTCACAGGACACTTGAGCAGTAGTTCTTAAATCTTTTGCATACGATGACCTTTGTTGTGAGAGTAAAGCACTTCTGAAGCTGATTGACAAGAAATCAAGGCAGATGAGTGATGCTGAGAATCCGCGCCCCAAAAAGGCATAGAAAACTGCACAAAGACAATTTGTGTCTTTATACAGCGAGGTATTTATTAAGGCAGTGTTGGGAAACCCCCAGCTCACGCTGGACAGAGTTCCGAGGTGTAAAGTCAGGGTATTTATACAATTTCTATGAGAGATTACAACATTTCTACATAAATATTCATGTCGTTGCAACACACAATTATAATTTTGCAACACCTAGTTACAATATTCATAGTAGATGGAGTTCAGGCGGAGTCAGAGGTGTGGTCATCCTTTTGAGGAATACTTTGGTGGGAGTTCCTGTTACTTCATTGTGGTAGTGGTCATATTTCTTCTATTCATCATCACGAACTTTTGACCTTTGCTGGTTCCTGCTGATTCCAAGGTGGGATGTTGCAAGAGTTTCGTCCTCAAATCCTTTGATCTCCTTTATCTGCTGTGAGTATTCCTTTGTAGCCCACTATCATCTCCAGACAATCCCCAAGTCCTGGCTTCTAGTTAAACATTCCCTAGGAAATTTGTGTTACATTGTTTGGGGATCTTAGGTTTTGCTCTGCTTCACGAGGTGGGTTTTAGCTGTTGTGCAGTGACGCTTCAGTTGAATCAGGTTCTAGAATATCCAGGAAGGAGTTTCCTTATGGTTGTTGTTCTTAGCTGGGCTGCGTGTTTCGCTGTATGTTACATGAGTTCGGATGTCTGGAAAGTTCTGAAACAGGGAGAAGTGCTGCCCCTTGACTTCTGGCTAAAGAGGGATGCCATGTTGAATCACAAATGCGCTGGAGGTGGGTGTTTTTTGTAATTAGTGGTGCAGTCTGGTGGGCTGCTGATTTTAATATAACCTGTAGTACTTTTCATCTGTTGCAACAATGCTGCTACTTTAATAAAAGATGTTAAAACTCAGTTGTTCAGAATTTCTGTATTTTGTATTCAATCTAGCGGCATAGACTGTTGTATCAGATGAAGCTGGAATTTAAAAACCATGTTATTTAAGTGATACTTTATAAATTGAAAGGAAAACAGATACTATGAAGGGATTTCTGATCAGTATATTTCACAGTGACTTTGTAGATGCATAATAGAATGTGTTCCTATCTTCAGGAGTTATTTTATTGATTCCTTTTTATAATGAGTATATAGCACTGCTCATAAAATGTTATTTGAAAAATTGTCTTGTTTGTCTTGATGATTCCTGTGCGCTGTTACAGAGCCACTTTGTGAGAGCAAAAGGCAAAATGTGATTTAACAGTAGGAGGATGGAAGCCTGACTTCTGTGCATGTGGGAATGTTGTAACCTTTCTGAATCAATTCAGGAAGTCACCGGCAATATCTCTGCCTTCCTCACCTTGATTAGGTTAGCCAACTCCCTTGTAGTCTATATAAAGAATAAAATGCTCTCCTTTAAGTCATGATGCAACAAAACATTTCAGAATGAAACCTTAAGGAAAAAGTTGTGATTGCAATTTCAGTGTCTATGATTATGGATTATTGAGGAAGAATCAAGTGGGCTCATAAAAGTGAAAGGGGTATTTTATGGTAAAAACTTAATTACCCATTTCTCAGTCATTAATAAGTTGGAAATAAGAGGTCCTAAAGGGTATCCAGCAGGTGGGTGCCTTTTCAGAGTTTTAGGAGAGATGGCCCAAGTACTGCATAGGTTGTTGATGTTGATGATTTTTTTCCAGAATGCCCAGTAAGTTTCAGAAGACTGGTTGAAAGACAATGCTCTGCCAGTGTTTTAAAGGACTGAACAAGATAACTCAATTTTAGGCCTGTCAGCCTGGTATTTACCTTAGCCAAATAACAGTGTGGCTGACATGAATTTTGATCAATAAAAGTTTAAAGGATGGATGATATAGTTGTTTCAAGTGAGTATGTGACTATGGAAAATACATGTTGTCAGACTAATGTGATACCTATTTTTTGTGAGAAAAAAGTTTGGTAAATGTGTCAATGTCAAATGCAGATGTAATATACTTGAATTTCTGTTGGGCAGTTGCCTAGGCAGTGTGTGGCATTCTGACCAGGAAATTATAAATAGACATAATTACAATAGCAACAACTAAAAAAATTAAAAAGCCATTACAAACTTCCAAACTGACTATAAAATGTCCTAGAAATATGACTGTAAATGGAAGTCTTTATCAAATACACATTTCTAGTGAAGTCACTAGTATTACAAAAAGTTATCTGGACTGTTTGTCTCCTTTAAGACTAAAGTGTCTAATTTCTTGCTTTTTGGGTTGCTGTTACACATTGAATGGGTATTTCCAGTGAATCGTCCATAATGATGCTACATAGTTGCTCTGAGAGGTTCCAACTAATTTAGAATCTATCTGTATATGTGAACAGTAAATGATTCTTTTTGGTATCCAGAAAGATTTATTATGCTGTACCTGACCATGGTAAATTTTGTCTGTCTCAGTCTTGCCCATTTATCAAGTTTTATTAGCTTCTTCTGGAGTTCTGATTCAAGAACTCGAAATGGATTCCTATTGCAGAACCTTCACTATCCATACTGTTTCCTTTGTAGGAAATGAAGTAAGAGAAATAAGGAGGGGGGTCAACAGAACTGCTATGTCTGAGCTTCCACTGGGCAGGCATTGCCCTGTTTAGGAGCCTGGTTGACAGAGTCCCTTGGGAGGCAGTCCTGAAGGGCAGAGAAGTCAGGAAGGCTGGACACTGTTCAAGAAGGAAATCCTAAAGGTGCCGGATCAGGCTGTCCCCATGTGCCAAAAGATGAGCCAGTGAAAGAAGCCCAGCCTGGCTGACAGAGAGCTTTGGCTGGAACTCAGGACCAAAATACAGGTTTATCACCTTTGGAAGAAGGGGCAGGCAACTCAGGAGAACTACAGGGATGTTGTGAGATTATGGAGGGGGAAAAATAGAAGAGCCTAAACACAACTAGAACTTAATGTGGCCAGTGCCGTAAAAGACAATAAGTATTTCTATAAGTACATTGGTAACAAAAGGAGGGCTAAGGAGAATCTCCATCCTTTATTGGTTATGGGGGGAAAACCTAGTGACAAAGGGTGAGGACAAGGCTGAGCTACCCAGCGCCTTCTTTTCCACAGTCTTTAATAGTAAGGCCAGTGGTTCTCTGGGTACCAGTCCCCTGAGCTGGAAGACAGAGAGCAGAATGAAGCCCCTATAATCCAAGGGGAAATGGTCAGCAGCCTGCTGCACCGCTTAAACACAGAGAAGTCTATGGAGCTGGGTGGGACCCAACCAAGGGTACTGAGGGAGCTCATGGAAGTGCTCATCAAGCCACTTTCCATCATTTATTATCAGTCCTGGCTCACTGTGGAGGTTCTGGTTGACTGGAGGTTGGCAAATGTGACATTGAGCTACAAGAGTGGCTAGAAGGGGGGTCCAGTTAACTACAAGCCTGCCTAGCCTGACCTCAGTGCCCAGGAAGGTCATGAAGCAGATCATCTTGTGTGCCATCATATGGCACGTGCAGGGGAAGCAGGGGATTGGGCATGGGCTCATGAAAGGCTGGTCCTGCTTTGCCTTCCTGATCCCCTTCTGTGACATGGTGACCTGCTGTGTGGATGAGGGAAAGGCTGTGCTTGTGGTCCACCTAGACTAGTAAAGCCTTTGATGCAGTTTCCCACAATGTTCTCTTAGAGAGTGATTGACTCTCTGTACTTGGCAGTGAGGCTGCACCTTGAATCCTGTGTTCAGTTTTGGGCCCCTCAGGACAAGAAAGGGGTGCTGGACGGAGTCCAGAGAAGGGCAAGGGAGCTGTGAAGGGTCTGGAGAATAAATCCAGTGAAGAGGAGCTGGGCTTGTTTAGCCTGGAGAAAAGGAGGCTCAGGGGAGACCGTATTGCTCTCTACAACTGCCTGGAGGGGTGTGGTAGCAGGATGTGCATTGGTCTCTTCTACGATGTTTCAAGTGAAAGGATGAGAAGAAATGGCCTCAAGGTGCACCAGGGGAGGTTTAGATTGGATATTAGGAAAACATTCTTCTCCAAAGGGATTGTCAAATGTTGGAACAGTCTGCCAAGGGAAGTGGTTGAGTTGCCATTCTTGGATGTATTTAAAAGCTGTGTAGATGTGGCACTTAGAGACATGTTTTAGTGGTGGATTTGGCAGTGCTGGATTAATGGTTGTACTCAATGTTCTCAAACATCTTTTCCATTCTAAATGATCCTATGATTCTATAATTCAGCTGTTTAATAAAAATGCGTTTTTATCAGCTGTGTAAAGTCACTTCAGACATGGGGTTTTTTTTTTCCTAATTCTTCATTTGTGTCTTACATTAAGGCTCAGTCTCTATTTGAGCCCTTGCAAATAGTATCCCTGTTTATTCAGAAGAGCTTTTCTATTCATTTTCGCATTGGACTCTTAGCAAGTTTACATTTTATTTATTTCCAGTAAGCTTGCTGCAGGGAGCTGTGCTGTTAGTAAGTGCTACAGAAACAGGGAATCCAACACTGAAGAGCAGAGTTACATGATACCCTAAAGGCATAAGCACCATTTATTTGGAGAGGTAAAGGAGCAGACAGTCAGCAAAATTCATGGCTTGATGTTTTTGTACAAGAGTATGGAAACTGCATGCCTGAAGCTCTTCTGGAAAGTAAATGAACCAAGAAAATTCTGTCCTCAAGTTGTGGTAGTTGGTATATGAAAAATCTTTTTGTTTTCCTCTCTTGTTTATTTTGTCATATTTTAGGAAAAGTTCTTAATGTGCTAGTGAGTTTTTTTTGACTATGAGTTGAGTTGATAGCATTTTTATTTTTACGTGCACGTATGTGGCAGACGGAGAGGTCAATGAATGTTGTGCTGGAAATCAGGCAAAGATTTGCATTCTTGCTGATAGTTATCTCAAATAATATTTTCCAAAGGCATTGGGTCCAATGAGGGACACTTCTAATGATATTGCACAGTAGCGGTTCTGTACTTTGAATAGCCTGCTTGTTTCTTTCAAATAGCATAAAATGTTTTGGAAATTAAGTTTTTTTTTTTTTTATTTTCCTCAGTGACACTGTATTTATGTACTGCCAGTTTATGCAAGCAGCAGTGTGCACTAAGGTCAGCAGGGCTAGCAGAGAAATGAACACTCAATCCAATTGTACGTGAGAGCTTCCGTGAACATGTAGTAATTTCTCTGAAAATTGGTCTTCCCACATCCCAGTGTTGGCAGTTGAAGAACTGAGATGTTTAAAATTCTATCATAAATTTGGATTTATTGCTGGAGGAAGCGAAAAAGCCTCTGTACTGTAAAATAAGAGAAGTATTGCATAATGACAGCATTGGATTTATTATAAAATGTTTTGGAAATTAAGTTTTGGATGCAATTTTTAAAGACGGATAGTGTGGGTGAAAAGCGTGTAAAAGAAGAAAATACTATAAGGAGGTTCAAAAAACCCCCACATGCTCGGAAAAGAAGGGTTATGGAGGGTCAGCAAAGCCAGACCTGACATCCAGGGGGCCACCTCCCTGTGGGCAGCATGGCTGGACAGGGCTAATGCAGTGGTGGCTGCTGTCCCGAGGCAGGATGACCCAGCCACGGCCACACTGCCAGCACTTATCTCCTCTAAGAGGCACTTGCAGGGACACTGTCTGCCTCTTCACAGCATCCAATTAGAAGGCCCCGACAGTCAGTTGTTTGAGGGTATGAACTTCGTAACAAGTGCTATTTTCCTTTTTTGGGTTCTAAAAAAAGCCAGGCTTTGTGCTATTGTGTAATCTTGCAGGCTGTGTATCCCGAGTTCACTGCAGTATATTTGTTATGGAGAAGAACTGTAGCGACATCGCTTGCGGTAACAGCAAGGTTAGGGGAGAGCTGAGTTCCTGGGGAGAGCCTATAAAATGACAGATAATGATAGGTACTTAGACAAAATGTTTGTCTGCAATCATTGTTTAACAGAATCATTTCATCAAGTTCAGAGTAATAGAAATTAGCACATTAGGATAGGTAATGATGACATTTATATGCTATAGTGAACTTCTGTCTTTTTGCTGTTTGCATGTACAGTAGCACAGAAAGAAAAGACAGGATACCAACTGGGGTTTTTTGCATGCTACAAGCTACAAATCTTGACCTGAAAACATCAGAATAGTCTGATCATAAGGATGTGTGTGTTTATGGTACAGTCAAATCAGTGTATAAAGAGATTTTGAAACTTTGTTCATTTACTGTTTTGGTTTGTTTCTTTTCTTCTCTCGGAATGGGGTTTGTGGCCTCAAATAAAGAGCGAACTAGTTGTAGTCCCCAAAGCAAACCTAAATAGATTGAAATGTATTCATCTTAGTGCCTCTCATTCAACTTAGGAGAGAGAGGTACTGAGACTGTAAGGAACTGGGAATTGTGCATGAAACAGTCTAAATCAAAGTAATTTTGAGAAAAATGGTGAAGAAGTTCCCGGGGGTAAAGCTGTGCATCTGCTGAAGACCACATTCATCTAGTTCGTATTTGGATGTGGATATGGATGTCTGTAATGTTAGTGAGGATTTTGGCCTTGTGGGATTTGTGCTGCGCAGTCATAGGTTTAGGAGTATGTGCACATTTACAGTCAGGGCTGCTGTGATGAATGATTTCCTTGTCAATGAGAAGGGATACTTTAGTCTTAATTTTCACAAAATAATAAAGACTGAATGGAGATCTTGTTACAGGAAAGAAACTAAAATTCAATGACCATGATTTGGTTCATTTTCAAAATGATGAAAGGATGGACAAAAATTGCTTTGGGGCTGAGGTCTTGATTACAAAAATGGAAAATTTTGACAGATTAGTGAGGCTGAGGGATATATAAAAGCAGCAGAGCTTGAGTTTCCTCTGAAATGAAATTCCTCTGGAATGAAAGATGCTAATGCTTTCTTAACCCCAAGGAAGTAAGACAACTGCCTGAAGAAGGATACAAGAACTAATTGGAAAATCTCCAGGCAATGGAGAAGAGCCAGCTGACCTTGCTGACTTGTAAAGATTTTTATCGCACTTATTTTGGCTACGTTCTTGTCATTCTACTAAAACCTAATACCACTGAGTGTTCTTACTGAGATCTCAGCAACTTTTGTATTGTCCTGGAGTCATCTAAAGATGAGGTGTTTTTTTGTTGGTGGACACAGATCTTACTTTGTGTTGGCATCTCAGACATCTCAATCCATACATCCTCAATTTGAGGTGAAGAGTGCATACTTCATTTTTATAATGTGATCACAATGTGAGCAGTCTTTCAATGTCACCACACTTGCCTTCAAGGAGACTTCATGGGTGCATGTGGTTTGCTGTGATATAAACCTTCCATGAAAATGCTGACTGCTTTGACAACTAGCTTTTCTTTCCTCCTTTTATTTTGTGCCTGATCTCTTTTGAGGTTGTGGTGTTTCCTAACTGATACTAAAAGATTAATTGGTTTTTGGCATCGGATTTTGTTTTGGCTGGTTGGGGTTTTTTTGGTTTTTTTTTTTTTTTTGCTTGTTTGTGAGGGCTTTTTTTTATTGGTTGTTGGGTGATGGTTTGGTTTTTTGGTGTGGTTGTTGTTGTTGGAGTTTCTTTGGGGGGGTGCGGGGCGTGGGGTTATTTGCACTTAAAAGTGTTTCCATCCTTTCAAGCACTTGAGACCCAAGCTGCACCAACTGAAAATGCAGAGGCACCCTGTTAGCCACAAGAAGCTGTTCCTGGAAGTGTGGTGCTCAGTGAGTCAGTGGATAGCAGAGCAGTTTCTCATGTGTGGTTGGCGTCAGAGAGGGAATGTGTGTAGAGACATATATATATAGATATATATATGTGTTGCTTATGGCATGCAGAGTGTAAAGGCAAACTCCTGGGGTTGGCCACCTGGCTTCTTGGTGGCTGTAAGACAATTGGCAGGGCAGGAGAAACTGAGTCATGGGAGATGGGACTGTGAAACAGTGGGTGGAGAAACAAGGGAAATGCTGTATGGGGAAAAAGCATTTTCTGTCTTGTGCTGCAAGTGATGCAGGCTTGGAATTAGTTTCAGGCAGGGAGGGCATAGATCATAACTGTAAGAGATATAGAGAGCTATAAAATCTTGCTTTGAAAGCTTACTGCATTCTGGCAGTGTCTTAATGCTTCTTCTCTTCCTTCATGCTTGCTAAGGTCCACTTACATGGCACATTAGCTTTTGGTCAGGTGTATCCTGAGAAGGAATGTTTTCTTCCAGACCATAATGCACAGGCTTCAGTTTAAATTCTGTTGTGAATTTTCTTGTTGTAGTGCAAAGTAAAATTACATACGAACTAAAAAGCCAGTCATGCAACGTCAAAAAGCAAAAGATTAAGTAAAAGATTAGGTAATTAGATTGATGAAAATTGAAAAATGTCTTGTGAGCTATAAGGACACTGGGCCTCTTACTTTTCACCTGCTACAGCCAACAGCTAGGAACATGCTTTGCATTAAACTGAACTTAGACTTGTGCTCGCCAAGGAATATGACTAGGTTAGCAAGCTGCTTTCTTATCAATCAGGAGTCAAATGATCCAGAAGAGGAACACAGAGTTCCTAGTAAGGGATCATTGGAAGCAGGACAGCTTTGCTAATTAGATTCCTTTTACTTTACTTATTTTATTTTTTCACATCAATAGAATTCTGCATACAAATGTAGTCAGACTGAGTGTGTCAAACAGTACAAATTGTTGTTATGATACATTAATCAAGGGCATGGAAGAGCAGCTCTGGGAGAGAAGATTCCCCCGTCTTATGTAAGTTTTGATCTGCAGTCTCTGGGTCACCTCGTCTCCTTCCATTAGGACTCTGATCTCAGAATTAATAAAATTTGCCATCTTCTGGCCCTGGCAATTTCCTTACAGTGAAATTTGTCAAAAGATATGAGATACCATGGCTAAAGTCCTGGATAAAAGTACTTAGGTACTCACTCTTTTAAAGGTTTCCTTCCCTTGCCTCCTGTCTCCCCTCTCCTCCCAAAAAGACCTATACTTTGCTGCAGTTAGAAAGTTAGAAATATTAGTGACTAGAATCTGGATGCAACTTAAACGTCCTGTCTTCATTCATCCTTAAAAATCTTTTTTGTGCATCATGCTCTCATCTCTAAGAAGTGCTGGAAGCCTCCATGGCCTTTCATGTTTTGGGAAATAATTGCATTGAAGTGAATTAATGTGCACTCACAGGGCAGTGAAACAAAAATAAATGTCATTGAGGGCCTTTTGTTGTTCTTGCAAAGCACCCTGATGTTTGGATGCTTGGGATTTTTCATTCTGCAGTCCTTGTTGTGAGTCCAGCTCCCTGTGCCTCTCCCTTGTGCCCCCCTCCCCATACTGTCCCCTCCCCTGTGCCTCAGTGTGGGGCTGACCTTGCCTGCAGTTCTGGCTCTGTCTCTTTCTTGATGGGTTGCACAACAGATCCTTAGTCAGAGCCCTGGGAGTACAGGGAAAAAAAAGGAAAGAATAGCTTTGTGGTCAAGGTACTAGCTTGAAACTTGAATTTTTATACAATTTGTCAGACTTGTTTTGTTATAGTGCTCCAAAGTCCCTTAGGGGATGGTTGACAAAAGGTATTTTTGTCTCTTCCTTACCTTTTGAAATCAATAGGAGGCTGTATGTCTAAATATCCACATGAGTTTTATCCTGTGTATGTTTGTTTGCTGTCTCCAAAGGTGAGAACAATACTGTCATGCCTCGTAGGACTGTGGGCAGAAAAAGGAGGAGTAGCTATTGTTCAGAAAGATCTCTATCCCAGATAGAAGAGGGACGTGTTCTGTATTTACCTTTACCTCTCCTCTGAACCTTATTCCCTGATAAACAACATCTTTAGTAGATAACCTTCTCTTCCTAATATGCATACATGTGTTTTCTTTTATGTATATACACACACATGTATATGGGAACATTTATATACATATATACACAATGTATTATTTTATTACTTCATATAGCATTTTTAAGATAGAAAAATATTTTAATCTTAAGTGAAATATTTTCTCTTTTTTGAATAACCTACTGATTTTACATTCAGTCAATTAATTTTTGTTAGGACTGGGCCATAAGCATAAAGGCAGGCTGCAGAAGGATGTTGGTGCTTTGCCCAGAGTTTGTGGTTGCTGTGCTAAGGTCTTTCCTCACCATCCATGCAGTTTATGTCTGTGATTATGCTATTTATCATACTATTTATGATTAATAAAACGCTGGTCCCCTGGCTGCTTACACCACATGTGTTAAATCTGGATGGATGGATGGATCTGAACCACAATCATTTCTAGGTAGAAAACAGCTTGCAAGCACACATTTTAAGGGAAGAAACAAACAATTTATATATGGTTGAAAGAGCACAGATAATAAGGTAAGTAAGTTCTGAGTAAAATGATCCCTAAGCATTCTTTACCAGCCTTATAGACATTTGTCAAATGCCTTGAGGTTGGTTATATAGAGCTGACAGTATCCTTCACAACTCTTCTGAGATTTCCCTTCAAACTGAGAACTTTAGGGTGAATTGTTTCTCTGTAGGGGGTCATGTTTCTTAAGCTCACAGAATGCTTCACTCAATAGCAGTCTCTAATTTGTCCTTAAGATAAGTGATTTTTTTTTCCATTTAAAACATGATGTAAAATTATTGCCCAATTAGAAAGCATTATTGTGTATCCCTGAATGTACTTATCCACTGGAAGCATGCAGATGTCTGTTGGAATTTAATTTCTCTGCAGCATGTTGGAGGTGGGGACAGAAGAGAAGTAGCCAGAAAATTATGGTTGCTGCAGTAAATACCAGACTTCTCCCAGTGACCTGCACTGACTGCAGAGCTTATTACATCTAATGTAAGCATAAAACATCTGTTCAGCAATGCTGTTCTCTGGCTGGCCTGTATTTGTATCAGCAAATCAATCATTCTTAACTGAATATTGCCTATTGTGGGGAGTCATGGCAAAAAAGGGGTGTCACATTCTAAAGCTTACTGTAAAAAAGATGTTGTGAAATCCCTGCAGGGCAGTGCTGTTCATGAAGCAGTGGCAACCTTGCTTCACCTCTGTGGTGTGGTCCTTCCTGAGCTCCAGTCAGGGGTGTGCCAGCAAGCAGGAATCCTGTGGGTGGATGGTGTAGCCTGTACTGAGCAGCATGGATGGTGAATAAGGTGTTCCAGAAAGCTAACTTTAGAGTCCCCCAAGGGTGTTTTTTTAGCTGGGGTTTCCTCCAAAGTCAGTCTGTGTTGTCAGGTGGTGACACCCTGCAGTAAGGCAGAGGTGTGGTGAACCTTGTGCTCTCAATCTAGCAAATTCTTCTCTGGAGCACAGAACTGCTGCTGGTATATGGGCCATCGAAGGTGAATCCAGGGCACTGCCTTCAGCAGCTTGTGCTTTTGTTTGGCTTCAGTCATTGTTAGCAAAACTGACACTTCCACTGAGGTGGCTTTTACCCACCCAGAAGGGGTGAGGTACCACCAGTCCTTGGTGCTTTGGAGTAGCTTGTACCCTGTCAGCCCCAGAGCTGTAGCAGCTGTGTCTGTGTAGTGCCTTGGCCACTGGTGGCTGCCATGGGGGCAGCTCCCCAGCACTGCCCAGTCTGTATCATACACCAATTCCTGGACTGGACTGACTCCCTTACAGCCTGATAGCTGGCTAGTGGGTGGCTCTGAACATGAGCAGGAGTAACAGCTGCACAAACAGAGTGCAAAGCTGTTTGAGATCACCCAGCACTCTTTTATTTGTTTGCAGGCTCTGTACCTGCTGCTGTTAGATGTAGGAAGAAAATACTTCATCAGGGAATGTATTTTACAATCTAAGTAACATCATGTCCATGCAGGGCTTTATTTTTTTTTTTAAACTGTAATGTTTCTGGAGCAGGTCCTGGCAGCATTAGCCACCAGCCTGAGCAGTTCTTTTGTACCAGTGCTTTTGAATCTGTGCCTGTGTTAGCGTATTTCCTAGGGAGGTGGCCAAGATAGGATTATTCACACCTCAGATAAAATTTATTTATTTTATTAGCAGCAGCTTCAGTATATCCAATTTTCAGCACTTGGTGAAGATGAGAATTTGCTTTTTTTGCTAGAAAGCCTTTTCATGTGTTTCCATGTGTGGATCTTGTTTCCATGGCATCAGCTTTTAAGCTTGAGAAGCACAGGTGGGAGCATTAGCCACTGAATAGGCATTAGGAACCAGCCCAGCTCCTGTGTAGGTCTGTCTTGTGGTGAGGATAGTGATGTGGGATATGGTGGTGATTTATGCATTTTAACAGTCAGGACTTAGAGTTTTTCCTGTCTGCAATATTGTGGGATAAAAGACTTGATGCAGTCCTCCTAGTGCTCTTGCACTGTATTGTTTTTCCTGCTGCTGTCTTGATTTTTCTGAAGATGAGGCCATGCTAGAATGTGCTGTGCCTGGAATTATTTTTCCCATTTTCCCAAATGCTTCAATGTGCTGGTTATGCACCCCTCTCCTAAAGAGTCTTTTTTGTCTTGTTGTGTTGTGTGGGGATGGCATTGCCCAGATGTTTCCATGTCACTGTTGTGATGCAGGTACATTGTGAACAGTAGTGATAGAGGTGTTCATTTGTAACACAAGTGCTCAAACCAGTTTGTGTGTCAGTCTTTGGTGCCTCTTCTCCAGTAAATACTCAAGCACAGTAAGCTGAGTACAGTTGTTTTATTAACTTCTATGGTTTTATGTTCTGCAGACATTGAGGTGATTATAGCTGTTTCTCTGGCCATAAAAGCTATAAAGTTATGCATGCACAAAACCATATAAAATTTTGATGGTATTGGCTTCTATTTTTTAATATAATTAAGCATATACTCCTGTTTTATATTTTGCCATTGTAAATGTGTTCCAAGAAGAATGTGCCTACTGGTTTTTTCCAGCTCAGTAGTAGGTGGAATGGGCAAGAAGGTGCAAGACAGCGAACCAGATACAGGATTTTGAGGGGGTTGCTTTTTTTAAAATTAAAACTTGAGGACACTCAGCAGAGTAACCTTGTGTAGAGTGATGTCCGTATTGCATAAGGCAATTATGCCAGCAGTGACGTTGCAAAAGAATTCAATGGAAAAGACAAGCCCTTGCAGTGGGACTGTGGGCTGCTCTTGGTGCTTGTGTTACCATCATCTGTGAAGAACTTAGAAAACTCAGTGAGCAATACTACATGATATATGCTAAAGCAGTTTAAACATCAGACATATTCACAGCAGCTGCAAAGAAAGAAAAGCACACTGACTATGAGTTTGCTTTGACAAGGAATTCATAGCTGATTTCCAGCATTAATGAGCTAGTAGAACAACTGAGTTCTATGGCAGTTTTTTTCCATTCCAGACAAATGACCACAGGGATCATATCACTTCAGGTTTAGCACACTGAGCCTGTATACTTTGGGCAGTTCTACAGGGATCATCTGAAAAAACAGTGTAGATAAGAGACATGGAGGTCTTCATTGCCCTTTTGATTCCCGGCTGTCTCTGTATGGCTCTGAGCTTGCAAAGGCTTAATCTGCTTTTCCTCTATGCCCCTTGTTGGATTTGGTGGATGTGTCAAGAGTGTGATGTTTTTGCAGAATTGTGACCAGTCTTGCTTCAGAGGATTGAAATGTCTGTGGTGACTGCATTTAGAAAAGAAAATGCCTCTTTATAAACAAACAAACAAACATTACCCCCTGCCACTGAGCCCCTGTGTGGGGCTGCAAATGAAATTTCATCTAAAAGTGAGAGCTCTTCAACCTTGATTTTGCATCCTACAAACTGCAGTTGTTTGTTTCAGGTTAATTTTTAATTTCCTGTCATAATTGTGGCTGTTTTTCCTACTGATAAGCAGTTTCTCATTTAGTCATTCATATTTCTTTTTCAGATTGCATGTGGCTCAGAGCATAATCTGGCAGTAGTTGGTAAGTAGCTTAATTTTTTAACAAATCCTTTCACCTTTTTTTCATTTTTAGTAGTGCAAGATGAAAGAAAAACGTGCACATCAAACATACAGAGTGATTAAGGGCGTTGTGTGCAGCTCAAAAGAGGAAAGTAACATATAGATATGGAGGAAAGAAAAAGAGAAACTGGTGACATAAGTGGTGATGATGAAAATCCGTCCTCGCAGACCAGCCCCTCTAAGGAGAGAGGGGTTGGTGAATGTAACAGCAAAATACACTTGCAAACTGCTACAATCTGTTTTAGATTGGAGCCATTGCAACAATTCAAGCTGCAGATTCAGAATAGCATCTAGGCTTGAAGCTGGTCAAAATTATCTTTGTTTAACAAGATTGAAATTATTAACATGGAAATTTTCAGTGACAAAAAAAATCCTGGGCCTTTTGTAGCTTGAAGCTTGGAAAATCTTCAAAATGTCAGTCAGTGGTAGTCAGGTTTTTTTAGTATAATGCAGCTGTTGTAATAATGATGAAAGTACTAGGAAGCAAATGTCGGGGGAGAAATTGAATTTGTGTACTAATTCCAGGAACAATTAGATTTTTGCTTTCATGTGAAGAGTTGATAACTGAAGTTTGATACATGATTGCTATTATTTATAATCACTTGTTTAAGAAAATCTTTAACTGTAGTTTTTCAAGTGCTTTGAAAAGGAGGTCAACATAATTATCCCCATTAATAGTCAGGGCAAGACAGATGAAGAAAGGAATTCTATGCTAATCAGAGCTGGAAATGAAACAGTTGTCTTAGTTTCAGTCCAGCACTCTGTCCACACAGATAGTTTTGTTTGCCATGACTGATGCACTGAGACGTTAAGAAAAGAATTTCTGTAATTTTTTTTAAGTGTGGCATGACAGATGTAGTTAGCAGCTCTATGGTATCCAGCCTGCTCTAGTTTTTTAGGTTTTTGTTAAGTGGCATTCTGTATATGTAGTATATTTCCATATACGCTGCAGCGTATTTTCTAATTATCCTTCTCCAATTAAACCTTGTAGTGAAATTGTTAAATTCTACTTAGTTTGTGACTGGATTTAAGAAAAGAGTTTCCCTCTGCCTTCTCCCTACTTGTTCAGTGTCACATGCCTGTATTAATTGTCAGCCTGGTGCTTCTGAATGTCGACTGAAGAGCAATCTTGTTTCTTGCTGAATTGATGAAGTAAAAGTGTGCTGCTGGCAGATTCCTCCAGCGTGCATGAAAGCAAAGCATTGAGTTTGAACAACCTTCTCTCTCCTTATGTCCTTTTAAGCTTTCTGCCTTCTAGGCAGAAATCTCTGGAAAAAATGGGTAGAGGAATGAAATTCTAGAAGAAAGTTACAATAAACTAAGAACTTTGCATATGTAAAGAACATCATATGCCTATCTAAGCTGTGTGCTCTGCTCATTGAATTCAATGGGGAAATTATCAATGCTGGAAGCTAGTCAATTTTATTTTAAGGACAACAGAAATGTGATTTTGCAAATTTTTTGAGCTAAAGAACTGTGATACAATTTATCCCTGAAATGAGTTTTTACATGAACTTTTTAGAGGTTGACTTTTTAGAACATTCTGTGGTGATTTCTCTGATCACTGGTCATTCTTAGCTGTTATAGCCCTTAAAGATATCTCATGGATTTCCATGAGTATGTCTACTTGATTGTACAATTTTCTAATAACTTATCATTCAAGCAGGGTCTGTTTAGATCAATGATATCATCAGTGTTTTTCTTAAATGCTTAAGTGATTTACTTCTAAACTGAAATAACTCAAATTTTATATGAAAGGTAAACTGAAATGCCTTTAACAGTGTAATATTCAAGCCACTATTTCTGACTGTATATACAAATGTGCTTGTGCTTTTTTTTTTTTACATCATCTTTTAAATAGAAGCATTTTTAAGACAGAGAGGCTAGATTTATGATTCATTCCACAAATATTGAAGTAGTGTTCCAATCATCTCACTGGTGATACAAGCTGTTTGATTTGTAGGGCTAGCAAGCAGTTTTTTTCATGTTACTTTATATAGTCTGCATCCATTTGTACACTTCAGTTACTTGAATTCTCTTTTCTTGCTTTCCTGTAATGAAGTCAGTGCAAAATTTGTCTGTCCTCTTCATTGTGATGGCACTTACTCCTTTTTTTGTGACTATATTGGTAGAATTTCAGGTTTTGTTTGATCATGAGGTAAATATTAGATATAAAGGAGAATGATATGAGGGTTGTCTCAAAATATACCTTATTTTCTAAACTCAGTGAGTTAACAGTTGTTATTAGTACCTGAAGAAGTGTAAACATCTTCACTTCTAGACCCCAGGGAAAACACATCCTTGTTTTGGTTTGGGGTTGTCCTGTGGTACTAATTCTAAAATGTATAGGTATTGTAATACTTTTCATGTTTGTGTGACTTTTCACTTGAGAACAAAAACCCCTGCCTCGTAAGAGACCTTGCACTTTTCACCTCAGTCGAGGATTAATCACCATGGGAGCCAGCCTGTTTTTGACTGAAAGAAAAGAATACTTATTTAATAAGAGTTGTATAACATCATATCAGAAAAGCATCTTCCAGCACTGAAAATTGTGTGTGTGCTTACTGAGCACGTCAAAGGCAACTTTTCTACCTGAGTGTGGTATTGCAATGGGAGTTTTGAACTTCATGATACTAAGACAGAATCTTTGAATGACTACAATTACGCAGTGGAACTAAATTGCTGTAAGAAATTTGAGCTTTTCCAGGTTTGTGAGTCTATGGTGTTTTCAACACTGAAAAAGTAAGGAGGTTTGACTTTTTACCCTAAACCACATGTGTTTAAAAATGGTATTTATGGAGAAGGCTCTTACCAGGTTCCTAGCCACTCCCTACTAAGACTTTGATTCTCCTTTTTCATGAAAAAGAGAGTAGTTACCTTTTAAGAGGACACTTAGCATACCATACACAGCTCGTGCAACACTGCAACTTAAATAATCAAGCAATATTAATTATGCAGAAGTAGAGATGCTGTAAAATGCAACAGTGTCTTGACTGTGTTTCAAGCACAGGATGCAAGACAGAATGCCTTGAAGAACCTCCAAATGTAAATGTCTTATTTTAACTAAAATGAAACCCTGAACTTTTATTCAAACCTCTTTGAAGTGGTTAAAAATACCCCAACAAACAACATTACAAGGATGACGAGTCTGTAGTCTGGCTCCCCAAAACCTTGGTAATGCATAATATCCCTTTTTGGTCTTGCTTTTAGTAATTTTCTCAACCTGTATAAATCAACAAAAATCCTCCAAACAAAAAATACTGGAGGATGTGTAGGGAAAAGTGATTTAGAAACAGTTTTAAAAGCTAGTTTAGTTTCAGTTGAAGTCCATCTTTAAAGCAGACTTCAAAGGGGAATTTGTGTGTTTGGAAGAGAGACGTGGATCTTTCAAATTAACATTTTCTGGTATGGTGTTTTGAAAAGGTGTTTGAATATGTGGTTACTTCAGACAGTGCAAATGGCTTTTCCTTGCATTTTCATAGTGTAGTGAATTCTGACTTCTTCTCAGGGCTATGTTATGTTCTTGCATGGAGGATTTAAAATGTCCTTCAGTGAGACAGTGCACAAATCCTGACGTGGATAGCTCTGTGTAGTGTCCCACACCACAGAGGCACTGCCCGTGTGGGTGATGGTGGGGCAGCAGTGTTCGCAAGAGGAAATAGGGCTTTGCGATTATTGTTGTTGTGCAGTTATTCATTTCATACTTGTCTCTGTCTCCTTTGGCTTTTTTTCTTTTCAGGTTTTCTACTTAGCACTGCTTTCTTCTCATGAGTAATGGTAGTGGACAGGACACTGTTAATTAATGTTAATTAACCAACTCCAAATGCCAAGGTGGCCACCCAACCGTAAGTGTGTTTTGCACATGGAAGCACAAGGAGACAAGGTCCTGGCTCATCACACTGAGCCCCGTATCAGAGTGTTCAATGCAACAGCATTATCACAAAACATTTTTAAAATAACTTCTCAACTTTTCTGCTGAATCATAGGCCCCACCAGAAGAGAGTTTTATCTCCCATTGCCTTTTTTGTTCACTGTATTTTAGAACAAACTTGAAGATTCTGTCTTCTCTGTGGCTCGTGCTACCACAGCTGTTGATATCAAGACATGGGCATTCACATCCTTCTGAAACTGGAATTCATCCAGTTGGAAAGTAAACAGTAGTAATAAATTCAATGGAAGAATAGCTTTTTTAGAGGAAATTAGCATAAAACATCCCTCCACTCAAATGACAGGTCATGCCTCAAACGGTCTGAATTAAAGTGTGCAGTAGTGCTAGAGAGGCAGTGAAAGAGTTGTTATTCTGTGATTTGTTAGAATTTGGTTTTATATTCTTATGCTGGTAGGACATACCAATTATGAGCTAGAAAACAAAATCTTAGGGAGCTGGTGATACACATCCTGAAATGGTGCTGGTGTTAATGGCATCCCAAACACCTTGGTTCCACATTTTGTAATAAGGAAGCTGAAGGGTTCCTAAGTGTGAGCCACTACCTCTTAATTAATGAGTTACGGTCTCTTAGAGTTCCATGATTCTAACTGAATTATTGTATAAAGCATCAGTCGAGGAAGTCCTGTAACAGCTTATGAAAGATGTATTTCTATGGCAGAGTGAGCACCAATGGGGAGAGGAGGCTGTGCAGGCTGATGGACGGATCTCTGCGTTATGCTGACAGTATTATTTAGATGTTCGCAGCAGCCCTACGAAGCCGGCAGATGTAGTCATGTGTCTGACATTTGGTCCCGGGGGACTCAGCAGTCTGTCATGAAGAGAAAAATCATAAATTCTCTCTATTGCTGTAGTATTTGGAGGAATCTTCAGCATACACAGTGGAGGGCACTGGTGTTCAGCAAGGAGCTTGAATCTGCTAGTCTGTTGCTTTATTTATTATGCATGAAAAATCCCAGTGCAGCCAGAGTCTCTATTGTAAAGGTTTCCTGGCAGACCAGCATGGAGTCATGTTGCAGCATGCTGTCTCTTTGCATTGTAGCACTAATCACATTCTCTGCTTATTAAAGGGCACCTGGCAGGACTTTGAGTAACCATCACTGTTGTCATTTTCGTGCGGGTTATATGTCGACCTTCTAAATTTTTTCTCTGGCAGAGCCATTTTGTATGTCATTTAGCTCTTAATGTGGCTTTGATTGTTAAAACAGTTCTTCAGACTATAAGCTGCTTTGGTTATATTTGTTGTAAAAAAGCAGCCTTGTTCATATTGTTGCCTGAGCACCTGAGTGGTTTCTACATAACTGGATACAGACCTGAGATCACAGTTTTCCTGTCGTGTTTAGATACAGTGAGCCCTAACAGTGTTACTCAGATGTCTTCTCACTTTGTGTTTCTTTCCTGTAGACTGTTTCATGCTCCAGGCAAACTAATTGTTCCTCTGGTAAGATGGAAGCTGAAAATTAGTTTGAAATTAGTCTGCTTTTTGTTGGTTTGAGCAAGTTATACTGACAAAATCTGATTCTCTGATCTCTTAGTTTCTTTTCCAAGGGCTAATGGAAAGTCAAGCCGCCAACTATCTTAGGAATTTGTAGATGTAAGGTGATCAGGAGAGAAATGAGGAAATGCTAATTTGAGCATTTGGAAAAGCTTTCTGATGGGGCTAAAAATAGTTTTGTATCACTAGTTTTGTATCATTGTCTGAAGTCAGTGGCTGCTGGCTATAGGAAATATGGATATTTTGCTGTGAAAAGCTAATTAATCCACAACTAAAAACAGGATTGCATTGATTCTCTAGACAGGAACTCCAGAGTTTAGGATAAGATCTAGCTGAACTGCATCTTCTGTGACTGAAATGAAGTTTTACAGCTACCTTCTCTTCCAGGCTTTGTCACTGTGTTGATGCATGTTTTGGGGGATTTGACTCTCCAGAATGCTTTGTTCAGCTTCGTCTTTTCTCTGTGTCGCTTGTTGATTTAGATTGTGAAATAATTGGAATAAAACCTGTCTCTAAGTGTGTTTTAGAACTGCATAGATTAATGGGATCTGATTTTTTTTTTTTAATACTGCATTACAACTGTTGCAATCACTTCCCTTTCCCTCACAGAGGCAATTTTGAAATATAATTAATCTTGGTGTGTGTGTCTCTATCTTAATTTATATCATTTAGCATATAAACAGGTCATCATGCGGTGCTTGTCATATTGTTTACAGTGTGGTTTCCTGCTGTTACCAAATACAGAGCTGTTCAGGCTCTGAGGATAAAAGCTGCTATTTTTCCTATACAAAAAGCTCATAGTTCTTGCGAAATTTTTAATTGAACTTTACGTATCGCTGTGGTGTCAGCTTCGAATTTGTCTAGAGTTGAGCTCTTGTGTGCTGTCATTCTGTTTCCTGCGAGACACTGTATCACATCTACGGGGACAAATCTGCTGTGTCAGGAGCCCTCCAAAAGATGGGGAGGAGGCAGATGTGCAGTGTTAACCTCTGGTGACAGCTAAAACCATCCAGCTGGAACCGTGAGGGGATAATTGTCACAGGAAGCCAGCAAGCAAATGCCACCAAGCAGGAATTTCGCTGGAAGCAGAATGAGAGCCCTTCCTTGCAGGTATCGGTGAAAAGTCATTCCACCTCGATTTAGGAAATTAGGGAAGATGAGAATGCTCTCAAGAGTGGGGACTGCAGTACAGATGCATGCAGTCCTTTGTCAGAGGGTTCACTGCATGGATACTAAGTATTTTGAAAACAAATTAGAGTTTTATCCTATTTGTTTACTTACCCCCTTTGCTAAGGGGAGCAATTACTTGAAAGCAGAAGAAAAGTATATTCAATATATGTAAGGCCTATTTATCTGAATTTTCAAGGAAGCAAGCAGAAGTACCAAAAATAGGCACTCTTGCTCACCAAAGAGACATCAAGCATTTGTTAGCTACAAAATGAAATAAAAGGAGGACCAAATGTTGGACTTCAGGGAGTCATCCAGAGCATGGAGGAGAGATGCTCGCTCAAGTAAAAGCATAAGGCCAGCAAAGCAGCTGAAAGCACATGGAAGGGCAACAAATTAAGGCTTCAGTACCATCCTACTGAGCAGTACTGAAATAACCTGTGCTGGTAATTCTGGGTTCTCTGCATGCAATGACCTCAACACTTAAACTTCTAAGTGTATCACTGAGTGGAAATTTTGCAGTTAAGTGGCTGACAGGAGAAAAAGGTGGTTTATATTTAGAAAGCTGGTGTGAGGAGTGCCCTGACAGTGCTGTGGGGTTTGTGGCTCTCCAGGAGGGAGTATCTTGTTATAGAACCTTGGCTTGACACCTACTTGTTTGTGTGTAGTCCCTATCCAGATCCTTTATGGGGCACTAAGAAATTTTGCTGTCAGTGCACAAGTGTCTGTGACCTGGCTTAGGTACATGCTGTAAGTGAATAATCACTGAAGGTTTTTTTTTTCTTCTCATATTTATTGTGTGTGTCTTACTATGACACTATCTTAAATATTCTAGGTAGCTTTTTGCTTAATAGGGGTTTTTTGTATGTTTGAGATTGGCTTGACCATGGATTGGGTTTTTTCACAAATGTACATTTCAAAGTAATCTTTGCTGCCCAGTTTTTGGCTTTTACAGTGCATTTTGGTCGCATGGTTTTACCGTTCTCTTTTAGTTATGAAGGCCAGAAAAATCTTTTAAAAAACCAAAGCTGAAGTCAGGGATGCTGACGTTGACATAGGTCTGAGAGAGGCTGTTGTAAGGATACATGAGAAATATTGCAATGTTGGTGGTGAAACAGGGACTCTTTTGGGGCAGCATACATATGCTTTGTATGGCTGGAACTGCACAGGACTAAATGCACACATCAAAGCAGACTGCCTGAAGCTTTTGCAAACCAAGGGATGGGGAATTGTTTCTCTACTTTTCCATAAGGGCAGATCCTCTTTTCCCACTTCAGGAATTAGGACTTGGAACTTGAAGGTAATGGAAATTATAGAGGAGAAAATCTGAAGGTATTAGCTGACAATCAAGATTATTCTACTTACTAATAACAAAGTAGAAACCATTCAGGCTTGCAAGCCTGGAGCCAACTTTCAGGGTAAAAAGAAAGCATTTTATTAAAAATCATTGGCTTTAGAGAGATAAGCATTAAAAAAAGTATTAGGGGAAAAAAAGTCAGACCAGAGACTAAAAGTTGGCATATTTGTAAAAATTACCCTTTACTTGTCCTTGCTTTTTGAACCTGTTTCACTCAAGTGCTTCTTTATGGAAGGGAGGTACCAAAGTAATTAAAATAAAAAATGCTTTTGAGGTTCATTTCACTATTGTGCTTTTTTCTGTGCTTTTTGCAGTCTCTGAGGAGCAACCAGGCTAAACTGGGACTTTTATTATTTCTGAAAAGCGTCTTCACATCTTTTTATTTTTAGATTGTTGGGCTTATTTGAACAGTGAGAAAGTGAGAAGGGCTGAGAGCTGTATGAACAGGGTTTTAAGAGGTATTTAGCAGAGCACATTTAACATTTCTTGTGGAGCAGTGAGAAGGGTTAATATATTCACAGCGATCCAGCAAATCAAACAGGGATCAGGTCAAGCATATTATACTTGTTTATGGCATGGTTTCAAACATAACTGTGCTTAGCAGGAAGCTGAATGAAGTGAGAGACTGCTGCTACATATAAAGGTCTTGGTGCCCATCAGTTTTTCAGGAGCAAAATGCCTGTATTACCTGTGTATTTGATAATGATAGCTCTAAACTTGCTAAAGATGGTAACACATCTGTCAGTGTTCTTGAAACCAAAGAAACACAACCACCACAAACAGCAATAACCCCCCGCCTCCACCCCCACATCTGTATTGATTTAAAAAAACAGTATGCTGAGTCCTTCTTGATAGATTTTTCAGATGAGATAGTGACATTTTCCTTAGCTTAGTTCTGGCCCACATACTCCTCTCCTCTACAAATCTAACAAAATAATTGCTTTGAGAAGATAATATATGATATATTGATTCTGGCATAAACTTTGTTTGTATATATTCTTGCACTGATTTGCTAAATTAAATGTTATCTAGGAAGACCTTCACATGATGCCAGGAATTCATGTTATAGGCTTAGCTCTCTCCTCTCCCTTTTGTGCAGATTTAGCATCTTATTATAGCCCTGCTCTGTAGCCTTGTGTTGGAACAAATTACTAGATTACAATGGAGTGGTTATGATGAGTAGCACTAGCTCAAGGCCATAGGTGGAAGAGGTGAAACTTCCAAATCAGTCATTAAAGAGCACATAAAGTCTAATTTTAACTCTGTTCTTACACATGGGCAATATTCACCTGCTGTTTGTTTTTCCTGTGGGCTGTTGTGTGACTGTGAGGTTACACCCAGGGAGCCTGGCAACCACATCTGCTCTTTTGTACACCTTTTGGTTTTTTTCAAATACCTTCAACCAGCTCATGCCATGCTGTATCACAGGGAAATTTCTGGTGCTTATTCCAGCTTGAGAGTAAACGCCGATGTTCTTTATGGCCCTCCCAGAGCTGGTTCCTCTGTGGAATTTTGCAAAATGTAGCAGATTTTCTGGTTTGGTATTATGTGACCTGCAGTGCTAGTGACTTAAAAATTTACAAGCTGTCCACAGATCTGCTGTTACCTTGTGAAAGAGAATCAGGCTGTTCTGAGTCCTCCAGAGTGCCACTGCCAATGACACTTTCTGTAATGCAAGACACAATCCTTTTATGATGTGTCAAGGACATACATAGCTAGAAGATTTTGGTTTCCATTTTTCCCAGTAGGAAAGAATTTCTGTCAATTACGAATTTTGAATAGAAAGAATTCTGAACTTGATGAATTTTCTTTTTTTTTCTCATGGATTATGCTCAGAACAACAGTTCAACCAACATGGACAAATTATTCTATCAGGATACGTCATTAACCATCTCCACTTGCCCTCTTTTAGGCATTTTGATACTGTCATGACCTTGGTGACAAATCTGAGTTGCCAAGAGACTGAACAAGTAAGCAGATTTGCTGTTAATGTCTAAGATATTAAACCGGAGGTTGGCTTCCCTATGCCTTTGATTTTGAGTGACACCAGCTGCTATCTTGCTGAGTTGAGACATCTCAGAAAATGGGTGGGATGACAAGCTACACTAATCCATATAATTCTGGGTAGGGAGCTCACTTGGCTTGAAAGGAATATTTGCTTTGGCTTTCAAACTTCGTATTTTGTTTGTTTGTTTGTTTTGGAGTTAGGGTTCTTTTTTTTTTTTTCCCCTTTTTGTTTTTTCTTTTTTTTATGAGTTCTGAGCATTTCAAGGTCTTTTAAAATTGAATGATATTAAATGTGTATCTCTTAAAGCCCTGCAACATGTCGTGCTTCTAAATGAGCACATGGGACACTTGGTGTGTGATGTGTCAGTGTGAAAGATATACGTATGCTCAAGGTCTGTTTTCCAGTGTAACCTGCTGAATTTCCTTGTATTAGCAGAATTTTGGGAGCTGTTACATTTGCCAGCATATATATTTTTCAGTGATATTGATGTAATAAATGCTTACTTGCAACTCCTGTAAAATGAATTGTATTCTAGTTTTGATAGTCATAGTTCATAATTTGTTACTGTTTCCTGCTGGTTTAATATAGTAGATCAAATCTGTGACCTTTACTTCAAGGGAAGTTCTATTACTGAGGCCCCCAAATGGGATTATATCAGAAGTACCAGTTGCATGTGAGTTCATCGTGTCAGTGTGTGCTTCTCATTGAACATGCAGAGTGATGTGTTATGTGTGACAAATTCGTAGCACTCATGGCTTCTTTATGATGCAGACCCTTTGCATGGGTGATTCTGGCCTTTTCTTAGAAGCAGGTGTTTGCTTAGACAAGAGAAGTAAGTGCTTTATTTGTGTTATTTCTGTACAGAGGAGGGGAAAAATCTCACTGGTCTCTGTGGTCAACCAGGAGTTGCTGAACAGGCCTCTCACCATCTAACTTGTGGTCACTGAACATGCCTTTAGTCTCCTCTGCTACAGGACTTTTTGGTGGGTAATGAAGGGTTTCATACCAGAGGCAACTTTTATACATGTTTATTTAACCTGGAGTCTTCCTTTAATCCCAGTAGTGTAGTTATTCCTCTCCCATAGAGAAATGCCATGCAGGAAGAAGGCAGCTGCAAGTCTCCCTGTGCCAGACTGGAAACAGGGTCAGGGTTGTTAGACTATGCTGCTTTTTTTGGAAGCATCTTGATATTCACATGAATTTTTTTCTGTAGGCCCAAAAGAGAAGAAATGTTAAAAGTATCAGGATTTGATATCCTTGCTGTTCTAAGACCACTCACCCTATTTTTAAGCTTTTGTTTTTTTTGGCCCTGAGACTCATCTTGCCGCCTACTAATGAAAGGAGGCAGGAATCCAAATGTATTCTGCTTACATCCAAACCTTGTGTTGCCTGCCATTTATAGCAGAAGTAGTATGATGGTTTGCTGTCACTCAGATGTCACTCAGATTCCTTCAGTCTCACTACTACACTGTTGATTAAGTTAACTGCAAGGCAAGATTCTTCCTAGGTAAATTCTGCATACCCTAAAGTAAGAAAAGCCTGAATGCTATTGTATAGCGTCTTGTAGATTTGTTGAAAAGAAGCAGCCACTTTAATTTTTTTAAGCACTGTAGTAAAGAAATCTTGTTCTGTTGACAAGTTCAGCATGTGTCTTGTGCAATACTTCTCTGTCTGCTTGGATCCTCCTCCTTCTCCCATCTGCCACCTTCTCACTCTAAGGAAAGGAAACTCCATTCTGTCAAAGCAAAGTGCCAGTGAAAAATGGGGAAGACTTTTAAGAGCAGCTTCTGGATGAGACCATTCACTAAAAGCAAAACAAATACAATCACTGCTCTAGTTTTGCCCTGTGTACCTGGTTAAGGCTGACACATGGTAAGGTACAGTCTCTCAGGTGTAGACTGTGCAGTTCACAAAGGCAGAATCACTTACCAGTGCCCGTGATCAGTGCTCCATGGCAACATGTTCTCTGCAAGGAAAATAGCATAAATACCTATTAAGCAAAGAGATTCCCCAGCAAGCAAATTAAATGCCAGAAATCGAACGAGAGTGGGGTTGGTGGTTTTTTTTTCCTCTCTAGGTAATTAGGGAAGCTACCAGTGAAGTATCATAATTGTAATGGATGCTCTCTAAGTCTTCTGAAGTACAAAATGTACTTCGTTTTGAAATATCTTGCTTCAGAGACTGTGTATTCCTGTATGTTTCCAGTTATTAGCTTTCTTTATGCTTTGTGAAGCTATTGCTTTCTAACTTTGAGAATTCTTTCTGTCTGCAAAAGTCTTGTGGTTTCCTTCTGCCTGATGCTGACTTGCAAATTCAATGTGAGCAGTTAAAGCCTAAGAACAATAAACATGTATTGTTACAGGGATTTTTGTGCATTCATTTAAGTCTCCAGGGCTGGAGCTCAAACCTGGTAATTGCCTTGATTAGAAACCAGTGTGCTGATTTTCACCCTTAGGAAGGATATCTCCACCAATTGGTGATCTCTGCCGAGCAGAGTTAAGGATTAGAGAACATCAGGACTGTTTCTGATAGTTTGGCTTGATATATCAAAGTATGGCTGTGCAGTCACCTATAAAATAGTGATAGTAAATGTGCCTGTGGTTTCTTAATAGCTGGAATTTAGTTGGCTCTTTGGGGTAAGGGCAGCAGAAATCAACAGGACTTTGTTTGCTGGAGGTACTGAGCCTGCAGACTGCACAGCTGAGAGTGCTGAATGCCCAAGGGAACTAAAATTTTGAGGTCCTGCTTGAGTCACTCCCTGCTGCTTTGGGCGCTGCAACTTACCCTCATCACATGGGCTTTCATGTGGCCATGAATTCGATGCTTTTCATTTCCTGTGTTTAACAAGATTTTCTAAATCCTCCTTCCTTGGCTGAGTGAAAGCTGATCCTACTGTCCAGTGTAAAGTCTTAGGATATGTGCTTCTCTCAACCCTAAAACCTAAGCAAAAATTATAAGACAGAATTTTGTGATCTCCTTACAAAATGTACCATAGGTATGAAAGCGACTACATAGGTGAGAAATGTGTAGCTATAACTTGTCTGAAGTCCTGTTTCTCTGGTATCACTTGTTCTCTCATGTACTGGCTCCACAAAAAAGCTCAAGGCACAAAGCAGGTGTTTTATCCAGTGATGAGGTGACTTCCAGTCTGTTACGTTGCACTGTAAAATACTCTACTAAGCTGCATTAGTATTGGCTAGAAGAATGTAGCTTGAAGTCAGGTTTGGACCATGTTTTAAGCTGTTAAATGCCTGGCCAAGACAGTAAAATGTTGATGATGCTGCAGTACTGCAAAGCTGTAACTTGGTGAATAAATGCCTTCTATAGTATAACACACCTCATTTTGGTATTCTGTACATGACGTGCAAAAATGAAAGGCATTTCTAGATGCAGAAATTAAAAAAAATAATTTTGTTCCATTAATTTAAGCAAGAAAATGCTAAGCAGAAGTTTCTTCCATCTAATTATATTTTCCCCCCTCAGCTTGAGGCGGATCTAGCAGGTACATACTCTTTCCCTAAATATAGAGAAACTATGCTGAAGGAAATTGCTGACAAATGGTGGAAAACCATGTGATAAATTAGTATACAGTGGGAAAGTTAACTTGGGATTACATGGTGCAATGATCCATCTGTCTTGGCTTTTTTTTTATTTTATTTTTTTATTTTATTTTAAAAAACTGTTCCATGGCTCAGAAGAGCTGGAGTTCAGCTGTTATGCTATCCCTAGCAAGAACAATATCCAAGAAGTCCCCATGGATCTGTGACAAGTAAGTTTATCTGGAAATTAACTTCATTCACTTCTAGTGATCACTGTCTTTGGGTACTCCTTTCCAAATTTTTACTGTTTTCATATTCTGGTGATGCAGGATGATTATATGGTAGTACTCCTCAATTGCTTCTTACTTTTCATACAGATTGCAGCCTCTTCACTGCATAGTTGTAATTTCTAATGTCAGAACCAGGCAGACACAGGCATTTAGTACTTTAACCCTTACAGGAAGCAACTAGATTGTTCTGTAGATACACGTGATGCATTGACACAGATGTGTGGACTGTTTACACATTGATAATGACTCAAAGATGTGAAAACAGTTGTACAGAAGTAACTTCTGGATGTCATTTGTCTTTCATTCATATTTCAGGACTACAGTTCAACAACTTCGGCTTTTTTCTCTTCATATTACAATAATTTTAAATATTAATGCTTAAATTAAAATAATGTTAATTCCCCTCTCATAAAAGGCTAGGCTGCTAGTGTAGAATATAATAGAAAATATTTCTAAGTATTTTTGCATCTGGTTCTGAGATTCTTCCAGTTTGTAGAATCCCTCCTTTTAAGGAGAGGATAAAATAGGTTTTAGCTGTCTCAATCCCTACTGTGTTTTTCAGAATAATCTGAGGGATGCTCAAAGAGAGATTTTTCAAGGCCTTTCTTGATGTGGGGTTCCAAGGCAACTGCTAAATAACTTCAAACATCCTACACTCTGTAATCTTCTCAGTACTTACCTACCCTTCTCACCAAAAAGTCTTGAGGGTTGGCTGAATTTGGTAATCTTCCAAGTTTTGTCACTGTCATTCACTGCTGAAAATTTCAGGTGCATCACTCTGTGTATTTTGGACAGTCAGAGTGACACAGAAGTGACAGGGAAGTTGATACTGCTGTTTTTGTGAAACCATTCAGTGACAGATGAGTTGCAGCAAGATGGATGACTTCTGAACAGAGAGGGAACAGATTTCTCTGCAGGGCACAAGGTTCTGATAAATGTTTTTACAGAGGGTATAAGATGGCCTATTTAATAATTTCACTAAAAGTGCAGCTGAGCCTTTGATCTGAATGCTAAGCAATTAATTTTTCTAATATTTTTGTTAGGGTAGCAGTAATCAGGCATTCCTTTAAAACTCATCTAGTTTGACCCTTGTCAATTTGGTGTCTTTTCAGTGTCCTTATGTATGTTTTCCCAAAACTGCTTCAGTTTTATTTTAACATTGATTGGTTGCCTTCTGAAAGCTCAGCATCTCTTGCTGTTCAGGATTTGTGGTTTCTCTTTTGTCTCAGACTGGCTCTTTGCATACAATATTTAGCCATGTTGTTGTTTTGATAAAAAAATTCATCTTAAGGGTAGTCTCAGCTTTCCTGTCATGCATTGGTGCTGCTGTTCTTCGTGTTAATCAAACTGGAACAACTCGGCCTTGTGCAAGTCAATGCTCAACAGAAAAAAGAATGTAGTCTGTAACTATTCAGAGCTGTGAATGTTCCGTCAGAGTACTGGGAGCTGCAGTGCACAAAGGGAGCAGTGGTCTGTAAATAAGTAAAAGGCTCCAGCCTCCAGAATGCGCAAAGCCTCCATCTTCATTACTGAGTTGGTTCAGAACAGCTGCAATAAAGGAGAAGGGGCAAACAGGTTTGTAAAAAGCACAGAAAGTGCTTCGTTTTCCTGATAAATAAGACATTCCACCTCTGAGAATGCTCCTGCCAAATTTGCTCAGCCTTCTATCTTTCACACAGGAGGTTGAATCAGGCATCATAAAGAATGACCAAGAAGAGGGAAATATATGGGCTTTGTGTCTAAACGTGAAAACTTCATGCAGGTGTGATAGTTGAAGACACAGCACTTTCTTTTGGGTAGAGAAGTGGGATATGCAATTTCCAAGAGGCAGATACTTTGTGTATCTTTGCCTGATTCAAGACAAATAGCTGAAGTGACATAGCCAGGCTGCTAGCTTGCATTTTATAATCCTGAGAATGAGGAACATTTATATGAGCACTTAGACAGTGCATGCAAATCTTGGTTATTCTCCATAAAGCTCTTCAAATTCGTTCTTACATAGCTTCTGGTTTCTGGGACAGCAATGCCCAAATGTAATTAATAAAGGAGTGACAGAGACTAGACCAAAGGTCTAGTGTCTTAAAGGACTTGTCATCTTAACCCAAGGTTCTCCTTGAACTCTGAATGCATAGTAACTTAGTAGCCTAATTCTGACCTGGTTTAGAAGTATATCTGCTCTCCAAATGCGACTTAGGTACAATGATGAAACTAAAAAGAACATCCTCTCAGAAGTGACTTAAAAAAGGATTCAGTGGCAAGGTTTTATTTAATCATCTGTGTTACACTGTGGTCCAAGAGCCAGTTTCAGGCTGGAACGTAGCAATGTCAAAAAAAAAAGTGTAGTTTTGTATTTAAGGTTTATATTTATGGTTTCAGTTTAAATTGAGCCCGAGTGCAAATCTTGCACTGGGTTTGTTCCCTACACAGAGGGCATGGCCTCCCTGATGCAGCCCTGAGGGCTACCATTGCTGGCTGCAGGGCAGTGTGAGAATTTCCTCTCCACAGTGCTTTGCTGTATCTGTGCCTGGGCTCTTCACAGACCAGGCAGGGATCCCATTTGAAGGAGTACATTCTCAATGGTCACTGCCATGGTGTAATGTCTCATAAGATTATTAAATATATCTGTGAGTGTGTAGATCAGCTTAAACTATGCCTGATGCTTTTCTGCTTAGGAGCATTTAATTCTGTATATTTTAAAAGTATGTTTATCCAAAGGCCTCCAGAGATGCCTTTCATGGCTGGACGCAGATAATTGAGAGTTGGCAGTTTTCCTGCTCCTGGATGTCAGGTAGCCTTTCAGTGAACCTGGTCCTTGCAGAGGTATCTGTTCCCTGTGGCACAGGGGTGGAAAGCTGTAGCTCGAAAATGATTTGGAAATTTCAGTTGCAGTGATGGCTCTTTACCACATCGAGGTTTTAAGGAACCTGGCTTTCAGCCTCAAGAGGCAGGGCTGACCTTGGGTTACCCAATGTCTGACTTCATGGCTAATAAGGAAATCTGACAAATGTGTGAGTACTGCAGAGGGATTCACGTAATGAACAGAACACCTTCTCCTTCCCAAATAGCTCCCTTGCAACATTTAACTCTGCAGCAACTACTGCTGTTTTGTGAATGAAGCAGGTGGATTCCACAGCAGTCTTTGTGCACGCTCCCCACCCTGCATTTCGCTCACAAAATGGGAATTATATTTCAGGGGTTTTGCAAGCAACACAACAGCAAAACCACACATGGCACACAGGCAATACTGCTGCTAGATTTGGTGAAATGTAACTTCTCATTCTTTCATAAGGCTCCTTTTCTGGGAACTGAAAGTATCCTGTTAATGTTGGGGTTTGTCAGGAAGTGGCCGAAAACTGGAGAGTAAATTTTACAGTAATACTATTTCATTCCTTATTGACCACGTCCTTCTCAATTTGTAAGAGGGCAATGATGGGATGCAATTTTGATACCTGATGAAATAAATAGTCTCATTTAGTCAGAGTGAGAATCAATTTTAAGAGCTGAAAATACTACTTAAAATGATTGCTCAGCTTGTAGTTAACAAGAAAGTCATCCTAAAGAGCCAAATAGGCATATAATTTTTGTCATGGCTAGTCAAATTTTCCATGCAAATTTATAAGGAGAGTAATTTTCCCATTTCTATTTTAGAATGTTCCTTGTTCTGCCTTAATAATTTTGTCCGTTTCCTCATTAGTGCTCCTTTCAGAGCCCAAACATGTCAACAGTGATGGCATTACCAGCCTGAAATAAACGAACAACGTTCTCATCTTCAGTTGTGGTTTGCCTATGGCAGCAGTTTTTAATTTTGCAGCTGCTGGAGTCTAAGGCAAGTGAGGCGAATTTGCAACTGATGATTTGGCACCTATATCACATGGCTACTTTACAAGTGTTTTCATAGGTGTTTGGAAATGTGAGGGTTTCCAAGGGGTCTCTTCACTGAAGTAGCACTTCTGGAAAAAGAGAGAGAGAGCATGAGGCAAAACACTGAGAGCAGAAGGAGGTATCCTGCTGATTTAGCATTTGTTTGCAGATGTTCAAAGTGGAGTGTGAGATCACAGCTAATTCTTTTTTTCACCAGGCGTGTATATGAGCTGACAGCCTCGTGCACTGTCCTGTGTATTCTGAGCAGTGCAAGTTCCAGGGGTCATCAGCTCTGAAGACTTTTCTTTCCTGGAAGAGAAGCCAGTGTGACTTTTTGGCCATCAGAAGCAACTTCTGTTGTTCCCAGCCTTGATCCCTGTTTCAAAACAGGCTTCACACATCAGAGTTGAAAATCAAATTGCAGAATACACAAGTGCTGCAGTGACCTGTACCTGGTTTGACACGGGCATTCAGGCAGGTGAACCTAGGTGCCCACCGCTTGCAAAAGTGACCAGGCATGGAAGGCTCCGTGGGGAGTGAGTGCTAAAATTACTTACTTGACTTACTGATATGTCACTTCACTGAACCCGGTTCAGGCTCAAAGTGCCTCTTTTGTCTTTGTGGTTTTGTCTTTTGTTTTTACTGTGATAGAAGTTAAGATATGGCAGTGCATTTAATTAATACTGCTGAGTGGTGTGGCCTTAATAGATGGTTGGTAACAGTCCTAAATTTTCTTAGATGCTGAAACACAAAAGACTTGATTTTGCAGCTCCCCAGTCAGAAGATAGTGATGTGCAGAATGGAACCTCAATGGTGAACTGGTTTAAGTTTTAACTGGTAAATTCTATGGTTTGGGACTGAAATATATTTTCAAAAATCTTGTTTAGTTTCGTTTTGTCTTTGACATTCAGCCCAAAATGTATTACATACTTCCTACTTTTTCCCCCAAAATTCAGTAGCAATAGTGCACATATATTTTCACTCCACTTTCATGGAGGCACTCAGAAAGCTGCTTAGACTGCATTGTGGTGATCCATAAAGAACAGTTTATCTTGGAAGATTTTAGAGCTTCATAAATATTGTTGTGGTTTTTGTTTTGGCAAGTTGATTTGCAAACTTAGATGAAATTTTGACTTTTAAAGTGTGATATTAACTGTAGTCAAGAGAGTTCAAATACTTTCACACTTGTGACCATAGTGTTAATTAGGTAGTTAAATACTTATGCAAATCATCTTTAGTTTCCTATGCAGTGATTGTAGAAAAGTGGTGCAAGTAACTTATTTTCACTTGTTTTGAGCATCATTGCTTCAGAACTGTTGTTAATTATCTTGCTAATACTAACTAAGCTGGCATTCCTGCCAGTTACCTGACCTAGTGAATAATCTGTGGTGTGACCTTGGATTATTTTGATCATGTCTCTGAGAATCAATATAGACATACACATACAAAGAGGATTTCTAATAGAGGAAGGTGTTATTAAGCAGAAGTATTACTGGAAGAGTTCAAAAAGAGAATGAAGTAATGTGTCTTTGAAGTGCAGTGACTGCATTAAAAGTTCCAACATAACACTTTCTTGATCTCCTAAGAAATAAAAAGGCAGTTAATGCTGTAACATCTCAGAGAAACTAAGGTCTAAAAGGACATCCTGTTGAGAGAACTCATTAGTTATGCAGTCTAAAACTGTGAAACATGCTTATTCTGATAAAAAGTAAAGAGGACTCCACGTCTTCGTTATGTAAGGAACTTAATATCCATTTCTCTTGCATTTGGGTGGTGAACAGGCCTTTCAGAAAATAACATGTTCATTTAAGAACAACTGTCCACAAATGCCAGGCATCTCTTGTGTGCTGCTTGTGCCCTTTGATTTGATAATACTGAATGGGTAATATACCTTTGAAAAATACATATCAACAGACCTTGGCTAGAAATAAGAAAGTGTGGGATTGTTTTGTTTGGTTTTTTGTTTGTTTGATTTTTGTTTGTTTGTTTTGGTTTTGTTTTTAAAATCCATAGTCAAGCCCCAGCAAGATGCAAATCTGGAGCTCAGGATGGTCAGAAATGGGAATTTTGGCTCCTTTACAGGGTATATTCTGTGACTTTTCAATGAATGGGAAATTGCACCTTGGCTGGCAAAGCCACTTCCCTCTTCCTTACATGAGCACACTTCATGTGTCCTTGGTAAGAGACTGTATGGTTCCCCTTGTAGTGATGGATTTGGGCTCATCTTTATCAACTGGGAAGGCCATGGATTTTTCACACAAGTTGTGACCTACAGTGCCTCCAGCATCTCGGTAAATGACACTGGCTGAAACTCAGGCGGAACTGAGAGTGTTTTGTCCCCCGAAGACATTGGATTTTCCCTGTGTCAAGAAAGCCCAGATTTGGCAGATGTTATTCTTAGAACAGCAGGAAGTGAGAAACCTGGTTTCATAACTAAATAACACTGAAGTTAGGTTAATGAGGCCATGAATCATTTGAATGGTTCGGCTCTGTGTGCATCAGCTGCATACTAAGAAATTCCCCAAAGAGTTTGCAGTGATTTAAGCAAAAAGCTGACATGGAGTCAGTTGTCTTTGATCTTTCTTTGGGTTTTGGGTGTGTTTGTTTAAAATTGGGAAGCTATTGAAGTAATGAAGATGCAGTAATAGCCCAGGGAAATATGCTTATGCTGGTCTTATTCTGTCTAGCTCAAATTAAATAACAAGGACATAGCATATTCTGTATGTTTGTTCGCTGTTAAGCATCAAGTGGTCAATAATACCTATTTCAGTCTCCTGTTTAGGATTCTGTAGTAAGTTCTTGCTCTGTCAAATATCTGCCTTCCTCTTCCTCTCTCTTTTAAGTAGTCTTGTGTTAGGTCTAAATTTGCCAGCTCACTTCATGGTATGATAATCATGAGGTGCTTTGAATTGTGAATTACAAGTACAGGGTCTTGGCCTTTTGAAAGAATGTGTTGTCTTTAGAATTTGGAACATTTTGACTGATTCCCTCCTGTGTCTTCACTTCCTAGACTTGGCTTAGTGAGAAGTCTTTCTTGTTAAGACTTGTCTGTTGTCTCTGTGAGGTGTTGTGTCAATAGAGGTCATTAGGACTGCTATTGCATCACTTGTAACGTTGAATGCCTTTGAAAACATATTTTGCAAGGATAATATTGAAAAACATATTGTAAGTATGGGCAAATTGGAAGCCAAGTGTTTATATTCATGATGCAACATAAATAATTGGGTTTGGACTTAAGCTGCATTGCAAGAAACATTTCACTCATTTCAGCCAAAATTATTTGTTTCTTTTTATCTGCGTGAGAAGACTGGCTGTGTCCCTGGCAGTGATTAAGTTAACCTACTTAGTGTTTTGTGTGTAGGCAGCATGCAGTTCTGTGAGATTGCAGTGGGCAATGAAGCAGCAGAATTCAATTTGCAGCAGTGACCTAAGAGGGACTATTTTTAGTAATAAAATAGGTCAGGGGATGTGGTAGTGCAGACAGATAAATGAACAGTCTTCCCATTCACTTGTGGGGCATGTTTTTGTTCTCCAGTGTTGAAGCTCTGTGATGGGGGACATGAGATTCAGTGCTGTCATGTGATTAGTGTTAGAGATTTTTTTATTGTGAAGCAGTCATAGGAAAAGTGCTAAGTTTTACTTTAGTGAAAAAAAGAATTTAAGTAGCTACTTAATTTGGGTATTCATGGAAGGCAAAACCAACTAGGGAAAAGGGTCCTTTTTCTTTCCACCCTACTATATGCCTTTTCAGCTCGTCTCTGTTACCAGTTTGCTTTCTCAGTGATTAATGCAGATGAATGTTAGCATCTTCCTCCCAGGATGGCAAAGATGAAGCATGGCTTTATTCTGTTCCTTTGAGTCTCTGGGCTCTTTGAGGAAGGAAGCTTGCAAAGGATCTGTTCAGTCAGTTCTTATGACACAGAGCAGTCCAAGTCTCTTTAGTATTATGTTACTTGACCTTTGCATTTCCACACTCCTTTGGTTTCTTTGAAATTATATTTCAGAGCAAACTTGGAAAGCACCTCTTGCTGGTTTGTGCCATTGTAAACTATCCTGTTCTTAATTAGCAGTGTAGCAAAGTCCCTATAAGCACTAGTCACGGAGCAGTGTGTGTTCATGCCATATGAACAGCAGAAAAATAGTAGCTTTGGCCCTAAAACGTTTTTTTCACCCTGGAGAAAGAATCCTTAGCAGGAAGCAAGTGATCTCCACTCCTGGCTGTAGCTGAATATGTATTAGTGTGTCACACTATGTAACAAAGTACAATTGTGGGATGCTCAGGCTGTTGCTGAAGCTATCTCCAGGAGTTAATGAGCCCTAATGAGCCCTGGTGAGATGCATTGGAATGCCCAGTTCTTCTGCTTTGGAACTAAGCAGATATCTCCCCCGGGGCTGCTTAATGTTGTGTGAATGTACAAGCCTGTGCTGGTGCTCATTTGTCCATTCCTGCCCTACACTGTTCTGTGAAGCACAGATTTGGTTGTATGGCATGGGGGAGAGATGCCCTTAAAGTTTCTCGTATTTTGTATCCCTTCTAGTAAAATGTGTTTAATTTTCTGACATGTCTAGTTAGGACTATGATGAAGTACAATCCAGCAGGGTTTTTATAGTGCTTAAAAGTCCTTGGATAATGTCACTGATATATATTTGTAAGGAAACTAAGCTAAACATTGATTGCTGGCATAAAAGTTGTAAACTCAAAATGTCTGCAGCCCCCTTAATTTTTTTTTTTTAAGATTGGAAACTAGTTGTGAGTTGTAAGTCGCAAAGTAAATCACATATCTGGCATTTGTATTTTTCTACAGAGAAGGTCAGTGGCAGTGTCTGTATTGCAAATAAGCACTGCATATCTCAGATAATCAATAAAGAGCCATGGGGGAAAAAAAAGGCTTCTAGTGGGATCAATACAGAGGAGATATTCTCAGCAGCACTGTAAGAAACTTGATGGGGCTTTTGATCACATTCCATAATTGGTGTAATTAAATGTGCTTCTAAGGGACATCTTTTGGTAAGATTACACTGTTCTGCACTTTCCTTTCCACAGAAAAGGTCAATGATTTTTTTTCTTGTTAACTTGGTTTTGCAAGAGAAAGCTGACATTATCATTGACTATAAACTCAATCACACGATGTTTTTGTCCACCCTACTCATCACTGGAACCAGAATTTCATGGCAGTTCACAGCCTGTTCACTGCACATGTGTGATTCAGCTCAAGTGAGGAGAGCACACTGAGCCAAGAGCTCATTTATTAGGCAGGCAAGCAGAGAAATCCATAAATACTGAGTTTCTCAGGAGTTTGGAGTACTGCAGTTCACCCTCCCCATCTTCACCAACCCTGTAGATGACTGGTGTGCTATGCTCTGTTCCTTAAAGTGGAAAACTTGCACTCAAAAGTTAACTGGGCCCATCCTTTTGTTGTTAGCATTTAATATGGGTTTTAAATTTAGAGGGAAACTCTTACTGTATACTAGGAATTAACTTGTTTTAATTAATTTTTGAAAACTTGTGCTTTTATTTGTTTCCATGTGTTTTCTCTGCACGACTCAATCAAGAGCCACTTTGTACTGAAATGCTAAGCTGGCCAAATGGCTTTTGAAATCACGTTTAGTGTAGGTATCACTGGTTTCTGTGCAATGTGTTACAGTCCCTTGCTCCAGCATTTATTTGATGCTTATTGTGGGGGCATGAGCCTGGTGGGGAGACGTGAACTGCAGTATCTGACAGTGTGACAGTGTAAGGTCTGGTGGGAAACTCACCGATGGTTCTGTGACAATGCTCTGTGTCTCTTCAGATTATGAGTAACTCCAGTTTCTTTCTGCCTGATAGACAGGTGTAAGTAGAGCTTAACATTTAAGATTGTCTCCTTGGCCTTGTGGTTCCTGTACATGGCAAACACCCAGTGCAGTGGGCTTTTTGGGCTCAGTATAAAAGGGACTGCCTTGACGGAGGTGGGTTTTTTTGTGTTTTTCTTTAATCCTGACATACCTGCCTGTAAACCAGGCTAACCTGGTGTGGTGGGTTGACTCAGGCTGGGTACCAGCTGCTCACTCAACCTCTCTCTGCTTCCTCTTCCTCAGCAGGATGGGGGAGGAAGTAAGACGAAGACCTCTTCGGTTGAGATAAAGATGAGGACATGACTTGCCAGTTACTCTCATGGACACAACACATGTGGCTTAGGGAAAATTGTTGTCATTTATTGCCAGTTGAAATAGAGTTGGATGGTGAGAAACAAAGGCAAAAACTAAACCATCTCTCTTCACCTGTTTTTTACCTCAGACTTCCTCATTCCCAACTCCTTTGCCCAGGGTGGTGCAGGATGAGGGGAGTGGAACTCTGGCCAGCCTGAATGATCCATCTCCACCTCACACCTTCCCAGCTGGATCCCTGCTGTGTTGGTCCAAGCTCCTCTCAGTCCTCTTTCTCTCTACCCTGACTGCTGGCAGGGCTGTTCCTCACACAGTGTCCCTCACTCCTTGCTGCCAGTGTAGGTTGTGCAGTGGAATTACATGGATCTTTAGAATGGTAGTTATAACAAAATCAACAGTTGGATAACCACTAAGGCTGAGATACAGCAGAAGCAGATCCTGATGCTGTCACTAGTGTTTTAGTTGACATCTGTTCCTCCCCTTTTGAAAAATGGAGTTGTGATGATACATGATCACCATTAGAGCTTTGGGGGAAAAGATATATATTCATCATCTCCAAACTTTTAATCTAATTTTTCCAAAGTAAGGTTTTTGTGGGAAAGTTCTGGACTGGCCTTGGCCTGGAGGGATACAAAAGGAGCCATGTGGTTTGGTATGTGCTGATCAAAAGGAAAATCCCAGCTTTCCATAGATGTCTAGATGTATTTATAGCCAAAAAAATTGCAAGTGAAAAAATAAGACTTTTGTCATCCCTCTGAAAATCCCAGGCCTCTTTCAGCTCAAAGACTTCCCAGAACAAGTAGCTCCAAAGTTTACTTGAACAATGTGATTGTAATCCAGAGGTGGAAAACAGGATTTTCACACTACGTATGTCCAAAGCCAGTTCATAATTCAACAGTCTTTTTTTCTTCTTGGTTTATATTCATGCAAACATATTTGAGTATTGATGAAACTGAGGGACAAAAAGAGGATGAGATCTGCCTGTGTTATCATTAGTAGTTCACCAGCAATGTCAGGAATAAAAATAATCTCTGAGTTTTAGGTCAAGTCACAGATAATTTTTGCCCCCCTACCTCTCCTGTATTTGCTACTTTTTCAGCTCTTTTGGGTAGGGACTGTCTGTGTGTACTGAGATGCCCCTGTCCTCACCCTCTCCACTGTAGTGTGGTCATAGAGAATGGATTGTTGGAAGAGGGAGGAAGGACAGCCCCGATGTGTGGCAGAAGCAGTGGATTCTGAGCACTGCTACTAGTGTGACAGGACCTGCAAAATTAATATGCTAGCTGGAAGGGACAAAATGTATCTCTGTTCTTCCTTTAGGCTCTGACTCTTCACAAGGCAAAGCAATGCCTGCAAATAAGTGTTTCTGGTGTTTCATGTCACTCCTAGGTGTATTGCCTAGAGGAAGTAGCTTGTGTAAGAAACAGGTGACCAGCACTGTGTGGCTTCAAGGGGCAGCAGACTGTGTCCTTCCAGCAAAGTCACAGTGTCCTGAGAGGACCCTTATAACTTGATTTTTGCTGTGCCTGAGCTAAGAAATACTGTGGTGAACTGCAAGGCAGATTCAGGTGGATTTGCTTATACTTGAGGCATTTTGGAGAACAGCCCCTGGATTAAGGGCAGGTCACTACTCACTATGTGGGGAGAGGGCAGGGTGTCTGCAAAGGTGGAGCCAAGGCTGGGGTCAAAACTTGTAGGGCAAATTCCTCTGGCACAGCAAGCTTTCTGACTTGCTTAATATAAAGTGTTTAATAAAATAATCACTGTTGGAAGTTTCTGTCCTCCCCCCGTGCTCCCACCCCCCTGGCCCTTTTTTTGTTTCATCACTTTTAGTTCCCACTGTTCTGGTGCAGGGCCAGATGAAGTGAGGATGTTGGGGCTTTTTTTTAATGTTTTTTTTGTGCAGAAGCAATACTCTGTCCTTTACTGGACTCTGCTACTCTCCTGCCTAGTGACCTGCTGATCTGCAGGGCCAAAGAGAACTAGCAGCATCCAGGCACAGCACTCCAAGCTGTTGTTCAGTATCCTCCCAGGGGAAGTTTGAATTAGAAAAGGGGGAAGCTATTTTTGTGTTTCATCTTAATTGACAATTATCAGGGGTTTGTCCAGTGGATGTGAAGTTGCCCTGCTGCTATTTAATCTTCTGAGGATTAACTTGTCTGTAGCTAACGTTTTCTTGTGGGTCTATTGACTTACCTGTTTTGTTTCAAAATCTGAATGTATATCTTCAGACCAAAATCCATGTTGATAATATCACAGGCAAGATGTTTAAAAATGTATCAGTGTGCTGTGTTTGCATTTAAACATGTTTTTGCTCACTCGGTGTTGAAATTCACATATCCCTAAATGTACCTGATACACATGATTTTATGCTCAGGTATGTGTATATCCCCTTTATATCTGAGGTAATATTTGTGGGCTTCTTGGGGCATTTATTTTCCAGTATTTGTGCAAGGGCCTAATGTGGTAGGGTCCATGCTCCTGTTTGGGTTTGTAGGTGCTGGCAGTACTGATAAATGTTGGGTAAGTGTGGAGTAAAGACTTGATTGCAGCAGTGTATGCATGCAAGTGGAAACTACCTTTTTAAAATTTGGCTCAGAAATGGTGTATCAATTACAACTGAGAGTACATGTGCATTTTGCTGCATGCAGGGCAGGTCTTGGCTATTGTTAAAACTATTTGGGAGGAGGAAAATTGGTTTTATTCCCAGGTTTGGAGGTGACTTGAAAGGATTTATGTAAAATTACAGACCTTACTGTGCAGAGACTTCAATTAATAAGTTCACTCAGGAATCATAGCTGTAATAATTGTAATTGAAGGCAGGGTTTTGATCATGAGTCACCTTGTCGGGGCTATCCTCACTGCCCTCCTTGAGAAAGTGGAAGTCTGGAAGAGAGGAATTTGTGTGACCTTTCATTACCAAGCTGGCAGTAGAAATTGGCACTATCTAGACCCTGCTGTTGGAAAAAGCCTGGAGAATCAGCACAGTCCTTTGTGCTCAGTTGGTGCTAGTTTAGGTCACAGGTGTGTGGAAATTGTATCCAAAGGGAAAAGAGCAAACTGATAAATGCAATTTCAGTGTGAAGTAGGAGCATGATAGAAGTGAGAACACCAGAAAGTGTCAGGACTTTGTTCTTCAGTGGCCCTTTAGATATCAGAAGTTTTGGGTGGGAGCATCATTTATAGCTTGCAAAGAATCCAATCTTAGAAGGAGAACAATCTTGATTTTTGCCTTTTTTACATAAATTTGATGATGGGTTTCTGCAGAAAGCACATGTAGCACATTGAAGCATGCATTTGCAGAGTTCAACAGAAGCACTGTCTGGATGTTCCTAACTTCGTGAAAACTGGAGGAAGATGAGAGAACTGTTGGGGGACAGTGGATGAGCTTTGGGGAATGAGACTCAGGCAACTGAAAGGCATAGGAAGTTTGACTTGGTTTTTCAGGAATAAGTCAAGTTGCTGTTTCTTTTCTCAATAGGTCCTTGTTTTGAGCTTTTTCAGAGCTACTGTTTAATTTAGTCCACTGTTGCACAGAAAATTGAATAGTAAGTGAAAATTTTCAATATGTCTTTGACAAAACTTTATGAAGATATCCTTCTCTGTAACCCAGAGGTAAGTCCCTTGAGTACCTGATGGAAAGAAAGTGTGAAAGCTTCAGGCAGTGATAACTTTCTGCATGTCTGTACAAAGTTTGACCCAAAAAGGGAAGAGCTAGGATCTTTTCTGGAAAGTTAAAGTTACCTGTGCAATAATAACCTGTTGAATACTAACAAGCTTTTTAAAAATCTTCTGATGGTAATTTCATTGAGAATTAGAAACCTGGAAAGAAAAAATATGTTCTTAAACAGTACACTTGGATGGCACTTAAATTTAAAATAACATTATATTGTAAATGGTTAAGAATTAAAGAAACAACCAATTGGTAATGTAGGCCTTGAGCAAAGTACAATATAAGAAGCACTGAAAAGTGTTTCTCTGCATGATTAAGAGAGTCTGGTTTGCTGTTTGATTTATTGACTGGCTGAATGAATTCATTAATTGTGTATGACTACTTTTACTTCTGGGTGGTCATTTTTCATTTCAGATTTCATTACTGGATGAGCTTTTCCTGGGGATGTTCTTATCATCCAAAATTAAATACATGAAAATGTTAGGGAGGCTGAACCCTCCCTTTTTATGTAGATATTTTTCATACTATGGTTTTACAAACTGCAGTAAAATTCACTTAGGCTGTAATACCTTAGGTTTTGTCTGCATGTGCTCATGGCTTGAACACCAGAAGATTTCTTCTTACTGCAATATGTGCCATGTTCCATGTTATCTTTTCCAGAGTAGTAGTATGGAACTCGAAAGCCTCTATTTTAATTGAATGATGAAGAATGAGGCAGAGACTTGTTTCTGAAACACTTTAAATGTATATAAAGCACTCAACATTCAAACACCATTGTAACTACATTTCTTAAAATGAGAGGTCTGGATATGCAGATCAGTGAGAGGTAAGGATAGTTAAAATTTGTAAGGAATCAAATTACTAAGGAGAGATCCTCAACATCTTGGCTTGTAGTTTGAACATTGGTTTACTCATTTCCTGGACAGCTTGCAAACAGTATGGCCTGCAAACACTCCTCTCTTCAACGATTTTTATGCTTTTAGCTGCATGGAGAAGAAGCTCTTCAAGAAGCATATAATACCACTGTTGTCTGCAGCTAAGGATAATGTTCCAGGGAATGGTGCATCTCCTGGAAGGCAGCTTAGCAGAACCTCAGTGGCCTTGCTGGCCTTTCTAGTCAGAGGGCAGTAGTTTCTGTATGGGCTCAGGATCCATAAGAACAGTAGTGTTGGATATAGCTATTAGGAATAAATTTCATTCTAAAGTCTGCTTCTGAAAGTGAGAAGGGGAATTCTCATGTTCTTCCTTTTCTTTCTTAGCCCACACCTTTAGGTTTTGTGTCTGCAAGTAGAAGGCAGAGCTGTTAAAAGCTACAGAGTGAGGACTATGCTTCTCTCCCCCTCAGTTTTGACTTAATGATGACCCCTGATCCTGTAATTGTGTAGCAGATGGGGTGCGTGAATCCCAAGTTGGCTTTGTGGCAGAAAAGGCTACTGTGATATTTTAATGGATCTCTTCTTGCCTGTGGGCTCTGACACTTCCAATATTTCTTCATGTGTTTTCTGTGAGAATAATCTCTGACTATGTAATACAAAAAAAAGGTCTTGTGAGGAAAGAAGGTAAATGAGGTGACTCTTACCCTCCTATAAACATATGGATGTGATGAGCAGAGCCTGGGTAGGAAGCATTTTTTCCTGCTAGCTGGCTTGGTCCCATTCAATACCAGCAAGTTGTATTTACTGATCTCTTGTGATCCCTCTTAGTGGTTTATTTTTTCTGTACTTTTACCCTACTGATACATATCTGCAACATCAAACTTTCATTTACACCCCCTGTCCAAAACTGAAATAATGGTCCTCTGTCAGTCACTCTGTGGGTACTGACTGTAGAGAGAGCTCTCTAGTGAAATGTGACTCCTGCTGTGTATTTGTCTGTGGATAGTTTATTATGCAGAAGAATAAACTCTGTAGTGGAAAAGGTGACGTTTGTATATTGCTTAGTTTCTAAAGTCATCTGATGATTTGTAATATTTGTAATTTTTTTTCAGGTGGCTTAAATAAGCTTTACCATGGTGATCATGTAGTTAGATGGCAAAATATAGCAAAGACATTAAGGATGAAACTGATCTGAACCTAGCTGATAAATACAGTGGCAGTGCCATCCTATTTTTGTCCAGAGCTCATTCCGCTCCAGGATCTGTTAAGTGACCTTTGCTCCGCAATTTAGGAGGCATACTAATTTGAACAAACACAGGAATGACTCTCACTGGCATAGGGCTAATCAGGGTAAGTTTGAGTCAAAACAGTATTGTCCTCCCAGCAAATAAACTCATTATGGAAAGTTAGTTTCAGCAGATGAGCCTAGCAGTTGGCTGTGAAGATCGTGAAAATTGGTCTGTTCTGGGTGAGAAGATTAAGGCTAGAAATGTAAAATCTTCTTTTGGGGAACATATTTAGCCTGTTTATGAAGGTATCTCTGTGTGTGCATATAACCTACAAACACAGATACATGCATACACATACTATAAAGAAGGCTCAAATTCATCAGATCTAGGATGTGGGGGTTTTGTTGTTTTTAGTATTCATGTGGCTTTATTATAGATAAATACTCTGCTGTTCCTGACTGTCTTTTCTCTATATAACCTGATCTTCCTTGCAGAGTGAAGTCCCTGTCACCCCTTGATGCCTCTGGCTTGGAGCAGTGCTGGAACATGGCAGCAAGGGGTAGATGCCCCTCCTGTTCCACAGCTGCTGCCTCCTTTACCCAGGCCTCTGGCTGTTTATTTGCTGAGAAGTCTTTGACTGCTGGTGAAGGAGAAGAATATTAGCAAGGGAACGTGGCTTTCAGTCCAGGGGAGACAGAAGATGAGAAAGTTGGACAAATCCATTGTTATCTGTAGCTCAGTCTTGATACGATCTCATTTGCCCTTATAGCAACAACAAGCCCTGTTTAATGCCTGTTATTTTCCACTCTTCTTGTAGTTGCCTTGACCACCTGAAGAGTATCAGCCACCTTCTTAAGGACTCAAGAACACAGATTTTTGTCTCAGTTCTAGGCAATGTATTTGTGCAGTGAGGCACTTGACTGCATTAGGGACATCTCTAGAAACTTGAGCATCTTTAAGGATATTGTATCCTGCAGTCAGAATGTGGTGAGTCAGCACCAAGGATAGCAGAAGTTTAGTTATTTCCTCCTCTTCACTGCAACTGCAACATGTCACTGCATATAGTTGCCTCCTGTTGAGTAAGTTCTGATGTCTGTTTTTTTAATATTTATTCAGTTGGAAGCTGTCTGTGAGTTTAGACTGCTTATGAGGCTTTTTTTTTATTTATTTAATATCATCATACTAGGGAAACTGCAGAACTGGTAAAGTTGTAGGCCTTGGCATAATGCCTTGACTTCCAAGGTTTGCTGTGATGTTAGGAGAGCTGCACCCCCTCACAGTACTGTAAGGAAAAGGATGGTATGGAAAAGTGGGACAGATTCTCTTCACAAGTGCCAAAATCAGTGGAGCCTTTAAAAATATCTGCCATATAAGGAACAGTTTTGGAGTTCCTTTGGATTGTTTATGGATAACTTACCACCTAATCCTGTGTGAAAAAAGGAGAGAGAGACTAGGCTTGACCTCAGTTCCTGTGCATAGAGGGGTAGCTTAATGACAGTTTGCTTCGTGTTTGTGGGAGGTAGGTTGGATTTATCATGTTTTGTTTTTTGTTGTTTTTTTTTTTTAATTGAAGTTCTTGCTACAAACTATGTTCTTACACTCTAAAATAAGTTGGTACCCTTTTTTAAAACTCAAGGAAAAAACCCTGAAATCCCCTGCTCCATGTTTTAAATTATATATTTTAGGAAGAACTATTTCTACTCTCCTTTATTTTCCTTTGTTGAAGTTCCTGGGCAAGTCATGTGTTATGATAATTTTGTGCTGCTGTTACTGGACTTCTCTCCAGGAAAAATGGCAGACACAAGGACCAGTCTCTTCTGTAGGCAGATAGGAACACACAGGCCATGTGCTGACTGCTCCAGGAGGGCTGGATTGCAGCCATTGATGCTCAGTGGTGAGTCCAGAATGGTGACAGCTGTGATCTTATGTTCCCAAAGCTCAGGGCAGAGATTGCTTCATCTCAGGAATTTATATAGACTGATAGGAGGAGTTGAGATTATTACCTAAAATTACCTTAGATTTTTAATTATTAAAATAGTAGGGTGCCAAGAACAAAGTATACAATGAAAAATGAGACTATTATTAAACACTGTCCTCTTGGGGACCAATTGTGTGAGTCTCTGCATCTATACACACAGGTTTAAAACATGTAAGAAATTAGTTTGCAAACTTTAAGTAGGCCAAACAATGTTGTGTCCCCAGTGTGGAAGCCCACTCATTTTGGACTTCAGATAATCATTATTGTATTGCATCTCCAATGTGGTAACAGTTAAAGTTGTGACCTCTCACATGCTTTTGATTTTTAAACTGGAGCTACAGCACACTTTCAAATGTCTAGGTTCCCGTGCAATTTTCATGAAGAATCCTGTCAACATGTAAAGACCTGTTCAGGGTGCTGCAGATGAGTTAGGAGCAACCAGCTAGTACCAACAAAATTTTGTTTGGGAGTACTACAGGTGCCACTCAGGTGTCAGAACAAATACCTGCCTTAAGAACAGGAGCCAATCCCGCTGCTATGCAATCAGCATGATCAAGTGGAATAGTTACTGCCAAGAGCAATTAAAAATGGATGATGAAGATAAAACATGGTGTTGCCTTTCACTCTGTCCTGCAAGTGTATGGAGGAGAAAGGATGGGAGATGAGAATTGCCTTCAAGTCAGCTGAAATAAGCAACATGTCTTTGAATTGACAAAAGCTGAGATACAGCACGAAACAGTAATAATGAAATATCCCAAGTTAACACTTGCAGGGCATTAACACAGTGTCTGCTTGGTAATTGCACTCGGTCTTGCCACTGATTTTCTTTATGTGAACCTAAATATTTTAGGTGTATCACTTCATTTTCCAACCAGTCTTGATCTGAAACTTAACAGCATTTCTTACTCTTACACACAGCCTCTTGGGACATTAGTGGCCACAGCATATTGATCAGCACTGTTTGGTTGGGACTTGTCTTTTCTTTCTTGTTGTACTGCACCTTCTTGGACAGTTTCCATTATATTCATACAGCAAGTTAATGGTCAAGAAACCCAGTGCAAGCTTGTAGAGGAACCTCCAAGTGTTTTTTTAGATCTCAAGTCATCTAAGAGGACTGAATGTTGCTGTATCTCCGAGACCAAATATGCCTCTTTAATTGAAGATAATGTCTTTGACTGAATAAGAATAACAAAAAACCAAAATTAACATTACAAGTAGCTCCCTGTTTACAAACTGCATTTGGCTTGCTTTATTCTTCCGTCAGGTCATTGTTCCCAGAAGTGACTAACAGTTCTGGGGATTGCTCAGGTTTTGGTTACAAGAGTTAGTATTGGGCAATGAAGATACTTGAACTCAGAGGGCAGGAGGGGCCTGTCAGAAAGCTGTAGCCATTTAATGAGTCTCACCAAGAATAACTTACTGCTTCTGTAGGTGCTCACTTGACCCTGGCTGCATCTAATTCTGAACACAACTTAGGCATTTATTTGTGTGCTGTCTATCATGCACATGTGTGGGTCACCACAAGTCATAGCTCCGCATGCACGTGGACCACTGAACCATCGCACTGCCTCATAGAGATGGACTTAGTTATTAAGCATTTGTAGCATCCTGTATTCTAGTTACTTTTCCTGTGTTTAGTTGTGGTATTTCTGTTTTCAAAGACACTAGTGAAGATAGGGATTTGTCCTTCTGTTTTATAAATTGCAGGTTTTCCACTCCCAGTAGCGCTTGCTGATACACCTGGAGGAAAATAGCTGTTCTTCTTTACTGTTTCATTAAGTTTCATGGACTAATGTAATTGGTGTATTTAATGGTAAGGTAATATTTTACATGGCCCATAAAGAGATAACATTCACGATTTGAATCTGCCTTTTCTGGTTTTCGTTTTGGGGTTACACTTGTTTTTGCAAACCCTTAATTGCCAGCTTTGGTTGCAGAATTTGCAAAAAAAGGTAAGTACACTTCTTTGGGTACTTCAGTGTGAAGTCTAACTTTGTCTAGCTTAGTTTCAAAACAGCTTATACCAAGGCAAAAATAAGTCCCTTGTTACCTTGCTGACTGTCTGTGGCCCTCGTTATGGTGCTGTGGGTATGTGGTGCTGTCAGTAGATAAGATGTTCTGGAGCATTGCAGAATTACTTTTTGTCTACATTCAAGGATCAAATTTTCCACTTGAAAATCATCTTTGTATGTAAAGAAATACTTTCCTTATATTCCTTAATATCAGAAGGCAAAGTCAGACTTGTCTAAGATGAGAGTAAGGAAGCTAGCAAACGAGATTGACAAAAGGATCAATGAATGTGGAGGTCACAGAAGCCAGATTTTAGTTTTGTAAAGGATTTTTTGTACTGCCAAAAGGGAAAAGCAGGAGCATGATTGTTTTTATCGAATCTCTTTTAAAGAGAGACTTCTTTTTAGATAACTGATTCTGACACACATTGAAAGTGAAACTCGCTGTCTTAAGCTCATGGTAGAACAAAGGCCAGCAGAAGTAATTACTAAATTCTTGAGATTCAAGTATTGGAGAAATCACCAAAGTTAGCAAGGGCAGTAGATTTAATTGCCTGTAGAGGTTATAGGTCCATTTGCTTCTCTGATTGGAAAGCTGGAATTCAATTTAGAGTGATGCAGGATGTGACCTTGCAAAACTCTCAGTGCAGATTACTGATAGGTGTGTGAGGGTGTGGGGTCTTCCCAGCTCTGCTCAGACAGAAAGGAGACCGTGAACAACCCATCTTCCTGTAAGAGGGGAATCAAAGTTCAGCATGTTGGTTGCAAAATGTAGGTGTTCAGGGAGAAATCAGCCTGTAAGGAAAAGGGCCCTATGGTTGTGTTTTGCCACACCTTACAGTAATATTTTATGATAATCACTTTGACTAAATGCCTCAGATACAAAGGACAAAGATCTCTCAATTTTAAGGGACTTGGGCAGGAAACAAATGGGAATGGTGATAGAGGAGTATGGAAGTCTGTCCCACTCCTGTGTATTGGCTGCTGAGAGGGCAGTGTGAGAGCTGGGAGTGGGAGTGTGTTGTGGTGTAGGGGTCAGGGGAGATGAGCAGATTTTTCTTTTCAGCAAGCCTTGATTGTGTGCTCTCTCCAGAGCAGTGCTACTTAGAGGTGGGACTTAGGAATGTGACCCAGACTTCCACTGCAAGGCCCATACCATACCAGGGCTTTAAAAGCATTGTCAGGATGAAGTATAGATTATAGTGACAAAAGAGATGCCCAAACACTCTCAATACCTTTTCTTTCTGTGTTTTTGGTTGGATGTTTGTTTTTGGTTTTTTTTTTTTTTGAAGTCCTCAGAGTTCAGGCTTGTGCTCCAGAATCCCAGAGAGGATCCCAGCTATTGGTAGGATGGGATGAAGTTGCAGGGCTGGGATATCCAGTGTCTGTCACTGTTCAGGTGCTGAGATGTTCCTTTCAGCATTTAGTAGAGTCCTCTCTATTCAGTTACAGCTGTAATTCCTGGTTTTCAGTTTTTCTCTGTGCTGGCCATGTTAAATTTCCCTTGCCCTTGAAGATAGAAGAAACAATTTCTTTAATACCTAGCCATTTGGTTCTTTTCTTTCATCTTCGGAAATGTTATCATTGCCCATTAAGTCTCTCAAGCAGCTTCTGACTTGTATGCCTGGCACCTTGCTACATTGCTGTAAATTTTTTACGAGACAACCACTGTTTTCAGTGAGCCAGAAAAGTGTAAATAACTATGCACACAGCAGGACTTTTCAAAGATTCTCTGCTAACCTCTGACTTGACAGGTTTGGATTTTTTTCTTGTACCATCAATTTTATCTTTTGTATTTTGCTTGTCTGCTTTGAGATTTTGTTTTTCCCCCTTAGAAATCTGATTCATCTACAAGACCCTAAATGAGGAAACACCTGAGCTATAATTGCCTGTATTTAGAAATATGGTTACTTGTCAAATTCAACCAACCCGGCTTTCTCTGGTATTTTTCCTTTCCTTCCTCTGTCTCTTCAGATTTGCTATCATCAAGAGTTTTTAAAATATATTCACATTTCAAGCTTAAATATAAACTTAGATTAGCTACCATTTAATTAAGATAACATCATCAGGATAATTAACTTCCTAAGATGGAACAACTGAGCCCTTGTGATTTACAGCCTGTGCCTTGTGATTTTTTTGTTCTGTGCTGGATACCCGTGCGGGGGTGACATCAGCCTTGAGAGGGCACACTGCAAAATACCATGTCTGGGCACAGTGTGAGACCACCAGCCTGGAGCTCTAGTGGGAGAGATGTGGGGTTGGCTGAAGCTGAAACCTCACAAGGCAGAGTCGAGCATCCTGAAGAGTCTTGCAGACTCCCTTTATTAAGAATATGCTCCAGTATTTGACCAGGACTTTGATGTGTAATGAGCTGTGTTATTGGGCTCCTGGTGGATGCAGTGCTTTTGCCCATGAGCACCCAGGGACAACATCTGGCAAGGAGAATGCCCTGCCATGGATGTCCTTGTCCCCTTTCAGCTGTAATACCATGGATGTAGCAGGTGTGGAACTGGCCATGCACAGGAACTCCTGGCTGCTGACAGCCCTTTCCAGGGCAACTTTCTGGGGTTGCCTGCTGCTCTCTGCATTGCAGTCCCACGGCACTTTGAAGCAGATTTGAGGGGTTAAATGTTATCTTCATGCCTGTTTGGGTGTAGGGGAGTGCTTCAGAATACAGGAATGTGGGCCAGGGTGAGCATCTCTCCTCTCTGACGCAAGAGAATTTTCCATAGCTGGGGTAAAACTTGGCTGCATGGGGAACTGTGCTTTTCTGGAGCTACTGTAAGCTCTGAGCTGAAGACTCATAAATATTGTTATTTTCCACTTTGGTTGTCAGGGGAAAAAAAAAAAAAAGACTGCTATATATTTTAGCTGCGTTGCTCCTGAAGCTCCTAAAAAGCTCCTCCATTTTGAGTTCAGTAAGGTAACCTACGCAGAAAAATCAGACCAACTTTGTAGGCATTCCACAGAGATTTGCTCCTGGCAACCTTTGAAACCACTTATTAAAAGAAATATTTCTGTACTTGTAACTAATTGTATGGGGTACAGACTTTGGTTAGCAAATGTGTTTTTATGAGGACAAGCTGATTCATGCTTTTCTTTCTACTTCATAATCTATGCAGATGAATATTACTCTTATCCTTTCCATGAAGCTCTTTTAGAAATATTTTGTAGTAAGATAAAGTATTTTTTTCAAAAGTGGTAGTAAATTGAATCAGTGGATTAAACATTAATATTTTTTTTCTTGAATAAAATATTGGACAAGGAAATGAAAAAAACAGGACCCATAATTAATACAGTGGTTAAGGATTGGCCAATTGAAGTTTTCTGTGTTTTACATTCAAAATATTCACTCAAATACTTTAGCCGTAGAAGAAATGGTTAGACAGATGGATGTTTAGTGTATGTGGATTGGATTTTTTTTCTGGAGTTCTTGATTTAGCAGATGTACAGATGAAGTCTGTAAGATAATAGTGCTGAGCCAAGGCAAAGTTGCTGAGTACGGTAGTCTTTTTTTTTTTTTTTTAAACTTATGACTCATGAGTGAATCTAAACTAGAACTATGTTTAATACTAATATGAAATTCAAATGATGGCTTTTATGGCAGACACTGGAAATATGTCTTTAGATTATCTTAAACCAGGCTTTTTTTTCCCTCCTTGATGTTATATGGTCATTCAAACAAAGTAACATTTTTCAGTAAAGGAAGCTTTAGAACAAAAAAAATTGGCATACTGGACTGGACCATATTTTTATTATCCTTGTACATAATCAACAACTTTCTGCATTTACTGTGTTTGCCACCTCATACCCAGTTGCCACCCGTTCTTCAGTACTCAATGCCAGTGAGGAGTTTCAGCATGTGTTTCCAAACCCTCAGCATGTTCTTGTTCTTCCACTGGACCGAAGTCTCCCTGCTTAGGTGCTGTGTAAACACTTTACCTCTCTGCACTGCCCTGTCCTCAGCAGCCTGCAATGCCATCATACCCCTGGGGACACTGACTGCACCAGGGTGGCCTTGTGTGCACCATGCCTGTCTGTCCAGCTGTTTGTAAAACACTTGGAGCTGAGTACAGACAGTGCTGCTCTGTGTTGTGTTGAGCCGTGTTTGTTCCAGATAACTCTGATGATGCTGCATGCTTGTTCTCTGCAGGAAAAGAGTAGAGGAAGCTCATCTCAGCAGCTAAGCTAAACCAAGGCCAGGACTAAAACTGTAACTGCTCTGCAGCTTTTTCAGTACAGTCCATTCATCCAAAACTTGATGAGCCTCTTAAATAATCCTGATGCATTCTGGAATGTGCTGTGCAGGCTCCATCGGTGCCTTTGAGGAGGAGATGAGGTCTGTAATGTTACCAGAGCTCTGCCAATGCAGTCAGCATAATAGCTTTATTGAAGTCATTCAGGTACCTGAGCAGAGCTGTTTCCAAGCAGGTATAGGCAGACTTCAAGGACAGGATATGTGCATATCCTGAGCTCTTGCAAGCAGTGACTTGAACTGATAACAACTAAAGAGCAAGTTGTGTTTGTTTATTATTAAGTTTATTACTATTTTATTTTATGTGGGTTTTTTTTCTACAGCAAAAAGCTGCAACTCCCCTCCACCTCCCTTCCTCTCCCAGAGTCCTGTGAGAAGAGTTTGGAGGTATTAGTGTCCCCCTGCAGTCTCTGCAAAAGGCAGCAGTGAATAGGCTTCAGCCATGAACACCTTGGGCTGTATTTGTGCCTAATGTATTTGGCATTACCTAAGAGCAGGGGACATGTGTAAGTGCCACTGTTTGCTTCACACAGAGAGTTGCTTACAGGGAGGTATAATGGGAGGAGAGAGCTTTCCATGAAGATGCTTCCTCAGGCTAAACAAATGCCATCCTGTGTACTTCCCAGCTGAGGCTTAAAATAGAGATAATAAATCGATACATGTTGTGTTTTGTTTTTGAGCTGGTCTTCAGTCTCCAGATTGCCTTTTAAGTATCTTGTTGCTATGGAGAAAGAACAACTCTCTCCTATGCAGTGGGTGCGGAGAGCAGCACTCCTCACAGCATGGTGCTGTGCTGCCTCTTCATCCTGCAGCTTTTTTTCCCAAGGAAATACGGCTGTTCCTGGTATGCTGCTGTTTGATCTTGTCTGTACTTGTGATTGATTTCCTCCCCACCCCGCCCCCACTTCTCTCTTGCCCTTTATGAATGTGCTTTCACCATCTCTGATTTTTATCTCTGCCTTTTTTCTCAACGAGGGCTCCCTTCACCTCCACATGAAAATGGGACTGTTAGCAAACCTTATCTTCTCTCTTACAGATTCTTTCCTTTCTGTATTTGTGGTCGTGGAAGATACCAGATTTGCAGTAGGCACAGGAAAATACTTTGCTACCAATACATCATTATGTTTTTTATAAAGTAAATGAGCCTGGACTCTGGTTCTACGCACAGAGCAGAGACAAAGGGTGTTTCTGGAGATTGCAGCAACATTTTACATCCACTGGTGAGTCCTTAGTGCAGCAGAGAGAATATATGTCTTGAGAGCCAGGCGTGTCAAGAGCTGTACGTCTGTTGTTCATGTAGCTTTGTTACATGCTGTTTCCCTCACCTTGGGCGCAGTGCCCAGGCAGTGCAGGCTGCAATGCAGGTTGCTCACAGGTCATATCTCCAATGATGAGATGATGTCTGTGCTTGGGGGAGAAAGGAAAAAGGCCAGGCCGAGGCAGTGGCAGGGAATACAAATGCGCAGCCTGATGTACCCCACTGTCCTTGGAACATCAGGGGAAGCAGCAGACTTGCTCAGTGCTGCTGTGTCAGAGCCCTGGAGCTGCAGATTCAGATGCATTTCTGAGGCTGTATTACTGGGTGCTTTTGTTTCTACTCTTTTCCTCCTCTGCTGCTAATTGAAGGACCAGCTAGGAAAATAAGAATGGTATTTTAACTGAAAATACACAAATGAGCAGGGAAAACTTGAATGAACCAGAGGAAATGCTGTGAAAGCAAATTCACCTCCTTTGCTGGTAGTTGCTTGACATCTAGAGACTGTTCCAGTTATTTTGAAAGGGCTCAGCTCCCAGTGGGGCTCTGAAGTGAACAGGCCATTTTTTCAAGGCCATCTGCTGAGCTTCTGGGTGCTGCTCATTTCTGGAGACCTCTGAAATGTAAAAATCTTGTTTTCTACTTGTTCATCAATGAGAATGCCATGTGCACACCAGATTGACCCAAATTTTTCTCTTGGTTTCCCTTTAATTTACTGTATTAAATTGAATTTCAGTTTTCTGAATTATCTCCGATCCCCTGCAGCGTGAAGGAAGCCTGCTCATCTCCTGCTGCTGCTTTGAGCTGATACCATGTTGTTAAACTTCCTCTTGCTCATAGCCAGTCCTGTGTGTGTCTGTCTCCAGCCACAGAGGTGTAATTGTGACGCTGCTCTGCCCCTAATCCTGCAGTGCCCATGGTTGTCTGCCTCCCCTTGGGCTGTCTCACCATCTTTTGGCAGTCTCTGAATGTGTTTCTTTGTGCTCTTCATGTAGCCCAGAAAGCAGTTCTAAGAGCAAGGCAGGATTTACCTTAGTTAGGAGAACACAGCAATGCGTGGAGGGCAGGTCAGTGACTGATCTTGTGTCCAAGGACTGCTCTCTGGAGAAACATGAGACTGTTCCTGTGGTGGTCTGTGCCCCCTGCTAACCCAGCCCATGGAAGTGGATTCTCAATTGCTAATTATCAGCTTTTGACATTGTTATTCCATGTATTGAGTTAACAGAGTATTGGGAACACAGGGCAGCACCGTGTCTGGTATTCGTGTCAGGGTTTCTTTTGATACTACCAAAAAAGCAATAGTATAAGTACTGTTCTGATATGACCTTTAGGTCACAATAGATTGGGGCTGCATGAAGTTTCTGCTATCGTGGTTGTCTTGGGAGCTGAGAGCTCAGTGATCAAAATGTAAAAGTTGGCAGAAAATCTCGGAGGCTTTTCCAGGAATCTCTGCATATGTCTCCATGCCGACACTTCTGTTGCTGGGCTACTTTTTTTGGGAAACAAGGTTCTTGCTACTGAAACAGTTAGATTCAGTGATACCTCCATGAGCAGAGACCTCTGTGGGGTTTTTTCTACAAGGCTGGAAAGGGAGAAGGGAAGAGTAAGACTTCACAGTTCAGCTGTCAAATAGTAGTTGCTAGAAAAGGAACTGCATGCCTAAGAAAATTTTCGTTCTACATTTATAAGCAGATTTAAGTGTTCCAGAACTAACCTTAGAACAAATGCATATGTATACATAGCATAAAAATAATTGGTGTATTTCTCTAAAAACAGAAATCTGTTTATCTGCTGAAGCAAATTATGGAATGTAAATGCTACATCATTATCTCTGCCGGCAAGATCAACCCAAGCATGAAGTTGGAGGTTGCCAGGACCTCTTGTTCCTGGGAAACAAATTGATACAATAAGATTAAACATAAAATTTCACAAATAATGCATTTGTGAAGAATTTTTAGGTTTTTTTTTTTTTTTAAGGTAAATAAGATGCTATACCAAGAAACAATTGTTTGATATATCCATTTTTTGATTTAAACCTATGCGTACATGTTTTGTATATGTGGAGGTGACCCCTTTTGAGCTTGTTCCTTTTGCTTGAGATGACAGAAATTTTTGTTACTGTGCTTTGCAGTGACAGTCCCGAGTCCTTCCCTGGGACTACATATATTGTGATCGCGTACTGGCAGGTTGGGCATCAGAGATATTTTTTCTCTTAGGGTCAGAGCTTAAGCAGTACAGTCAGGAAGGACCCACTGTGTTGTTTAAGCCCTTGGGAATGGACAAGGTGCCAAGGCCAGACCTTCTCCACATGCATGTACATAGGCCAATTAAGCTGGGGAAAGCAAACTGCATCCCACCATATAGCGGAGGTTTGGATTGTTCCTTCATAGGAACCCAGAATACAATCCTTTTGGCAATTCAAAGTGATTTCCCTAGTCCCGTCTAACTCACTTAACCATTAGTCACTGTACTGAATGAAGGGCAAATGGCTTATTTTTGACAAGGACTGTAACCTTGTTAGCCTTTGTTTCGACTTTTTTTTTTTTTCTCTCAACATAAACTCATTCTTGCAAACACATACAATAAAAGACATTTGTGGAGTTGCAGGTTTGTAAAACTGCAGTTGTTTAGCAAATTTATACAAGGTGAGCTGCAGCAGCTTCATCATCACTGGGACGCCTGATGTAGTTGGGGAAAGGAAGAGAATGAAAAGACCTTGAAGGGCTATCATTTAGTGGCTCTTTGCTAGTACATTTTGAGGCCGTAACCTGATGGCTCAGCAAGCTCAGTCCCTCATTCCATGGTCTCTGTGTCAGCAGGGTGTTTAATATGACAGTGCTTTTTGTGATACGAGCTGCTGACTTCTGGGACTACCAAACAGATGGTGACTACGTGAGAACACATGTAAGTGGCTGACACTGTAGATCTTGTTTTCCCCAGTCGTCACACTGTTCGGGATGCAGTATTTAAGACTGGAATCAGCATAAAGATTTCTTTTGCTAAGAAAGAAAGGAAAAATAACCACCCCCAAACCAAACCCAAACACATTGTGACCTTGTGGTTCTGATGCCCTAAGCTATAGAGAGCTTGTCAAATCTCCCAGTTTGACAGGTCTGCCAAATTTTAGAGAAGGCAAAAATAACATTGCAGAGTAAATTTTCTGGGTGGAGTTAAGTGGTGCGGCACTGTTGCAAAATTCAAGCAGTAAAGAAATCTTAATCTGTGTAAAAAGAGTACTTTGAAAATAAAAACAAGGACCAAGGGGAGCCCAATGAGTATACATAAAGCAATTTACTATTTTTTTACATCTTCCACAAAGGACAAAGGAAATGATGGTATAGTGTCTCCTTATGATAGTTTGAAAGTTGCACCGTACTGTTGGATTCCTCTTTGGCAATCCTTCCTTACTCAAGTGACTGAAATCTGTCAAATTCCAATAGACAGAAACAGAACCTGATTTCAAAGTGTGTTGTCGACCTTTTTCTGAGATGGATCTCAGAATAGATCAGCCTTCTGACGTTTGTTCTTATATCAGCATATCTGCAGCTTGTGGAAATTTAAATATTAAAACATAATGCTTGAATCATAGCAACCCTTCAGTGTCCAATGAGAAAGTCAATCTGCCTCATTCACGTGGTACCTTTTACTCTGTCTGCAGAAATTAGCTCCATATGTGCTTTTTAAATTAAAAAAGAAAGCTGAAAACCCAACCCTTCCTGCAAATTACACTATTTGGGAGCTGGCTAGCGCATAGGATTTTTTGCAGAGTCACATTGAGTTTCTCAGCAAGGAATGAGGATTGTTGTCTGGAGAGAGGTGTCAGCAGAGGTAAAACAAGATCCTTCGAGTTTGGGAAAAATGGGAAATTTGTTTGAGACGAGCAAACTTGTTAAGCTGCCTCAGAGTACCAGTTGCATCCAGCAGTCTCTGTGCCTGGTGAAAAGTGTAACACAGCAGTGCAGACGTTTCAGGGTATAGGAACAGTGTAGTGGTCAGCACTCAAGCACAGGGCAGGTGATCTCCAGAGGTCACAACTAAATCATTCCATGTGCTGAGGCTGGTATTTCTGCTGGGATCCATGAAAATTCTGAACAGTAAGTTGGGCTTAAAATACATGGAAAAAAAGAAAGTAGTGTAGCCACATGCTGACCTTTAGGCAGTAAAAGTCATACGAATTAGCTAAAGTATCATGACTAAAAGGAAGATTTTCTGAGGAGGGGAGGCTGGCCACTGTACTCCAGACATCACTGTGTCACTCTTCATTTTCCCTAAGCTGTTTGTCTCCAAAGTTTTTTTGTTGAAAGCCAGAGTTAGTGCTGTTGCATCTGAAGCATTTATTTCGTGATTCCTTGCCATGACTGGTGCTCATGAGAGAGATGCCTGGATGGAAGGACACTTGGAAATAATTTGGTAGCCAGTGCAGATGCCCAGGCAGCAGCCAAGCCCTTAAAAAGGAACACTGTCCTATTGACCTTCTGAGCCAAGGGGAACTGTATTGCTGAGATCCTGATTTTTTTATTGCTGAAGGGATAAATGAACATCTTTATTTAGCAGAATACTTAGAGATTTCGTTGTAAATTATCCTGCCGTTAAAACGGGATAATGATTGTTTTCAGGTTATTTTTGTGTGGTTGGAAAAGGAATACTATGCGTGTACTCTCTGTGAGCCTTTCCAGATAGTGTGTGAATGTCCTGACCTGCTGTCCCCAGTATGTCTTCTAAGAGAAGGGAGTTAAATAATGCTGGCATTGTATGACAGGAGTTTTGCAATGTGAGCAAATATCATCTGTTTAGTTGTAAGCAAATAAATCTTTTAAAATACCACAGTGGATACCTTAGGGGAAGAAAAAAATACAGCTACTGCGTAATGCCTACACATTGGGATCCTGGTATGGGGGAGGGTTGTGCCTGCAAAATTACTGTGTCTTCATATTAATTACAAAGCCAGGAAAAGGAAATGGGAGTGTTGTTGGAGGAAATCAGTGTATTTCAAGTTTAATTTAAAAATAACTGACACCTTAAAATCTCGGTACAGTTGATCAGGAGATTAGTGTCAGAGTTTTTCTAGAAAACTTCAATGCTAAATATAACAGTGGATAGAGAGGCTGACATATTCTTGAAAGTGCTGGTGCGTTCTAGGAGCAGTGTGGAAAATCACCCCTATTTTATACCTCTTAAGCTGAAACCAGGTAAGTATGTCCACTTCAGAGGACATATTGTTCCTCTTGTCATATATCTCTTCTGACATTGGCACTTCTAATATTTTGGATCTCAATGCAGTAAAGATTCATGATTGGTAGATCTGGGAGCTGGTTTCCTTCCTGTCTCAATGGACCACTGAAGTCCTTCTGCCAGGAATACTGAAACAGAGAAATACTGTATACATTAATGGAAATTAATTGAAATTTTAAGTTTATAGTTTATAATGTATGACTGCTGTGCTGGCTTTAGCTGGAATTTTCTTCCTAGTAGTTGGTACAATGCTGTGTTTTGGATTTTAGATGAGAGGGATATTGATAACACACTGATGATTTAGTTGTTGTGAGTAAGCTGGGGGGGGGCACAAGGAGCTGGAAGGGGACACAGCCAGGACAGCTGACCCAAATTGACCAAAAGGGTATTCCAGACCTTACAGCATCATGATGAACAAAACCTTGGGGGGTGGGGTGGGGCTGCTGCTCAGGGACTGGCTGGTCATCTGTTGGTGGGTGGTGAGCAGTTGTGCATCACTTGTTTTTGTGTATTCCTTTATCATTATTATTTCCCCTTCCTTTTCTGTTCTATTGAACTGTCCCTATCTCAGCCCAGGAGTTTTACTTTTTTTCCGATGCGCACTCCCATCCCACTGGGGGGCAGTGAGGGAATGGCTCTGTGGTGTTTCACTGCCTGCTGAGTTAAACCACAGCTGCATTAAAAAAGAGTGTACTTGTTTGTTTATAGTATGGATTTTTTGTCTTTTCAGCTTTGCTTTTTTGTTTTGTGATCCAAAACACAAAGCTCATTAACCATTTATTACCATATTCTTAGCATTGTACTTAGTTATTGTAGAGAATGAGGTAATAGGTCAGTAACAGCATCAACCAAGTCTTGCTTATTGATTTCCCAATGTATAACAAATAAGTGTACTGACATAGTTAACTGTACAGACTGTGGCTGTGTATTTGGAGCCAGATTCACTGCTATGATAATGGTGAAATGAGTGGAGTTTTGCCAGCAAATAACTTGGCCTGTTTTCTCTTTGGTGTCTAGAAATGCATTTTTACTTCATAAGCCCCAGTGTTTTGACAGATCTATCTGCAGGTATATCGTGGTAAGATGGGAACTATAATTTCTAGGAAATAGCAGATGTTTAGGGGATCTGGTGAGTGATCAAAGCACTCTTTGGCTAATGGTCACATTCTCAATGGGCATATCCCTGGCTGATGGTCTTAGGCCAGTGGTAACTGAAGAGTCGATTTGTTGAGTCGGTATGGCTTTTTTGAAGGGATAGTATGGCACATCAATGAATAAATAAAAAAGCACATTCCTACATGCACAAGATTTTAAATTGGGAAGCTGGTATCCATTGCAGTGTGGAATAATAATTTTGAGTAGCTGAACTAGAAAAGTGCACGCTGACATTCTGTTTGTGCATAAATTCATTCTTAATGTTGTAGGGCATAGTTGGATGCAAGGAGAATTAAAAGAGCTTGACAGTGTCTGAACCAAGATTCTGGTGTCCAACAGGAGGTGAAATTAATTTTATTCTAGTAATTGATTAAAATTTTATTAGCAGACTTTAAAGACATTGGTGGGGCAGCTCTTAAGGGATGAGCAACCTAAACATGTGCCTTCCTGTTTCCATAGCAACACATCATTTTCATCCTTTCCAGGCAGCCTAGATTGCATTGTGTACTGCAAGAGTATTAGATTCAGAAGAGCTATGTTAACAGCTCAGTAGTTTTCCCTAAACCCTGCTATTAAATATTTTTATTTTGGATGACTGTTAGAATAAAAAAGGTGATTGTGATTATTATGCCTTCTTAGAGAAATAAATTATGGCAGCAGGGCTGAAAATAAGAGATAACTGGCAACAGGGGTATTTTGGTTTGATTCCTTGACTGCAAAACTGGCAATTCCTGTAACCATGCAAATCCACTTTGTCAATAAAGGTCAAGGTTTTTGCAGGTATAGTTCTGAGTCTGGTGGTAATTGTTAAAATCTTTGGAAATGTTTTTGATTCATATTGTTTGAGCTGTTGGAGAGAATTGAAGTAATGTAGTAAAGGTTAAGGCTATAAATGGTGGCCATTAGTAAGGATCAATTTTCCAGCACTGTGGATCAGGGCCTTGGAAGCACATTTAGAGGTGGCATTTTCAAGCTCAGTGTAAGCAATTTGGTAACTTTCCAGGATACTTGAGGCCATTTCAGATTGCAGCATATTCATATTTTTCTGTGAGCTTGAAACTGTTTTATTGGATTTGGAATGTCAAACTTGTCTATCAAGTCATAGAACTTTAAGACTGGGACAGGGCATCGCAGTATCGTTTTCACACAGTTCTCAGCTGCTGTGAACACGGGAAAATCCTTTTAAAATTGTATCCTTTGGATAGAGAAATATCCTTTAGAAATATGCATCTTTCGTCTTGTCTGTAAGAGATGAATAATTCAGTATATCCCTATGCAAATGTTTGTTACTCTCTATGAAAAACTGTGTGCACCTTATTCTTCTCTTCATTTATGTAGTGTCAGTTTCCCAGTGATGAATCTTTGTCAAATACAGCAATGTGCTACAGTGTTTTCTGAACTGATTGCACGTGTATCTTCTGTTTTGGCATTGTGGAGGCTTAAATTACTGTTTAAACTGTGAGTTTTAAAATGCTATTTTAATATTACCCCTATACAGTAAAAGAAGCAAATTACCATGGGGAAGTATTTAAGCAATGCATAAAAATGCAGATCACCACAATATTTTCCTTTGGCCTTTAGGATGTTAAATTTTCTGTTTCTCCATTTGTATACATTTTTCCAGTGAGGTGATGTGAGGCATGTCAATAAAAATTGAGAGCTTTCACCCTAGTTGTCGCTATAGTTACATGGTGCAGCTCTGAGCCTCCTGCACAGAAAGTAAACCACCTGCAATCCCCTAAAACCCTTTATTGGCAGAGAAAGATTGAAAGAGACACTGCTGGCATGCAGGTACAGAGCAAATTCTCCGTTGCACTGATATCTTGCAGCTAGTGCTGTCTTCATGCAGAGGTCTGCAGAAATGCTGTGTGGATGAGGACAGCGTAGAAAGGGCACAAAAGATATCTTTTTATGGGAGAAAAGGTGCTGGACACAGAAAATGAAAGATAAGAAATAAGTACCAAAATGAATTAAAAATAATCTTGGTTTGTAGATTATCTTTGCTCGAGGAAAAGAGGGACTAAGTTGCCTTTTAAAGCCCTCTGAGTCGTAGCCTCCATGGAGGCAGAAATGTCACGCTCACAGAATGCTGCTGTTCTCCTGACTCTGGAATTCAGTGTTTAACTTAATCCTCAGGGTCTGTACAGCACAAATGTTGAAATCAACGCTGACTCTTAGGCTTTTTGTCTCAACAGATGTCATGTGCATTCAGGAGCCCTAAAATGGCTTTTAGTGTGGCTTCTCTCTACTGAACTTACTTAACTAAATTCTGCTTTCACTGTGTATTCTTTTATCTTTGCTGTATGGCAATTTAAGCAATTCCTATGAATTACTGCTGTAAACTGTAAACTTTTAAAGCTTCCCTGGGAAAGGCAAATGTTTCTGGTCTGTAGATGGGGAAACAAAAGCACTGAGGAGCATTTTCCTATGGAATCAATCACTCTGTACAGCAGGCCTGTACCTTCATGATTCCCTTCCTTGAGTTCTTTTCATGACTGAATAAAATGGTATGGGTTTATTTCATGTCGGTCACCATGTGAGAAAGGACAGTTAAGAAAGTGCATGATGTCTTATGGCAAATGTGAATGTTCATTTTTCAAAGTATATTCTAAATACGTAGAGGAACCAAGATTGCAGGACCCAATGACACCTTCACTGCAGAGGTTTTATTCACGTTTTCCTAAAGTTCCAGATCTACAAAGCAGTGTGAATCTAATCCTATGGATTATTAAATAAAACAGAGATTTTTAGAGCTTTTTCATTATTTATTTTCATTATACAGCATCCACGGGCTCAAGGCAATGTCAGACTATGTAGTAGAGAAGGTGGTGAAAGATGACCCCTGGCCTGAAGACATAACAATATAAAATAGGGGAAGTAGTCAAAATGAGGTGTGAAAATGTAGAAAAAGCAGAGCCGGTGAGTAGCCTTTAGTCAGTAATGCAGGCAGCACTCAGAGGTTTCGTCCCCTGCTGTCTGCTGCTTCTTGTGATGGTTTCTGCCATTTGTCAGAGGGAAGGTCTGACCAGATCCCTTCAGAGCTCAGGAAGGAGGATTATATTTCTGCTTTGTGCAGGGTAATTCTTCCTCTATAATGAGAAAGTTTAGAGTCACATGGCTAAAAGGAGCAAAGCCTTAGTAACGGAGACCAATAGCTGAAAATGAAGGAATTAGTCATGACTCGGGATTTTGCTTTCAAATGCAGTTGAACTGTTTTCCTCATGGCTTCTTTTCTCGTTTCAAGGATAAGCAGTTTGCCCCCTTGCCGTTCCCATCAAGGCTTGCCTTCACTTCATAAATCCTGTTAAGACCTTTCCTGATTACCAGTTGGAGAAGCAGCTTTGAATCCATCCATGTAGTCAGCCTGGTTACCTAATCACATTGCCAGCTAAGTAATTTTTGCACCTCCTGGGGCTTGGGTCAAGCCAGTGAACACTGACATGAGGCTGAACTTGACTTACATTGCCTTGCAGATGAAAAGTTGTGGTCAGTATCATGTTAGTCAAATGAAATCTTCAAAAATAGAATTATGCTCTGGGGTGAATACAGTGTTGTCATTGCTTAATTGTCCCCTGGAGAGATGAAAAATTTCACAGTAGCAAACGTGTCCAAAAAAACATCTCTGGCAGAGAGAGCATAAAGTATTTCTGCCTGCAAGAGCTTTGTGAGCCTTTCTAAAGCAAATAAAAACCCCCAACCAAGCAAAAAAAACCCCACAACACCTAATTTAAAAAATAGAACTAAATAAAGTGGTGTGGGAACTGTAGACTAGTTCATTCAAAACATCTTTTAAGACATTTCTGGAACAGATAACCTTTCATACTGGAAAGTAAATGGCTTCATGAACAACCTTTCAGCAAGACACATTGTCTAGGAGAGAAGGTGTTGAAAATCAGATCAATTATTTGAGCCGTATTTCAACACAGTGATCTAAAGTTTTCTAAACAATAGCTACTACTTAGACTTAAAACCAATTTTTATTTCCTAAGAAATTACTCAAGTGTAATAAAGTTTTTCCCACATAATAATAGACATTCTCATGCAGAAATTGGTAACGTAATTCATCAGTATCTGAATAAACTTATTAAATCCCTTTCATGTTTATTTGGATGAACTAGATACCAAAGATGCAGTAACACTATGAAGGTAGAGCATGGTGCTTACTGAAGTGGCACCTAATGCAGAGCTCATCATCTTGCTATAGTAGATTTTGTTAACTGCACAACATTTTGAGTTGTCTGTGCATAGAAGGCATTTTGGAAGATTACATCAGTATGTTCAAAATTGTTTAAAGGGTTTTGGGACAATTAAAATCTCAGGGAGTGTGTGATTTTTTTGCCTGTGAAATGTTTGATTTTTCAGAAGGCTCAGTGTTTTCTGATGAGTTTGTAAAGGAGATTGGTCTGGGCTGGGGCAAGGTCCATCTGCTTTAACTTTAAACACTGTTCGAGCCAGTCAGGTACCTGTAGGTAGTGGAGAGGAAGAGATGGGTAGAAGGGTGGTAAAAGGATTCTTTTGACTTCAGATATTTGCCTTGGATACAATGAACCCTGCTCCGAAAGTGCCTGTTTGTCTCTTGAGTATGAAATGAGTTAGGTTCCTCTGTGAAGGATGGCTGTGTGCATACAGATGTACATCTGTGTGAGTAGATACACCAGAGACTTAACTCTCTCCAGCAGGAGCCAAGGTGCTGGCTGCTCCATCTACCTCGGTCTGCCTAAGCAAGATCCTCAGTTACATGCAGAATACATTGCCTTTGTAGTATTTCTAAGTAAAGATTGTGGTCTTTATTTTTAACCATTCTGTTTCAAAAGCTATACAGAGAACTTTAAAATGCTGATAAGCATCCTCCCTGCCACTAAAACAAACAAACAAAAACCAAAAAAAGGCTCTTATTTAGGGTATTGTAACATTTTTAAGTCTTTGAATGAATTGAGAACCTGAGTCACTTCTGCAAAGTTGACTGGACACTTAAAATTATTATTCTTGCTCCGTCTATTCCTGAGTATATTAAAAAAGCTTCCAGAATCAACAGAATTTTGTTTCACCCGTGAATAGACACAATTCTGTTAGTAAGTGAGCTTGAAGAGTAAAGGTCTCTTGGCTTTTCTGTACAAGAAACATTTGCATGATTGGTATTCATCAGGCTTTAAATTACCATTAAACCAGAGAAAAACACTTTAAAAGTTATTTAAGGAAACATCTCAATACTGTCTGACTTTGTCATCTTCACGTTTGGTTGTTTTGTTTTCCAGTGGCATAAAGAATAAATTCAGCTTCTCTCATAATCATATTGCAGGTTAGTGAGAACTATTTTGTATGGTGTTCATCTGTTTGTATGTTATATACATAGTCCTGTGGACATGCATTCATGTCATGTACTGCTTTTGTCACTGCGTACTGAACCTTGCCATTTTTCTAGAAGTTTGGGCTGATTTGATTTTAGTCTTTTACACTATTTTCTCAGTAATATTGTCCATAAATTAAAACTTTTTATGCTATGACATTTTTCTTCAGAGTAATGTAAATATTTGTCAGGGCCAAATGTGGCCTTACATTCTTTAATTCTTTTCTAGATTTTTAACTAGGTTGCTTTCTGTAGCTGCTCCTGCTCTGTAATTAGTCTAGTGCCAAATATAAAATGGAAGAAACTGGCTTTCTGCATGGACACAGGAAGGAACAGTGAGGTCAGTGCATGGGGACACTGTATTTGCAGTGGTTCTTCTTCCTCCAAGGCGAGGAGAACAAAACTGTTGAATTCATAATTTGGCCAAATATTCTTTCAGAGGTAGAGATGTTTGGTTTGCCGTTTTTATTCCGAAGAATACTTCCTTATCCCAGGTCTCTGGCAGATGCAGTCCTTCCAAAATGGTGTCAGCTATTCCTGTCTTCATTCCAGCTAGTTTCCTCTTCTCCCCGAGGTTATGCAGAGGATCAGATGGGATAGCGCCAAACGGCATCTCAGGGACCCAGCTTGCATTGTCCATTCTGGTCTCTGACCTTCTGGAGCTGGCATGGTGCCTCTGAATCCCTCTGCCCATCAGCTGCTCTTCCTGTCACTGTGCCAAAGAGAGATTTTACTTTCCAGCCTCACATCGCTGCACCTGATGTATGAATGCTGTTTTCACTATAGCTATTTTGTATATGTAGTAGAGCAGAAACATTCAGAAAACATCTTGCAGTATTAATTGCAGGACATTTTCATCTCAGGACACTCTTTGTGCTTGCCTTCTTCCGAGGACTGACTTAATCTATTCCCTCTACTTAAGGACCTAACCCAAATTCAGAATTTACGTGCATCTCATACTGATGGAGGCAAAGTGGTGAGGTGTCCCCAAAACGTACCTTGAACCTTACATAGCAGAGATGTGGTTTGCCTTTCCTAATCAGAACAACTCAAATGGTGTCACTTGGCACCCAGTGGCATCCTGAATTCTGCCAGCATTTCTTTCCTAGTCTTGTACAGTTCTATGAAAGGTTAGGCAAGAGTGCTGTGAAGAGTAAGTGTGTGGACACCTGACCCACAGAGGAGGCTGAAGGTAGAAATGTGAAGAAGCTGTGCTGTAGCAGGGTTGTTTCCTGATGAACTGCCCTGACTTTTTAAAAAGTGTTTGCACACCCATATGTGCTCTGTGCCACTCCAGGGCTGGGCTCTCTTTTGCCCTGTTTGTTGCTTGAAATGCTCAGGTTCTGTCAGGTTGGTATTGAAGTTCAACAGCTTTTATGTATATCAACAACTATGGGTTTGTGATTAAATAGTTCAGTGAATAAAAGTAAAGGAGAACAGGGTAAAATTTGTCTGTACGGATATAAAAAGGTAAAAGCAAGCTGTGCTTTATGTGTTGCCTGGAATCTCTGTTCTGCCTCAGAAGGGAAGTATGTCAAAAACTGTTTCTAAGTAAACTAGCCTTTGCTTTTAACAGATATTGATGGCAGAAGTCTTCCTTTGCTTAATATCAGCAAGCAATTCCCCCAGACCTCACTCAACAGTCATGTATGATTTTGAACTGATGATTGGAGAAACAGATCCAATCCTGCCTTATAGGCACTTCTTCTTTTGAAGCTGTCTGCTTTGATTCTCTTCCTGACTTTTTAATTCTTCTGCTATGATACATGTTCTTAATTATCCCTGACAAAGCCTTTTCTCCCACTATTTCTTTTATAGCCAACATTGGCCATTTGCTTACTTTTTCCAGAACACTTGGTAAAATACAAAACACTGCTCTGAAAGTACAGATAAAAGAATAGAGTTGTTATTCCTACAGTCCTGGCCTTCCTAGCTATTGGTTACCTGGGAAAGGAAAGAAAATTTGTGAATTCCATCTCATACATGTTGCTTGGCTCATTACTTTGCATAAATTTCTTGACAGGTGATATGGCTAAAATCCCTGATCTTTTCCTAACGCTTAAGAAATGGGAAGATCTAGGTCATTTGGCTTCTGCTTTACAGAAATCAGAGAAATGTCTTAGCCACGCAGATGGGACTGAGGGTGCAGTTTCTGTGGTTAATACTTTGCAGTTTGTTTGGGGTTTTGTTGTGAGATTTTGTTTTTGGAAATGTTTTTCTTCAGTATTCAGCTACTGTTTCACTTGTGATTGAAAGGTAACGCGAGTCATGCCCTGCGCAGCCAACCTCAGGTAAAAGCACTGTGTTTCATCAGCCCTTCTGTGCAAATGTGACTTGCCTTTGGTGCGCACACTTAAAGTAAACCTCCTTAAGGTTTGTGTTTGAAGTCTGAATCATGGGACTTTTTAAAATTTTTTTTCCCCCTTGCTTTCATCTTTTGTCACAGCTCTGTCAACTATGTCTCTAATTTCTTCTTTGAAAGGGATCCTGTTAGTTCACAGAACTATGGTGTGTGAGATAGAGGAGAATGGTGGCTGTAAGTGGCATCAGTGTTAACATGGGGATGTTACCAAGGCGTTCACTTTGTACTCCTTTAGCTGCTCAAATGACCCAACCCTTGTTGTATCTAAGTAGATGTAAACTTAGCCCCTTTAGACCCCCAAACAATGGCAAGTATAGGAGTCCCTGTAACCACAGGCACAAACTGAGACAGACAGACAAGGCACATGACCCATAGGAGTTTTATTAGATGTGCGCTTGCACTACAGTACAGTGTGGTATAGGCACACTTGAACCAGATACAAGTGGGTTAACTCAAGTACAACAGTTGCAGCACAGAGGAAACTTGTAATCCACAAATCCTGCCCAGAAAGGAGGGTCAGTTCATCCTGAACTCTCTCGGACTACAGCTATGCTATAGCTTTTATCAAGCTAGGTATTTTAAAGCTCTTGGGCACACGTCCTACAGTGCTGTCACTGTTACAACTGCACTGTGACACTTGCAGGGGAGCCATCTTCTGAGCCATTGTGATATGCTAGAGATTACAACTTGAAACTTTGCGAAATAAGGCATCCTAATATAATGTTACTGTTGAGCTGCAACTACTTTTGTTCTGTGGCGACGTTTGCGTAGCTGTGGGAAAATCTAGTTCAATCAGTAAGGTGTACACCGAGAAACTCAGTGACCACTTGTTTCCTTGATTTTTCTCCTTGCGTTCCTAACACTTTAGCTTATGACTGCTGGAATTCATCTCAGATTACTTGTTAAGCATGGGGGGAAAAAAAGCTCTCACTTGTTTAATATCAACAAGCATTTTTTTTAGACTTCACTCAACAGTAATGCACATTCATATCATGTGTCTTGAAACTTGACCAAAATGCAGCCTTGCAATTGCTAGGGGAAAATGAAAGGGGAAAGGTTCAAACTAAAGCCCATTTAAACACAAAGCTATTTTACATAAGATGTCCATGTGGAACACATTTCAATTCTTGGTTCTAAGAGTTGTATTCTGCAGAAAGGGACACCTTCACAGATAAACCCCAGAATGCTCACTTTTGTTCAATGCAAACAGCCCTTCATGGGGAGAGAATAGCAGTCAGATAAGAAGGAATTGTAGGTAAATATGACCATGTGGAATATCTTTTTAGCTTCTAAGTATTTTTTAACCTGCCAAGGACTGACAGTCATCTATAACCTGGTCTGTGTGATTGCTTTAAAGCTCATGCTTGTAAGTAGACCAGTTCTACAAAGAGTTGCCTTATGAAACATGTTAAGCACCAAACCATTTCCAAAGTGTCTTTTTCCAACCTAGCTGTTCTTTCTTGAGGAGAGAGTTCCTGAGAGCTCAGTGGGATCTCTTGTTTCTGACTCCAGACGACGAAGTAGAAGGAAGTGCCATTTCACCTGCATGCTGCTGCTCATCTTGTTGACTGTACTTTCTCCTGCCCTATGATTTGTTTGGTGCTTTGAAAGCTACATGTAGTACTGGAATGCAGTTTGAGGGGATTTTCTCATTTCTGCATTCATCTATTACTTTTCCTAGGCCTGTGCTGAAGATGGCCATCATTGTAGGTCTTGGATGTAACATTGTAGGTAGGTGAATCACAGCTGTCTCCCCCTTTTCTCTGTATAATCATTTATGTCAGTTTAAAGTGCGTGTAAATTTGCAATGGTAATGCTTTAATACCCAGAATACATAGGCACAAATGGCCATGGCACCATGTGGTCCCATGGGACACTTGTATAACTTGCACTGTTCTAGATGTGCTCTGACATTCTGCTTTGCGTGGATGACCTCTTACTAAGCACTTAGTATAAGGTATTTTCTGAATGTTCCATTTCACGTCACACAGAGGGTCACGAGACTGAAGTCTCTGGCTCTGTGATGAGATCGTGATTGTCTAGTTCTGGTCACACAGAGTTAAAGCACTGCGGCACATTTAATGCCTGTAACTGTGAGAGGCAGGGATGTAAGTTCTGAATGAATGTCACTCTCTGCCATGCCTGATGTTCTGATGGAACAGACATTAGTTCCACATTCAGAGCCTCAGGGCTAATCTCTCCATTAACTGATTTGTCAGGTGTTTTTGTCCTGTACTTAAGCAAGCAAAATTTAAAGATTTTCTTGTCTTCTACAGGTGTAAAAAAAAGCATCTTTAATGCTTAATCCTCTCTGCACTGCGGCTGCTTCATGTATGATATAATCCTCATGTATTGTCAGTGGACCAGTTACGTTCAGTCTTGCACAAAGTCGTGAGCCCAGGTTTTGTTCTGTGTTGAGCTGGAGATGCTTTCCTGTTGGGAAGGAATTGACATGTTTGAGTAAAACCAAAAGGAAAACCTTGTGCAGCCCCTGTGAGCATTATACATAGTACCATTTGTGTTTCCCCATGGAAAGAGAAATGTGAACAGATAATCCTTGCAGTAGATTTCTCTCCTTGCTACCTACACAGAGCAAAGCAACCATCTCCATCTTACAGGGCTTCAATTTCAGCACAGAAAACTATAAAAGGTGTAGCGCCCCAAGTAGTTACAAGTCTCGTTTTTAAATCATAGGATATAGTTTTGTAAGTTTCTTCCTGTTTTTGGCTTCAAAATGACAATGCATGACTGAGAAGGAAAAAACAAAATCCATCAAAAACTAGCCTGAGTGGTAACCTAAACTGTGCCTTATTTGATGTAATGTGGAATGATTCTTTCAAATAGATACTTATTAATTTGTGCAGTGAGCCATTCAGCTCCTGCTTTGAAATGCCCTGTGAGAACAGAACCAAATTTCTATTGTCATTGTAAATTGGCAAGATAGCACTCCCTCTAGGGATGGGCCCACTTACTTGCCTGATGCTTATAACAGTGCACAGGAAAATGCATGAATCTGCTGTGGCTTTTTTTTGCTAAATGCCCTTCTTACTGCATCTTTCCCTAATTCTCTGTGTTGCTGTATGTGGGACTCCTCCATATACAGCTTTCAGGCTGTGCCAGATGTGCTACATTGTCCTTCACTGTGTGCTTGGGAATTTTCTTCTCAGACACAGGATTCTTTCCCCTTCCCATTTTGTGACTCTCAGCTATTCATGCACTATGAAAATGAGAACGGAAGAGATTAGATGTGCTCTGTACTGCTCTTCTGTTTGCAGTTTGTGGGATAGACACTGATATCAAAGGACCAACTCGAAATTAGACTTTCCCAACTGAAATTAATTGCACAGGAGATGTGTAGCCTGATTGCTCCAGTTTGCAGTACTGCACATGCCTAAGTCATACTAGGCATCTCGTATTGTAAAGTTGCTTTTCTGACTCTCTTCTATAGGTAGTTATGGATTGTAATTGGATATTTTGACAGTTGGCCTTGAGGCCCTGACCCAGTTTGAAGTCCCTGCTTTATTACACAAGTATAGGCAGAGAGAAGGTCCAACTAACAAAACAGTGCTTCTGCTGGGAAAAAAATAATAATTCACATAAGTTATTAGTTTGGAGCACCAAGTCAGAGATGTCCATGTAGTGCAGGCTTCATTTATTTGTAACGATTAGCTGTTTGAGGACATTGAAAGATGTTCCTTCCTGGTACCAGGTTGAACCACAGACATGTGACCTGAAGTCACATGATTTTTCACTTATGTAAAACCACAGCTGAGGAGGGGACTGAGCAGTCCAGGTCTGCTGCCTGGGGAGGGCTGCTAGTGATGTAAAGGTGGAATGAGGGTACATTGTTGACTGGAGGCTAACTTCGAAATCAGCATGTCTTGGGCACCTTGACTTTGTACTTGGTATCAAAGTGGTGTTTCCTATCTGTATATTGTGTTAGCGCTGCAATGCGTCTGGGTTTTTATCCAGCTTACTCACTTTAAAGCCAGACACCCATTTCTGAGGGTTTTGGTCCTGAACAACTCCCTCAGCACTTGGATGGGCTGCCTGGAGCACATGACAGCTTGCTCCTTGAAAATGTGGCTCCATGATAAAAATCGACTGTATGAATCTCATAGTTGTTTTCTAGTTTTGGAGATACCAAACGGTATCTTGTGAGATGATGTCATCATATATTCTGCTTACCAAGCTTTGCCTTGATAAGGTTTTGCAGAATGCTTAGACTTGGCTTTTAGTTATTAATACCTTCCCATATTTTTCTGCAGAAAACAATTGGTATCAGTCTTGTTGCCTGCATTCTAAAGTTGCAGATTTTTTGCACAAGTGGCAGAATTGTTGCTACCAAAACTACAGAAGTTTAGAGTTTACATGACACCCTGAACCACCAGATGGCCTGAAAAAATAGGAAAATCTATTCATTTGTGTTTTACAACTCCTTGGGAGAAGGATGGTCTTAAATCTCCTTCTGTGTAGTGCTGCATTATTCCTTGTGAGGTTTTGAATGCTTTCAGTGAAGGGAGAATGGCTGAGACACCTGAATTTTGTCTGTGGTCCAGCCCTGATGCTGTTTAAATTCTTTTGACTTGAGCTGAGTGTTCGTAACCATCTGTAGAGTTGCACTAATTTAAAGAGAAATAATAATTTGAGGTATTGTGAAGTAGTGCAGAGAGCCAATATAACAGAGCTGTACTAACACACTTCACAGATCCCTAAAATGTGCAGCTCTCACTTGAGTCACTTGGCTTCATGGCTTGTCTTTGAGGCCAACTTCTGTTTGTGTGGTTGAAAGAGGAGAGGAGAAACAGAAAAGAGAAGCTTTTAAAGATTCTAGTGATGAGCCTCAGGGCACAGGCTGGTTTAGAAAGACTGTAGCCTGAAGCTAGGCTGCCGTGGTATTTGCAGCTTTCTTGTTTCTAGTTTTCCTTGCTTTCCCTTCAGACTGATGGTAAGGATTTAACAAAACCTGTCTTCAGCTGCATAAAACTGATCTGTGTAGGCTAGGACAATCACTTGGTCTTTCTTTATAGTCACTGAAGTAAGACAGATTTGATTTTAACATCACTGTTTTGAATAAGATGAATTGCCTGTTGGAGAGATGTAGGTGTCTCCATGGCTCTTGAGGAAAACTAGAGGATAATGATCTATAGCTAAGTTGCTTGATTTTTAGGTGGATGAAGTTAAGTGCAGTGAATTTCACCCTTATTTGCTAACCTTGATTCTTCCATCTGAAGAACTGAGTACTGAGCAATGAGGAGTGACTATAATTCCTCTACTTTCTCAAAAATCCTGTCTAATATGACGCAGCTTTATTTTACCTAGAAATACTTTTCTCCAGTTTAATCAATTTGTCCATTGCTGTTGTCACTTCAGTTACCTTGAAAAAAGCCTGGATAGTTATTGCAGACAGAAGGGGGGCAGTAGCCCCTTCTTGTGCTGTTTGACCAAAACAGATTTGTTGAAGACTTTTTTTCTCCCTGTGTTTTGTATATTTAATGTTTGGGGGAAAATCCTACATAGCATTGCTCTAAACTTTGATTAGTGTGACTGTGAATACACTGTGAAATTCACTTGGGATCGTGCTGTGTTGCCATGTGAGTTCTACGATTTTCATTTTTACTTTTGAGTATTTATGTTTTAAAAGGGAAAAGGTGAATGTGATGTCTTCGGTGGTTTCACTTAACCAGTGACAGGGAGCAACCTTCCCTCATCTCACCAAACACAAACCATTCTGTTTGAGAGCATGCTGCAGTGCTTGTGCTAAATTTTGTTAGTAGCAATTTGTAGCTGTATTAATACACATCATTGTAATGGCCTTTCCTCCTGGGAAGGTCTGGCACAGACATAGAAATTGAATTTTCTTGTGAAGGCATGTAGGGCTGCTGGGTCTGTGTTGAGGTTTTTATCAGCAATAAAGTGTGAATAGAAGCAACCAAAAAGAAAACAAACAAAACAACAACAACAAAAAAACCCCCAAACAACCAAAACAAAAACCCAAACCACAGGCACACACACACCAGGAAAAAAAAAAAAAAAGGGCAGAATGGGGGGGAAGGAAAAAGAATTGACATGAGGTGGTCAGTCCTTTGTTCAGTTCTAGCCATTAGGTCTCTTTAGGGTCTTTCTTTAACTGTACAGATATTCTTTCTATGTAGTTTTTTTAATAGATGTTCATTACCTTCGATCTTCATTGATTTCGACTTCTGTGCCAGTGTTTCACACAGCTGCTTGTTCCCTCCTGACCACTTTCACTGCAGTCATTTTGTCCTGCCCTCCTTCAAGTTTTGTTAATACGTTATTGCCAAAAAATAGACTTGATATGTTTTCTGAAAAATCTGTTCTCTCTGACACGAATCAAGAATCTGGCTATTTTTATGGACAAACCTTTGGCTACATCTTCTAGATGTGGTATGCTACACCTTTTATTTTCACAATAAAAATTCTCTGCCTTTTAGCTTTCCTCATTCTGACTTGATGAGAAGCATTTTTGTGGCCTGTCATTCCGTATCTGTCAGCTGCCCTTTCATTTCTTCTGCCTGGCTCTCCATAGATGCGGGAGGCATTTTTGAATAAGGCCATTCACACATAAATCCTGGTTACTTTCTATTTTTCTTCTGCTAGTGTTCACTCTCATCCGATTTCAGTAACCTTGGAGCTCACTGGATTCATATAGAAAAATCTATGACCTGTCTATATACTTGGAGAAATAAAGGCTGGAAAAGACTCCATGATTGCTGTTTTAGGGGAAGATGTTCTTGTCTGGAGGTTTCCTAGCTTGTAAATGTTTCTAAGATTTTTTTCAAAGCATGTTTCACTAGATATATTTATCAATTTGAGAGGTTAGTGTCCTACTGCACTGTTTCTTTGAATATTTATTATACCATTAATGTTCCACTGAGCAGTTTGTAATACAAAGTGATCAGAAACTTTTCAATTTCCTCTCTTTTGTCCTGATGGGACAGGATGAAAAAAGAAATAAAAAAGCCTTTAGTCAGATGTAGTGAGTCTTCATAGAAGCATGTAAGTTGTTGTACTAATTGCTGGTGGTCTAGTAACAAAAAGTGTATCACAGTCATCTTTTTAATGCAAGGGCATGTTATATTCCTTTTCATTGGAAGTTGCCTTACTCTTAAATGGGCTTATTCTGCAGGATTCACATATTAACTGTGCAAAAAATTTCCTTTTTTTAGGTGCCTCTACCTTGAATAATTGTTTTGTGATGTGTCTCTAGTATGGGTTTGGGGTATCTTTGTCCTGTTTTTAGTATTTACATAAATATTTTTACCTGCAACCTTACAAAAAAAAAAAACAACAACAAAAAACAACCCCTTGAACCTTTATTATGTTCTGTTGATGTTTAAATGGTTTATGTTACACTTTCAATTTTTGGTATTTTCCAGCAGCACACATACGGGCATTTGGGATATAGGTTGTATGTGCACAGTCATGGGAACATGCGCTGGCATCTGAGATAAGACTAACAGAGCTGCTGTATCAGGTGGGATGTGTCTAGGCTACTCTGATGTTCTAGTGGTATTTTGTTGTGTTTCGCTGCCTTAAAGATTGCCAGGAAAATAAAATAGCATTGTTTAATTACATCTGACTTCAGTAATATTTACACTTAATTACAGAAGTGAACTCCAAAATGCTAATAATGTAAAGAGATCACATGACAGTGAAACGTTACTGGATTTGCAGGAAAGATGGTCTTGCTAGCTTTGCAATAATCTATTTCTGAATTCTGAAAAGTAAAATTATGACTGGGATTGGTTTTTGAATTTTGGCACTTTTCTTCTCATTATTTGTAATCCAGAATGATACTTCATGCTGTTAATACCTGCTGTTTTTCAAAAATACCAGTGGCATCAGAAACATGATTATATGGCAGGATGGCTTTTTTTATTACAGAAAGTCACAGGCAGAGTCTCTGGCAGCCAAATAAAGAAGAGGAAATACGGAAGAAATAGCTCTTGTAGTTCAGAATAAGGGGGATTTGGTGGAGTTTTTATTATGCCAGCCATTTATAGAACAGAATTTGCATATTGTACTTCAAGAAAGACTACTATGGATAATAATAATACATGGGATATAAAGGAGTAGATGTTACAAAAATAAATAATAATGAGGGAAAATAAGAATAATAAAAGCAGTGAAATTATGTCAAAGCAAGCAGAAGAGGTAGGATGATTAAGAGTAAGGCAGGCTGTTGAAGACTTGAATTTAAAGGAAAAAGGTGTCACGTGAACTTGAAACTAGGAATGAAATTTAATTTGACTGCTCTGTGACTCTGTGTTCCCCAACCCTACAGATCATGCTGTGAATGATTAAAGTCACTCTGCTTGATTTATGATACTTTTGCTTACTCGAGGGAACTTGAAAGACAGGCATTCCACATCATTTCAGGGAGGGTTCTTAAAATGCAGAGAGATTTCTGTGGGCTCTGCAGAAATACTGAACCAGGTATTTACTAAGGGATTTTCAAATGTCTTTGTTATTTTAATCTCTCTTATTTTGTTAACAATATGGAACAGGATAGAGAATAATTCATTTGGGTTTATTTACATTTTCAAGAGAACCAGAACATTTTCCCCTACCTTAGCAGGATTTCTTAGAACCTAAGTAGGACAAAGTGATAATTCTACTCCTCAAAACTAACCAAAGCTGTTGTGTTTCTGTGGTCTTTATTCTGTGTTTTCTGTCCTCTCTTTTAGATGGCCAGTGCTTCTCTTGGGGGTGGAATGAACATGGAATGTGTGGTGATGGCACAGAAGCAAATGTTCGTGTCCCGAAGCCAGTCAAAGCTCTCGGTTACGCAAAATTAATTGGATGTGGGGCAGGACACTCCATGGCTCTTTGTCAAGCTCCACATTAGACTCAGCACACCTGGAATCATAATTTCAAGGATGTGGGTGGACATCTTTGGGTTGTGTAGCTAAGAAGAGCTACAAGAGAACTGTCCATGGAAAGTGCAGATGTTTTTCCTAAGTCTAAAAGGAATGACTATGCATGGAAAACTATAATACTTAAAAATTTATTTAATGGGTTTTTGTCACAGGAATTGACTTTCTTACCCACAGATGGAATGACAAACATTTTGCCTTGGTGCAATACAACTGAAGACAGATTTACTTTTTCTTGTTGTTCTGAGAAGTCTTTGGGGAAGAAACCAACTGCTTTAATTGCTTATCATAGGTGTTTGAATTCAGTCTGAGAAGGTGGTCTTTTGTTATCCTATCTTTACATCACAGTAAGCATATGTTGCACCTGCCAACTTCTACTGGAGTTGTGAGCTTCCAGCAGCTCAGAAAATCATTTGTATCACAAAGAAATGCCAGTGAACATAAATAGATGCATTCTTAAACAGAAGATTAGGATTTAAAAAAGAAAGGTCATTTAGAAGGCTGGTAAAAGGGGAAAATGAGGCCCTTTTGAACTAGCTTTATCTTGATTAAACTGTGAAAGGAGCAGTATTTCTGATGGATTATGTTCAATGCCAGGCATCAGTTTATTATAGATTTACAGGGATGTAGACCTATGTGAATTATCATTAACTTGCAAACCTAGTCTGGAGTTTCTGAAGCTACTGCTTAGGGAAGAAAAACTTCTAAGAACTCTTGGAAACAATCAAAAAGTTCTTATCAAAGGGCCTAAGTCAATTGTAGCTGTTGAGGACAGCTTGATCAGATATAGCCCCTGTTTTCAGCTGCCTTTGAATAGGAAGACATCAAAATCTAATCAGAAAGATTTTACAAGTCCTCCAGCCTAAAAGACAGACCAGGATACTCCTGATGAGTTCAGGTTAGTTTTCACTTCTGTTTCACAGCCCAGCCAAGTTACTGTTCCTGGCATGCCCACAGTACTTGTTCCAGGTGAGTGCTTGACAGAGAAGGTAGGCCTAACACTTGTTTTGGTAGAAGAAATGAAAAAGTGTAAAATATCTTTGGATGTTGTTAACTACCTATGTTGAGCACAATTTTGTATGCTATTTATAAAAATAGTTTTTTTCACTCAAATACATTGAATGCCATTAACTTGATGTTTACCACCCACAACACTTATATTTGCTGTGGTACTCAATGTATTTCTAGTTCTAAATATAATGAATTCTACTGTGTGGTAAATGCACCTTTCAATGAGACCTACTGTTGCTAAACAGTGGTTTAATTTTTGAAGCAGACTTGCCAGGAAAGAAGCCTTACAGAATTACAAAACACCCAGAGAAAAGCTCTTAGGAAATAGGACAGGAAGACTTTCTAATGATGTGTCAGCTTATACATGAGGGGAAAGGAATTAAGGTGATAATATGGGCTGCAAGGATTTTTTCACCCTTAGTTTTACAGTAGTTATAGTTCATGGCCTCATTTTCAAAGGTATTTTATTTTTTTACTCAATGGATGAGAAATTTGAACAACGGATTTTAACTATTACAGATACCAAAAGAATCAGTAAGACTAATTAAATGGGTCCTCTGCAAAAAGTGTAAAATTGAGGCTTCTATTGTAAGATGGCTTTTTTAACCCATGGGTTGGTTGTGGTTCTTCATGGCAATATGTTGTCCCGGGCTGTGACCTTTTTCACTCTTACATATCTAAGCTGCTATTTACTGACTTCTTCAATGCCATTTTCAGAACCTCTCTATTATACGCGTGAACAGTTTCTCATGCTTTGTTTTGGCAGTCTGTCTGGGGTTTCTGCTTTCCTCCAAAATCTGTGTACTAAATAAATATGTTCTCTTGTTTCTTAGTCATGTCCTCTAAATAATTCTGTTCCTTCATTAATCACAGCTAGTATGTGTGCCCTACATTGGGGTTACTAGACTGGACATATTTCGAGTGTGTGTGCTGTTGCTGCAGTTCATTTCAGGGAAGTCCAACAAATTATGTAACAAATAAATGTGAATTGGTTTTTTGAAATGTTTTTCAATTTTTCACACCTGTAACACAACACATTTTTGGAACACAAAGAGTGATTTGGGGTGATAAGATGAGGGAAGAAGGAAGTACACTGGCTTGTTCCTTGCCCTGATCTTCATCTTGGAAAGGCAAGAACTGCTTTCTCCCTCCTTTGTTGTGCCTGTGTAGATTGAAAACTTTGGGAAGCAATGACTTGTCTTGATGTACTGAATGCTTTGTCATTGGTCAGAACTTCTATATGCTGCTGTAATATGAAGAGTGAATAGAAATCGTTGTAGAAGGTACATGGTTGAATGTCAAAACCATGGTGTTGCTTTTTCTTTCAGAAATGAATGCCCTGTTTAGTATGTCAGTAGCTTTCTTTGCAGAATAAAACACTATGCAAAGTCAGTTAAGGCTTTCTCTGTAAGGAAGGGAGCACACAGTGAAAAGCTCCTAATCAAGTGGAAAAAAACCCCTTCCTTCCTGGTGTCACAAGCTTATGACTGCTGCCTGCTGATGTGCTGATGGAGAAGGTCAGTCTCTGCAAGGCAAAATACAGAGCCAGTGTACTATGCTTATGCTTCTGCAGTTCAGAGTTCTTTAAGCAGCTCTTTTGTGAGCCTTTTATGTAAGTATTCTGCATTCATGTTCAGATGCAAATAAACTGACAAGGTTTGTAATACATATATTTATAAAAGGATGCTGGAACAAGGTAAGCAAGTGTCTGTACAGCTGCTCTACCCTCACATTTTTTGAAGATAAGCAAACCTGCCAGTGAGCTGACATTCATGAGGCAGAACAAGTTGTGAACTGTTGACCTTCAGTGCAGAGAACTTTCAGGCTCTCTGGCTGGAGGAAGCTGTTGTGAACCCTTCTGTTGTTTGAAGTCCTAGGAGGTCTGCGGTTGTTACTTGTGCAACCTCCATGTGCACCTGTGCAAGACCCTCCTGTTCCTTCTTAAAGAATGTCAGTAGGATGATGTGTGTGTTGTGTCAGAATCTTCTGTGTCTTCAAGGACTTATTTGGGCTACTTGATGGTCACTGATGTTATTTGACTTTGTGTTAGCGTGCCTGAGAGACTTGATGCTTTTGTGCTTAGAATGCTGGACCCTGTGCTTGAACTGTGTTCATTTGAAAGAAAAATTGATTTCTGCCTTTCTTCTAGTTTGTCTGGTCACCATTTCTTACATGGCATTGACTTTGCTTCTCCATCTGCATGTTGTCAGTCCTTTTGGTGTCTGACTGGTTCTTGCCATCTGCAACTGCCATAAAGGTCACTTCTGCATGAGTGAGGAGCTTTTGCTCAACTACATGTTTTGAGCACAGAGAAATTGGATGGGCAGGAAGAATGGGATTTAATTTTGCTTTATATGGCATGTTTTGAGTCATAGGACTTGAGGATTAGGATGGAAAACAGACAAAGGAGATCAGTTGGAATGTACAGGAGAAAGGCAACCATGGAAAAATATTTAAATGAATGTCAATAGAGAGCCTGACATAGTCAGGTAAAACATAGAGGAGAAGGAGGGGAAAAGCAGAGTCAAGATACAGATCCTGAGAACCAAATAATTTCACAGGCATAGCAGCATTCCAGCCTGCCAGCGTGGTGGGAGTGAGATGAGAGACAAGCTATTCTGTTTCTTGGATGTTCTTGTTCCCCCTCTTCCATTGTTTATTAATAATAATGTGAGTTATTGACCTTTTATGTTTTGGGTTTTTTTTCTCATTCGGAGCATATCTTGAAATTTCCAGTTCTGTTCAATTGGAACAGCAATATTTGTCTTCACCTTCCAGTCTCAGAATGTGAGATCTGAGTGCTGTGATCTAGTCCAGTACTTAGTCAAATACTTACTATTTCTTCTGTTCAACTTCATGAGCTTCGGATCTGCTTTAAACAAGATTTAAGTAATTTTGGGCCTTCCAGTTCCTTTTCCCCTGTATTAGAAGTCAGGATGATGACAGATATTTGTCACTGAAATTGCGATGTTATGTTTTCACCAAAAAGTCCCCCATGTTCTCTTAGCAAATCTTGTGCTTTTTCTTTTAGCTAGATATTTTCTTGAAAAAGGACTCCACAGTTTTTCAGCCCTATTTGAGTCATGCTTGTGCTATTTACTACCAACTTATAGTTCAGAGCAGCTGAAAATCCTGTAAAGGAAAAAAAGAAAATACTGAAATGGAAGATATAAGTCTTGCATCTGAAAGGCTTGGAATGGATGGAGTCTGGGCTAGAGAATCACCTTGTGAAGTTCAAAATGCACACAGTGGACCAGTGGTGCTTACACCAAATTTGCTGAAACTCTAGCTGGCACACAAAAAATTGCACATTTGAACTTTTGACATATCGGTATCTTGCAAAAAAGAGGTAGTGCATGCTTTGTTCTATTCTTTTAGCTTTGTTCTGTTCTTGTTTCCTGATAAATGCTGATCCTACGTGTTTTACTCCATGTTAGAATTATTTAATAGCTTTGAGTTAAAATGTTTTGGTTTTATGGAAATGGCCATCTGTTGGATGAATATAACTGAAAATGGAGGTCTTTATCATATGTGCTTTTGAAGTGAATTTGGAGAAACTGCATGTGTAAAGCCATTGTATTTTATTGAAGGATTGAAGTCAGGCACATTCTTGAGCTTTTGTGCATTTCATTCCGGTTCATCCATCAGTTGTCTCGGCATTCACCTGCTTTCAATGCAGATACAGTTTTTACTCATCAGTGCCTCTGTAGAACATCGAGACAGAGTATGTGATTGAAAATATGCAGCAGTGAAAATAGTCTCTGTATTTGAATCATGGCCTGGATGGACCACGTGTTTCCTTGTGGGAGAGTGAGGAAGCATAAATTTAGAGTATTGGGAAAACACGATTTTCAGCTTGGTTGGAAACAAGAGCAACAAAGTAATTACTCCTGAATAAAAGCTGGCTGGGGGGATGAGAAAATGCAGGGGTGATGTTTTCCAAAATTTCCTCAGACATTTTTAATTTGTGATGTGTCAGATTTAATTTCATTTTCAGATAAGCCTTTGCAGGTTGGGATGGGGTCAAGTCTAAGTCCAGTTCCCGTGTTGGCCAACCCTCTCCTTCAATTCATTTCCATCTTCCTTATCTGTTTCCAGGTTGATTTGCCTGTGGGATGACTTGTTATTCAGTCTTGTGGGGGAGTTCTGTCTGCAGGTTTTGCGATCAAGACTTTGTAATTTGAAATTGCTGAATTTCAATTCAGTATTATTCAAGTACTCCCCAGTCATCAGTCTTTTAAGTGTATGTGAACCCTTCACTATAAGACCGTGGTTTTACTTTTTTTTTTTTAATGTAGAAGTGGGGCCAAGAATTGGGAGATTTTTAATGTTCTGACATAACTTTAGTTTTTGGCTGCAAATGTCAAGTGAGTTTAGCTTTTGTTTTGTTTTTACTGATTTGAATGCATGAAGACATGTGGTACCTAAATTAGGGCAGCAGAGGAGTTGCCAATCAGTAATGAAAATGCTCTATCATTTTAACTGTGTGGGTGCTTAATAATTTTCCATAATAATCCTCTGCTTTAAAGTACAGAAGAAAAGGGATTCCTGTAGAGGCATTGTGCTCTTCTGCAGACAGGGAAACATGGCATCTTTTAAATAATGAAGAGATGCTTCTCCCTTCTGGTACCTTAATTCTGAGTAGATAGATTATAATAACTATTCCTTCTTAAATACTGCTTTTCCTCTTTTGACATCAGAACATTTTAAAGAGAGGATAATGTCACAGAAATAGAAGTTGAGGCACAAAATTTGAATTGCCCCAAACAATGTAACCCAGCATGTCCACAGAGGAGTCAAGAATAAAATTCCCACTTCCTGAGTCCCAGACCAAGGGTCTACCCTCTAGGCTAGTTGTTCTTGATGATTTTTTTTTTAGCCACTCTTTCCCTCTCTCCTTGCTCTTCTTTCCCCCTCACTACTGATTGCTGTTTCCATCACTCCTACATGCATAACCCATTTTCCAAACCCATCCTGTGTCCTTCTCATTTCCCACTTCTGCTACTGCCTCCTCTTCTCCAGTCACCCACTTGCACTGACACCACCGTGGCAAAGCGTGGCTCCTGCTGAGCTGCTTTGCTTGGGCTTAAGCCATGTCTCCTGTTGTGCTGGTGTGACTCACAGTCAGCAGCCTCTGCACAGGCTGCGTTGTCCCTGATAAGCCCTTTGGGATCTGAAGCTGTGCAGGTACCTTGGAGTGACAGCTGAGCTAATACAACTGCAGAGCTTTGCCTTTTGCTGCCTAAGGAATCTCTAACCTGTGCTTCGTGGGCAGTGGAACAAACAGGGGAAGCCTTGGAGTGCAGGCTCTTAATGTTTGGTACCTGGAGACCTTCGGACCTCTGTACTTGCATAAAGTTTTTTAAATGTTCAAGTGAATGCTGATTGTTGAAAACCTGACTTTGCCAGCTTGAGCCAGGGAATGTATCTTTCCATGGGGATGTGAATCTGCTTTGTTTTTGAAGCATTTGCTTTGTCAGATAAAGGAAGTCAAGAGGTGCAGTTCTGGATTCGTTTTCTAATTTGAAGTTCAATTTGAATTCAAATGTTCTTAATTGGAAATAAACATTTGTATTTGCCTAAGATAAAAATGGGACACCTACAGTCCTAGATGAATGCAGAGGTTTTGGGACTTCTGAACAGAGAGATATTTTAAGCCCTAACTCAAATAAGAGAGTGACTTAAAACTAACCTGCATAATTTAAGCATGTTTTCATGGAGAAGGTAGCTTGTGCGTGAGCTCAAAGTTCCTTCCAGGATATATATGGAAAGCAGAGAGATAGGCTGCCTTGTTTTGAAACTATGAAAGGGATATGCAAACTGGCAGGGTAATAACTGCACTTGTTATTTTATTCAGGACATCTTTTTTTGTAAGTAGCTCTGTGCTCATTTCCTTTCTGAATGCCCTTGCCTTAGCTGTGCTTGCTCTCTTCTATATTTCAGTCTGCTCATTTGTCCTAGCAGCCATTTGTTTCAGTGAAGTATTTTCTTTTTGGCCCTGAAACTTTAAGGAGAGAGAAGGCAATTTATGTGAAAAATCACTTTATCCAGATTAATGACTGCTGCGCTGACTGTTATCACAGCAGTATTAGCTAGATTCTTTTTTTTGAATTGAGAGAATAGAAACCTCTTCTCAGAAATTTATTCTGAAATTGTAATTGTGGAGACACATCAAGTTGGTCCAGAAAAAACTGAGTCCTCATGCAGTCAGAGGAAAAGCTGTATGTGTAGACGGTGTGTTTGATCTGTACTTTTAATATTAGCAAGTAATAAGCCACTAAGGTGGGTTCAGATGAAGGGCCAGCATTGGGTCTTATAGCTGGGAGTTCATTGCTAAAAGCTGAGTTTACAGAGTAGGAAACACAGAGGTTCATTTCCAGCAGGAAACAGGCAGAGTGTAACTGAACTGCAGAGTGTACTTCTGTTCTTACTTATAGTGGTGTGAAGAGAGAAGCAGTTAATGGCGTTATTGAAAGCCTGTAGTCAGCATCTACCCACATGTAATGCTTTAATAAACATTGTACGTCCTGTAGGGGGAGGGAGCAGGCCTGAAGGAATGAATGTTTTAATAATACCCCAGCAAAAGCTCCTTAACTGCAAGGCAGTTGGAATTATGTGCTAAATTTCTCTTAGGATTCAGTGTAAGAATTCAAAGCAACAGCCTCTTGAGATTTTTCCAGTTTTCTTGTCTCCCTCTTTCCCTGTGTTGTCAGAGCTGCCACTGGTGTGCAAAGGAAGCTCTGGGGTCAGACAGACCTTAAATTTTAGGGCGTCTCTTGAAGGACAGTGGATGGTAAATGTTGTTCTGTTTGTGAAAGGTTTATAAAAGTCAACCAAAAGACACGGTGACCTCAAATCAGAATGAGCAGAGAGGATCTAAATGTGCCTAAATGAAAACAGGACTGGTAGATGTAAAAAGCAGCACAGATTCACAGTTGTACCCAACCTGCTAGCTAAGGCTCAGGTATAGGCAAAGTTCAGTGCAAGGTGAAGACCTACATGGGATTTACAGGGCTGAATTGTTAGTATTCTTTATGGTAATGGAGAATTTGAGCCACCTTCACACTGGGCCCTTGGGTTAGTGTTAAATAAAAAATGGGGCAGATAAATCTATTTCTGGATTCTTAATACATTTTAAGAGGAAAAGTTGTTCATCAGGCAAATCCTGGATGAATCTGATTATTACCTCTGGAGGTAAGAAATTCATCTTTTGAGAACGACAGCATAGAAACAGTGTGAGAAAAGTAGTTCTTGGGAGAAACTAAAGTAGAAATCAAGTACATAACACTGTATCAAAGATTACAAAGGACTGTTCTGATTATGTGCAAATTCAGATTATCAGCCTTTCTTCTATTCCTAAAACACAGCTTGAGGTCTTCCTTGTTTTTCCTTTTGTAGCAGTTTTTTGATGACAAGGTCCAGCTGCAGTTGGTTTTTTCTTTATAATTTAAGCACTTACCAGAGCCATGAGTGTTTCTTCTGGGTTTTTTGCGGTTTAATCTCTACTTCCTCCAGACTGTAGGGATACTATTCCTTTACATTTCTGTTCTCATTGGCAGTCGCAGATGCCATGGCTTTCCTAGAAGGTTGCCGGCTCTTCTGAAATTCCTCACATGAGGATAAAGCTGTGTATCCTTCCTTTATAGAAGTACTTTACCAAAAATGCCCAAGCAACCAGAATGCTGTTGATGCATAGTCCACAGCTGCCTTTTGTAGCATCTAAAATGAAATTTAATCCCATTGAGTTTCTCAGTTCTTACTGGCGCATGTTTTGTGTGGCAAATCAAGTGCGACTCAGACACCTGCATTTCTTTTGGTTTCGTATTGGGTGGACTGTTGTGGCTCAGTGAAGAACAAGTGAAGGACGGGGCCAAAAGAAGTAAGAAAAACTGAATTCATTTAATCAGCTAAAAAGACAAACATTTATTATTGTTGGGGAGGGAAAAGGAAGATACCTAGGTAATTATAGGGTTTTTTAATCTTCCCTTGTAAAATTACTAATGGTGCGAATTCTTTAGACATCGGTTGTATCAAGTGTTTGCAGGCTTCATTTATTATCTACTAACCAAAATTAGCATTGTAGAACCAAACCAATACCAAGCTTTTCTCCTACATTTCTGTTGAGAACACTGTATTTATTCAAGATTTTAGAAGCAAGTCTCTGGAAACCCCTGATTGCTTCAGAAAAGGATTCCCCTTTACACTATACAGCAGGCACTGAAACCATGATACAAAATTTATTTTCATGCTAGAATTGTTTTGCATAACATTGTGCATGCATTTACTCAGTACTAAATTGCATACAATGCTGTTGTCTTGTTTCTTAAACTTTGAGACCATTTATACTTGAGTATTTTCCTGATTTTTTTACTATTAAGTCCCAGTTTTAAAATAACACCTCTTTTGTTTAAAATTCATACTGATTACTTAATATGAACAATTTATGAAGGGTCTTTACGTTGGATCTATACATCAATAAAATACAACATAACCAGAGCTGGAAAATTAACCAGCTGTTACTGTCAGGTCGGAAGGAAGGTCCCATGTGTCACAAGCATGCCAACAAAAACAGACAGGAAAAAGTTTTTCTTATTTTTATACACTTCTAGTTGAATTAAAAGTTCTTGATTTCCATGTCGGTGTGATGAACTGTGAAGGCGTGGTCAATATGACCGATGACTGCCTGATTGCACTTTTTAAAACCATTACTCTGTATCTTGTATACAAAAAGAAGCGATCCATAGCAAAGAAATGTACAGTTTTGTAATGTTTTACATTTTGGCTACAACAATGTATGTAAAAGTAAAGAGCTTTGAAAGAAAATATATAACTTTGCTTTTTTTTTTTTTTTCCTTAATCATACATTTGCAGTGTTTCTTTGTGTGTGTTGATATTTTTTAGTTATTTGTTTTTTGTTTTTGTTTTTTTTCTTTTTTTTTTCATTTTTGTTTTCATGCAATTCATGCTATGGAAAAAAAAAAAAGGTTAAAAAAAAAAAAAAAAAGGATCTTCTACAGTTTTGTTACATTTTGGCCGTAGAAAAAGCCTGCATCTCTAGTACAACTCCAGAACCATGAAGAATCATCCACAAAACCTGCATGGAGCGAGTTAACTTTGTCCAAATGAGAAGGTCTTCTATGCCTGCACAGTTCCACACAGATGTTTATTAGCCATCAATGTTCATCTCCATCTTGCCTTGTCAGGTCACTCTGACTGCCTCTGTTGGCATATATTTAGCAATGACTGGACTTTCTTTGCAAAGATCTGCATGTAAAGAATACAATCAGTACTTGAGCTTCTTCCCTGCGCTTTTCACATCAAGCTCGGCATCTTAGTTTTAAAAGAAGGAGGAAAAGGTGAAATAGCTACATGCAGAGGCAGCCATATTCTTCTTCAACAGGGTTTTTTTTCCATGCAGTCAGCCAGACTGAGACCTCTCTACAGTGTGTCTGAGTATTGCTTTCAGCTTAAAATAGGTGCCCATGCAAAGTTTCATCCTACTGTGCTTGTTTGCTCAAACTCCTGCAGGGTTCCTATGGCTCAAAAATATCCTGAGAAAAGCAAAATCTTCCATCGTTGGCATGTTTCAGCATCGACTAAATGCCTAACCCATTCCATACAGAGCCAGTAGATCCACCATTAGCCAAAATAAGCATATGCTAGCAGGATGCACCAGGAAGGACTCTGGTGCATCTACCCTTCATCCTATGTACTGATACCATGCAGCACGTATGGCCCACCAGTACTATGCCAATGCCTGCCTATGTCATCTGAGTGCTATTTAGGAGTGTTGTCACCTAGCATCAGTAGTAACACCGTTTCCAGCAGGTGCTACTGTGAGACATTGCATCTTCAGACTTAGTCACCAGGACTATATGCAACATAGCATAGGCTAATTGAAAATAAAGCTTTTTAGACCATTCTCTGCTACTGATCCATGCTACAAAATAGATGGGATGGGAGACCAAGAACGTCTCACTGGACTAGGAGAGCTGTAGGGCGCAGACACTGAGGATAATCCTATCGCTTTTCCACTTATGCCAGCTATGCTGTTAAGGCTCCGTGACATTTCGTAACCTTCATTTAAAAGAAAAATGCAAAGTACAGCATTGGATCAATGACAGAATGGACTAAGAATGAGGTCAACATTGTAGCCAGTTCAATAGCATCTGCATGCATGGACATGCCGAGAGTAGTATCACTTGCAACGTGACTCAGAAGGCCGTTGAAATACAGAACAAGTTTAAAATATATACATTTTTAAAAAAATAATAAAAAAAAAATCATTATTTCTCAAGGATGGTCAGGCTATGTAATTGATCCTACAGGCAGCAACATGGTTGTACCCTAAAAAAAAAAAGAGTCAGTGGGAGGGATTTCCTATGTCTGTCTTGTACACTCAGGCATACCTCTCCCTTCCACTTCATATATTTTGACCTCAGGCAAAATTAAGGTTTCTGGTATCTTTGGGGGCAGGAGGGGGAAAAGGCAGCATAGAATTTATTTAGTTGCTATAGAGATACTACTCCTTTGTTCTCAGCATTAAAAAAAAAAAAAAAAAAAAAAAAATTTGCATGCATTCAGTTTCCCTCCCTCCCCCACCCCCCTTCTTTTTCAGACATGCACGTAAACAGCTCAGCAAGTGTACAGAGAGTTGCACAAACTGTGGATGAAATTCTGTTGGAACAACACTTAAGATGCTCTCAACGTGTTTCAAACAGGCCAACAATATGCTGACGTATATTACTCTTTAGCCAACCAGCCTCTGTTTCATTCAGTAACGAGAGGCGGTTGCAGTGCATCGTGAAAACCATACATTCCCCATCCCAAAGGATGTGCCATTTGGAGTGTTCCCCTGATCCACTGGAACCACCTGAACTCGCCCAGGCTGAATGAACACGGCCAATGCTTATCCAATACAGAATCAAGTAAAATGCTTTGCTACAAAGGTAAATTTTAGAGGATATACTTTCATATGAAAGCCTTGTGGTCCTACTATATCTGTTGATGATAAGCTTTAAACTTATAAATACATACACTATCTCTAACTGGCATTTACTATAACTATTGCCCATCATACAATGGCACATGGGAATTCCATACTCCATACTCAGTGTATGGTTACAATCATACAATCTTTGCAGTTTTAAAATATTGACTATATCATATGCTATATACAGTACACCAGTGATAAACACTGATTTGAAGAGAGAGATTTCTTTTCCAATTTTTCCATTCCTTATCAACTTTGATGCATATAGATGTAACTCTAATTTTGGCTTGCATGGTTTCCTCACATTAAATTATTTAAATGAAACAGCCTATTTTAAGAAGGGAAGGGGTTTTTTCATATGATTTGACTTCTGTTGCTAAATAGATTACTCTGACCATTAGCAAACTAAAATGAAGTTACTTCTGAGATATTTGTAGCTTTCAGAAGTCTGATAAACTAACTAATAATGATTTATTTATGGAAGGATTTTAGATGGATTTATTTTCCAATTGTAAGACACCTGTGCCAACAGATGTTCATGCTTTTCTTTCTCTGTTGAACTAAGCAGCTATGAATATCCAAATAATTTGATTTAGTGCTTTGTAAGGGTTTGCCAAATAATAATTTCGTATTTCTTGAGAATGTTTTGCTTTTATGTTTTACCTCTTCTGTCTGCCACGTTCAAGTCTGTGCTCCTCAGAGTTTGGTAAGATCTGTGAGCTTTCAAAGTGGCAAACCATCATTGCTATGAAATGTTAATTGGTCTCTCCTTAGAGGATGGGTTAATTTAAGGACATAGTAGAGCATCCTTCACTAAAGCTTACTGCACCAGCTGGGGTGGAAGACTCAACTGCCTAGCATAGCTGCATGGGGTAGTTACAGCTCCTCAGGCTTTTCTTTCTGAAAGAAATAGGTTAGAAACTCCAAATGCAGACATCAGGTGGTGGTTTCCAGCCCAAACGTGCATCTCTACAGCAAGCGCACTATCGCGTGCTACAGCTACAGCTGACTTTCTCTTATTTATTTAAAATGAGTGCTAACTACATGGTTACAGGACCCCAGCTACATACCCTTTCTTATTCCTCCATCAGGCGGGCAGGGATATTCCCCGGTTGATAAGAGGAAGCAGGGTCCATATCTCTCCCGAGTGCCAGAGCGGGTAAAGGGCAGGCCCTCATCAGGCGTAATAGCCTGGTCTATGTGGGGACAGTCTTCGTTTGCCAGCGCCGCCTTGGCCACCTCACCATTCAGTTTCGAATCTTCAAACATATAAGCAGAAGGCTATTGAAACACTATGCACTGTTTATTAGATTTCCAGCTGCAAATTAAGGGTTCACAGCTAAAGACTTCTATAAGCGACACTATAAAAGGTAGCACATCTGTCCTAGACACTGCATTCATGTGCACTGCACCAAAATAAAATAAAGTCTGTTAAGTGGGAGGAGAAACAAAATGTGATCACATTAGGGGTAACAGCAGCCACCTATACGTCGGCACAGAGGGGCACTTTCAGAAACGGGCGTGCATTGGGTCCTAGTCCTGCGAGCAGAAGACTGCGGTTAGAAATCAGATTATCTTTTCGCATGACGTCAGATGATGTGTGAATGACCCGTTTGTCATGGAGCCTACTGTCACTCAGAGCTCTGGAGAGGCAGTGGACTGTGAGTTGTGTTTTAGTATTTGAGTATATTCTGTTTGTGCTGATTTATGCCTGTGTGCAATATTACTGAGGGGGAAATTCCTGCTCTTCCCCTCCCCAAAATTTACCGAGATGCTTCTATAGCATTTCCAGTATCAGTCATGCAGAATGGCTGTACACATTCTAGACACACAGAGTACATTACGTATGGAAATACAACAGCAGAATGTGGATTTAAAAAAACCAATCCATTTTCTGATGTTCTCCTCTGAAACACATACAGTATTTGCAATGCCAGCACAGGACACTACATACAGAAAACACTACAGCAGGCCACAAATCTGGAAATTAGACAGAGTAAAATTTACTCTTGGCTGTAAATAATGAAAACAAGTTGTCAATTTTGCCCATTTTGCTCCACACATTCCCATGAGGATAGACTGAGAATCATGTTTTCTCTGTGTGACTGGTTTTACATTTATAAAACAATTTAAAGTGCTATTTAGTGTCATATTTGTTTTAGGGTTTTAAAGTGCAAATTAGTGTATTGAGAATATACTCGAAATATGGCACAGCTCAATATGAGTATTTTGGTTGAAGGGAGATAAAAACAGTCAAAATGTGTTTTCTGAAGCTCCACAAATGTTAACTGAGTGGTACTGGCAGCATCCTACACCTCGGTTGCACAATGCTTATTACCTAGACACTGTAAGGCAATGGGTGATCCTGCAAGTCTTTAAGGAAAGACAAACTCAACAGACAGTTTCAGTGCCACATCTAGATTCACATACTAGCTTGTTCTGAGTGCTACATAATACTGTCATTTAATTTTCAATTATTTTGAAGCCAAGTAATAAAACAAGCCCAAAAGAAAAAAAAATACATTAGGTGGGGTTTGAAGAGATGATTCTGATCCTCTGATGAACAACGTAGATGAGTAGAAGGCAAAAGCGTTTTCAAGTTATATTTTTTTCCTTGCGCACACACACACGCACACAAACACACATGTATATAACACACCTATCATGCACCAGTAATTGCATTCTATGCCTTTATTTTTCTTCTATTTAGATGTTACTGGCTTGTCATAACATAAACAGTATTTTCTCACCTCTGCCTATTTTTTTCTCTGCAGAATCAAGCAGTTATTTCCCCAGGGAGGGATGTAGTAATGTTTTGTGAGCAATGAAATAATTAGGTCTCTCAATACATTAAAAAAACCAAAAAAATGGCAAAAGCTATAGGTGCTTTTTAATACTTGTGGACACTAATTTCAATAGGGTTCTAAAATGTTAAGGTTCCTCTGAGTTGCAATTCCTTTCTGCTCATAATACTCACTGCTGATTACTACCACTGCACAAAACCGTGGCACGGCTGCCATAGTAACCATGACATTGCAGGTACTGAGCCATTGATTTGAAAATCGCTTAACTGTGTTTGGGGAGAGCTGCAGTCCTCTTGGGGATAGGCAAAGAACTGGCCTGCTTCATAAGCCTCTGCTGCTACAAGCTGATGGCTCTAATCTTGAAATGAGGGAGGCAGCTGTATCAGCAGAGCTCTACATTGAAATCTTTGAGACACACTGCTGCTCTTGAGCCCAGGTTTGCAAACTAAATTGTTAGTGATGAAGTGGGAATTGGTCTGTTTCAGGAGCACGAAACATCTCCAAGCAGAGTGGTTGTGGGTCAGACTGCTCACTGGTAACAGCCACTGATCCTTTTGGAAGCAGCTTGCAGGCTCTGTTGTGCTTGAAAGGCAAGAATATTAACCTTCTTCAAATTAATTTCTTAACTTGCATTATAAATCCCTAGAAACTTGAGCTGGAACTTGCTCTTGCAGCCCCCTCAGGGTCCCTTCACATTGATGAATTTTTTTCTATGCTTGTTGAAAATCCACAGCCTTGTTATTTTATTTCTATTCAAGAGGAAGAGAACAGAGTAGCTGGAGATGCAGACAAATTACTGAACTATCCTACTAATTTTCCTTGAACATTACGTGTATGGGCCATGCCTTAGGGTTCATATTCTGGATAGCAATGCTAATCCACAATGACAATTTGGCTAAATATTCAGGAAGCAGAGAAATTACCAGCACAGAAGACTGCATCTGTTGCTGGTGTATGTAAGTGTTAAGTAGAGTAGTTGTGTTCTGTACCACTGGCTTCGGCACCTAATTCTCTGGAGGCAGGACGCAACAATCACTTGGTACTTACTATGTGATTAGTCTGTCATGGGAATAAAGAAAACCTCTCTGATGTCATCAATCCACAGTTAGAAGTTCTCATTGTTTTCATTAGCAGATCTACATGCTGAACAATTTTAGGAGTAAGGTATAAAGATGGAATGAAATTATGATATTTTAGGTTGATTTCTCAAGTTTCCATTTGCATGTTTGCTTTTTCCAAGATTGACCTTGTGTTTGAGAGAAGTCCAGATGAAACAAAACAGCTGCAACCATTGCTGTTGGGTTATACCAGTCTAATTATACTAATGACAACTACTTATAGGTGCTTAAAACTTCTAAGGCTTGATTCTGGCCTACCAAATTCACATGACTCTTTCCATCCCTGATAGCTGAATCTAAATTAGGCTTCTACAGCATTTTTGGTTGTTTAGGGTCTGTTTAATGAAGAAAAGACAATATTACCATCTCTGTTCTACAGATGGGTAAAACTACCATGCAGTGAAGTGACTTGCCTACTGCTATGTAACTCCACCAGCTTTAAACATCCTCCTGCAAAGATTTGGCTGAGAGGCTAAAGAAAGTATTCAGCATATTTCCCAGGTAAATAGTTTGTTTCACAACTACCTTATTTGTGTGGTTTCTGCTTGGGTTTTTTTCCTATCTCATCCGTCTCCACACCCAAATATTTTGGGCATTTCCAAGCAAAATAAGAAAGCTGCTGGATTTTACATTTGTATCCTCTATGCTGACTGTGGAGAAGCACAGCAGAGACTGCCCATGTACCTGTTTCTGCACAGATCCTCTCTTTTGCCATAGCCAATGGCTGCAAACTGTCCTAGCAGCTTTACCAGTGCTGCTGATTTTGATTATAAACCAGAGTCTGACACTGAATCTCCAGTTATTTGAACTGCATCTTCTGTTCAGAGTATCAATGACACATTTATTGGTCTCAGTCTATGCTTAGAAATGCAGCACGGGTACAGAAATGGTTCCTGCACTGGGAAAGTCACCCCAGTCCTCTTCCCTTAAGCAAGCACTGCCACTGTCCCACAGCTGCCAAGAAACAAGTTCCTGGTCTACCCTTCTTACTTTGGATATCTTCAGAAATTAGATGTGAGCCAGGAATGGTCACAATTTGTTCACACTGCTTCCTCTTGGTGTTGTAGCTGTGCCCCCCCAGTCCCCCTACCTATTTATCTTGCATGTGTCTACAGACCTGTGCAGTGGTCACCCCACAGACCGGATGAGCTGAAAGGCACTCTGAGGGTGGACCATTTTCTGTGTTTACACCACTGGAAATCCAGTGCCTTTTCCAGTCCTCATAGAAACTTCTTTAGGTTGTAAACACTGACTGAAACAGGGCTGAGAGAAACCCCACAATTCATAGCATGGTATCTGACTGCATGGACCATGACAGATTCTTTCACATTGTGCTAAAGAAGATGGGGTCTTCTCAGCCCTAGATCAGAAACAGCAATTAAGACATATAGTGCTAGATTTTTGGTCACATTAGGTCACTGACAATTTCCTCCAGAAGAACAGAGACTATCTTCCTCCCAACTACCCTTGTTTAAAGATTGAAAGAGACAAGGACACAGTTTGAGTACCTACAACTTCCCTGAGAACCATTTGCCATTCCACAATGGCTCAGGTGACTTCAAGGCTCTGCAGCCCTGTTATGAGGGAAGGGGTGGACAGACAGGGAGGCAGGAGCAGTTGAATGCAAGGCAGGGCCAGAAAGTAAGTTGCTTGAAAGATGAAGATCTTGCTACTGGGGAAACCTTGTCTGAGTAAAGTTACATTCCACACCACCACTCCATATATAACTGAAAATTAATCTACAACTTGTCTAGATTTCAAGCGTGCTCTTATAGTCCTGGATATAAGACCCTAAACCTGGGATTACTGTCTGTGGCTAGTTCCACTCCTGGTCAGTTGAGAGTGTCCTTTGGTTCTCCATCAGAACCTGAGGGTCATTTTTATTTGCTCATTTTAAATCCATCACTAACCCTAACACATACAGTAGCTGCCTGAAGTGTCTTGTGAAGAAGGATGTCCATGAGGTCCCTAACAGCAGAGACCTTTAATCCAACTGGATCTCTGAAGAAAGAATTGGTACGTTGTCCACTGAGTTAATTACTCTTCTCTTAAGTCCTCTGACACTTTTCTGGTGATGTAAAAGAGCTGGTACTCTGGCAAACATCAGTTGTGTCATATTATGCTGGCAATGGAAAACTCTTCCTGGTGTGATGGTTTTCCCTGGCCCTAGGGCTAGTGACAGGAAGGTACAGGAGCAGAGGCTAAAGTGAGCACGGAGAATTGCTGCACTCTAGCTTCTCTTAGCTACAAGCCTATTAGCTGGAAGTGGGAAGTAGAGCAGCCATGAGGCTGCTGGACAACAGATTTTTCATCAGCTTTTATTCTAAAAAAATGCAAAGATTTTATGTTCCTTTTTGCATCCTAGTTTTGCAGCATCACTTTTGCCTGATACTTCTTGTGCTATGCAAATGATTATGATGAAGTTAAGAGTATGTATCCAAGTATTCAAAGATATTTATTTTGATTTGTGGAGGAGTTAAGAGCTGTTTGTCATCTGAAAATACACACTGACTAGATTTCACCTTCCACGTCAGTCAGCTGGGGAAGATACCCCACTGGAACTGTTGTTTGTGAACAGAGAAGGACTTGTGGGTGATGTGATGGCTGGAGGCCATCTTGGGCATAGTGATTGTGAAATTATGGACTTTTTGATTCTCAGAGAGTAAGGAGGGGGATCAGCAGAACTTGGTGCTGACTTGGTGCTACCTTGGACTTATGGGGCCAGACTTTGGCCTATTTAGGAGACTGGTTGACAGAGTCCCTTGGGAGGCAATCCTTAAGGGCAAAGAAGTCAAGAAGGAAAGGTGCAGGACCAGGTTGTCCCCATGTGCCAAAAGACAACCCAGTGAAAGAAGCCCGGTCTGGCTGAACAGAGCACTTTGGCTGAAACTTGGGGAAAAAATGCAAGTTCATGACCTTTGGAAGAAGGGACAGTCAATTCAGGAGAACTACAGGGATGTTGTGAGATTATGCAGGGAGAAAAATAGAAGGGTCAGAGCCCAACTAGAACTTAATCTGGCCAGTACCATAAAAGACAGTAAAAAATGTTTCCATAAATACATTAGCAACAAAAGGATAGATAAGGAAACTCTCTATACTTTATTAGATGTGGGGGAAAACCTAGTGACAAAAGATGAGGACAAGGCTGAGCTACCTAGTGCCTTCTTTGCCTCAGTTTTTAATAGTAAGACCAGTTGTTCTCTGGGTACCAGTCTCCTGAAGTGGAAAACAGGGAGCAGAATGAAGCCCCCATAATCCAAGGGGAAATGGTCAGTGACCTGCTGCACCACTTAAACACACACAAGTCTATGGAGCTGGGTGGGACCCAACCAAGGGTACTGAGGGAGCTCATGGAAATGCTCATCGAGCCACTTTGCATTATTTATTATCAGTCCTGGCTCCCTAGAGGTTGGCAAATGTGAAGTCCAGCTGCAAGAATAGCTGGAAGAAAGATCCAGGGAACTACAGGCCTGTTGCCTGAACTCAGTGCCCAGGAAGTTCATGGAGTATCTTGAGTGCCATCATATGGCACATGCAGGACAACCAGGGGATCAGGCTCAGCCAGCATGGGTTTAGGAAAGGCAGATCCTGTTTGACCAATCTCATCTCCTTCCATGGCTCACTTAGTGGACAAGGGAGAGGTTTCCCACAGTGTTCTCCTAGAGAAAGTGGCTGCCCATGACTTGGACAGGTGCATTCTTTGCCTCGGTAAAAATCAGGCTGAATGGCTGGGCCCAGAGAGTGGTGGTTAATGGAGTTAAATCCAGTTGGTGGCTGGTCACCAATGGTGTTTCTTAGGGTTCAGTACTGGGGCTAGTCCTGTTCAATATCATTATCAATGATCTGGAGGAGGGATCAAGGGCATCCTCAGTCAGTTTGCAGGCAACATCAAGTTGGAGCGTTGATCTGCTGGAGGGTAGGAAGGCTCTGCAGAGGGGTCTGGACAGGCCAGATTGATGGGCCAAGGCCAGTTGTATGTGGTTCAACAAGGCCTGCAGGGTCCTGCCGTTGGGTCACAACAACCCCAGGCAGTACTACAGGCTTCCCCTACTGAGGGAAGAGTGACTGGAAAGCTGCACAACAGAAAAGGACTTGCGGATGCTGGTTGAACATGAGCCAGCTTGTGCCCAGGTGGCCAAGAAGATCAATGGCATCCTGGCTTGTATCAGCAATAGTGTGGCCAGCAGGACCAGGGCAGTGATTATCCCCTTGTACTCAGCACTGGTGAGGCCCAACCTTGAGTACTGCATCCAGTTCTAGGCCCCTCATGACTAGAAAGACATTGAGATGCTGGAGCATGTCAGAGAAGGGCAACAGAGCTGGGGAAGGGTCTGGAGCACAAGTCTGATGAGGAGCGGCTGAGGGAGCTGGGACTGTTTAGTCTGGAGAAGAGGAGGCTCAGGGGTGACCTTGTTGCTCTCTAAAAACACCTGAAAGGAGCTTGTCAACAGGTAACAAGGAACAAGTGATAGAACATGAGGAAATGGCCTCAAGTTGTGCCAGGGGAGGTTAAGATTAGATTTTGGGAAACATTTCTTCACTGAAAGGGTTGTCTAGTATTGGAACAGGCTGTCTAGGGAAGTAGATGAATCTCCATCCCTGGGGATATTTAAAAGCCATGTAGATGTGACACTTAGAGCCATAGATAAGTGGTGGACTTGGCAGTGCTGGGTTAATGGTTGGACTGGAGGATCTTAAAGGTATTTTTCAACCTAAATGATTCTATGATTCAATGATTTCTCAGTGAGATGTTGCTTGGAAAGGGAATATTTACTGCTAAATTCCCAATTCTCTTGAGTCTCTTTAATTCAAATTTCACTTCTGTCAGCTTCCTGGATAGTGTTTGCTGTCTATTAATATTCATTGGCTACTCATCAATTGCATTACTATAAGTCACTCTTTTTTTTTAATGTTAGATTCCATCTAAACTCTGCTGTGCTTCTTCACTGACTAAGAGAGGGTCAGAGCATAATAGAGAATCAGGTAGTAAAGGAACTTCACACTGAGAAAAATATGCTTTTCTTGAGTTGGTACATGGCTATAATGATTTCTGAGTTAATGTAGAATTTCCTGACAATTAAGAATAAGCAATAAACTCTATGATGGCTCTCTAGAAAATGATCAATGTCTATCATCTCTTTTTTATTGTTATTTTAACATAGATTTGGGGGTAAATGGGAGAGGTTGTAAGCAAAATACTTTGCTCAGGACATCAGTCAACAAAGTAAAAATTATGCTTCTGTGCCAGACCATCTTTGGCTACAGAAATCAATTTTTATAGGCTCCAGAGCCTCATGCAGGATTAAGAAAAGTGAATCCCATGGGTAGGGGCTCATTTTTGTTATTGTTAAATAGTGCCCTTAGGGGGATATAACTATATTAAATTAGACAAAGAATTATGGAGAAGATATATTAAACCACAGACAAAGGATGATGAAATTATGAAATTATGATTTGGAGTGTATGGAAGGAAGTATAGCATAGAGAAGAACAGCATAGAAAATACGGGTTTAAGCCTTTGAAAAGGAGCAATGATGTCTTGGCATGGGCACCACTGGTTTTCAAAATGGCAGTGACAAAAATCCTGAATTGGTAGGTTTGGGAGTTTTTTCTGCTGAAGAGTAATGAAAATTAATTTTTCTCATGCAGACTATCTGAAAAAAAAAAAAAAAAGAAAGTAATTTAACTAAGTAGCTCTATTTTCATACCAAGTACTTACTCTTTGCATTAATACCTCGTATCAGGTTTTGTGTCACAACCTCAGTGAAGTTACCTATAGTCTGTGACATTCCTTGTTCTTTTGCATTAAAGAACTGTATTGTAATCTCCTCGGCTGCCCAACATGGAGCTCAGGTTGATGGGAATTGGAGAAAAACTTCACAGAATAAAATGTGACAGTCTGTAACATACACAAGTCGCAAGCAACGTACAGTAATAACAAGTAAATGTTAACAAACAGAGTGAAAGAGAGAAAGAGAAAAAAGAGAGAAAATGTGAAGAACATGTAAAAGAATTAAGATTCCTATATAACAACTCAGTTTTAGTTACCCCAATATTCTAAGGCCATTAAAATAAATATCTTTATCTAGGTATCTTTATTAGTTTCCTGATTTTTATATTACTGCATATTTTGAAAGTTACTATGAAGCTCTTCTGAGTAGATATCACACTGATGGACTTTACACTGGCATGAGAGCAGAATTTAGTAAGCTACATGAAGAACACAGAATCCTTCCAACCCAACCTACCTCTTCAACATTTACTCACCACCGTGTTGACCTGGGTCCCTCCAGGAAGCCGTGTCCCCCAGGAAAGGCACTCCAGTGACGGTGGTGACCGTCTCTCCCAGTACTAACTTGGCCAACATAGTAACATCACTCCCAGAGAATATCACCCTTAAGAGGTACTACTTCTTGAAGTGAGGTGACAATATGTTGGCTGCCTATCCATTGGTACAGCTAGAGAAATACAGGAGCTCTACTAAAGTAGGTCCAGCGCATCTTGCTATTACAGGCATTATTGGATAATGCAGTGCTGAGAACTGTTGCTCCTGGAAATGCTGCTTTGCAAAGAGTTCTGGAAAATCTTTCCTAGTTTTATCCTGACCCTTCTGGGGTTTCACTTATACCTTTCCTGAACTTCTGGGAGTCTCACTAACACCATATTTTGTAACCTGCAAAGGGTCATTGACAGGTCGGGTAGAGGTTGCAGGAAAATGCAGTCAGGTGAGTCATGTTACAATCTTATACTACTGCTCTGACTGAGGAATACAGTATGATGATCTGTACAGTATGGAAGGTGTCTGAGACATAGAATATGGATGAATACAAAGAACAGTGATGGCAGGAATGGTACATTGCTTGTTATTTTGGCTTTGTGCTTATAAACAGACAAGCAAGTAGCCAAATGGCTTGAAGAAAATTTCCAGCAAGTACAGTCTAAGAGGAATATAAGCAAGTGGACTGGGCACAGAACTGGGACTTCATACTCTACACCCTTTAGCCCCTGGTCTTTTGTAGTAACAGGTAAGCCATCTAGTCTGTTTAATTTTACTGCAGAAGAGATGTACTTGTTGCACATAGGTGCCTTTTCTTATATCTGTCCTGCAAACACCAATCATACTTGTAAAACTAAAGGAAGAGATGCCAAGAATACCTCTTTTGTGTTCCAGGAATTCATTCTGCACTAGATGGCATGGGAGCTGCAGTAGCAGGCACATGCTTGAGAAAAAGGATTTACCATATTTACATCTGCTTTGTGCTGGAGGATTGGCATAGGATGGCCTTATTTGGTTGAAGTGCTTGTATCTGTGTTTTCCCATGACTAAAAGTGCCTTGTGCTCATTAAGTTATTAAGGCATGAAAAGTCCTAAATTTTATTATTTAGTTTGGCAATTGTTTTTCAGCTTAGTGAAGTCCTATCCCTACACACACTCAGCCCTGGCTCTGGCCCACAGGGTCTGTGTGAGGAGATTTTCTAATTTTTAAATTTTTTAAAATGTCTCACCTAGTGCCAGAGAAAAACAGGAAACACAATGCACCGTCCTTGAATTCATAGCTCCTCCTTTTTGCTTTCAAATTATGTGGTATAGAGGATGTTATTTTTTACTCAAAGCCTAAGCAAAACAAGCACCGTAGTACAAGTGACACCCACCAGTTGTATCTCTACAGGAAATGACAGATGAATAATTGCACAACGAAGTGTTATGTTAGTTATAAATTCTGCTTTGCATGTGACCCACAGCTATGAGAGTGCAGAAGTGCCACATGGTGCAGAGGGCAAGGAATAGATCCAAAGTGCTTCCACATAACTGTAGGCACTTAACTGAGGATGTTGAGTTAGAGCTGCAGTCACCTGTTATCTCCTGTGGAGAAAGACATCCCCCTAGGACAAGTCAGATCATAAATGAGTGAATTAGTGAATCAGGCAGCTCTGAGGCTGCCTGATTCTTCTTCCAATTGAAGGAGGACCTCAGGCAAATGCAACTTAAGTTAGATCAGAGGAACTGGATGTTATTCCTTTTATTTTGAGCTATTAACAATTTCTCCATTAGATCCCAAGGACTCCATCATCAATGATATCAAGATGTGATCATTACCTTGTTTGCTATTTTGGAGTGAGGAGTTTTGGATTTTTAAAGGTCAGGAAGGCTAAGTACAGTGAGGACAGAAAAAAACACCTCTGTATTACCTTTTCCATTGCCTTTTTAGTATTTTTTATGTCCAACACATTTAAACATCAGAGTTTTTTGAGCTGAAACAGACCTAAACTCTTAGCAGTTACTTTGCTGTCTACTCTTCATCTTACAAGAGGGTCAAAGGTTTTACGACACTAAAATTAGATGAGTTTTTTTTTATAAAGTTCAAAGACATTTGATCAGAGGATTTGCTTCCCTGTGGTTTGAAGGACCACCACACTGACTACATACCTATGGCTTTAACAATTCTTTGCTATCTATAAAAGCCACTGAGGTTCATGAACAACAGTGAAATGTTAGGCAGCATAATGGGCCTCTGATAAGAACTGCCAAGAGTTCCCAGCTCCCACTGAGCATTGGCACTAGAATTACAGTGCTCAGCACACTTCTGACGTTAGAACCGGCGTGTTGCACAAGGAATACAGGTTATTTAGGTTATGGTGACAGAAGGGATGAAAAATGAAGCCCTGAGAAAAGAGCAGCTCCTTCAGAAAGCATGAGTGATAAAGCTGGAATGGGTAATTCCACACTATTTCTTTAAAAGGAGATCAGCTCTCTCTCAGGATATTGCATTGAAATAATAGGTTCCTAACATCACACTTTGTTCCAGTTCATCTGACCATGGAGTACACTGGAGTCACTGCAACTGTGCAGTTTACCTCTGTCAGTGACAGACTTGGATTGCTTTTACTATTCAGACATAGGGAGAGTCTAGGAGTAGGTTATTGAAAATTGGGCTTGGGGCAGATAAGTAAAACAACCACAGATTTTTTTTTTTCCTGAAGCTGAAGTCTATATTAGTAATGACAGACATTTTTCCTCTCCTCTTAGGTGCCTGAATTCTAGTAATTTTTCCCAATATTTTACAACTATGCAATGAATAATACACTGTGAAAAGACTGCACAATGTATTCACATGAAGATATGATATCTTTGGAGTATAGCTCAAGTGAAGCTGCATGCAGAGGGAATCAGAGAGGTGAGAAATTGTTACTTTGACCGTATTAAAATCACTGTGTGAGCTGGTGTTGTAAATATATACATGCAAAGAATAAAAGGTTGGGATAGATCTCTGAACAAACCCCAAATAACCAATCACCTGGGCTTATGTCTTATGGATACATTCTTAAGACCATTGCTCTGTGGCACCAGACAGTGCTGTAGGCATCAAATGAAGTTATAAATTCCATTCATATTCTAAACTTCCTTTACAGTGTTGAAAAATTACATTCACTGCTTCATCCAATGACAACTTTAAAATGTAACCTGCAGTCAACCTATCCTGCAGGTAAGCATACAGTTCACAGTAGAGAGTAACTGAGGAGCTGAGCAACACTTTTAAAACAAAATTGAGTGTTTTCAGTATTTGTTTTGCATGTTTTGAGGCTTTCTTATGAACTTGCACCTTAAAATATTTCACTGTGTACTGAATTAAATTACTTGTACCCGGAGGATAGTGTGGGGTTTGGGACAGAAATCAGCCAAGTTTGAGAGGCTGAAACTGTCTTTTTCTGCTTTGCTTCTTTGAAGCAAATTTTGCTTTGCTTGTTTTTTTGGGGGGGTTGGGTGTTGGGGTTTTTGTGGATTTTGTTTGTTTGGTTGGTTTGTTTTTTTTCTTCTGTTATGATACTGACAGTTTAGAATACTCAGAAACCTTTAGACACCGCAGCACAGCAGACTAATGTTGACTGATGCTTATTTATTTATATTCAACTAGCAGCCTTGCCACAGACCTTTCAAGTAATCTCGGTCAGTTAAATTAAGCCCTGTGTCAAATGAAAGTACTGGAGATTGCTTCCATTTTCTCTTTGCTGTCTACTTAGCTTGTTGGGTGTTTGATTGTAGTATAGTGTTTGACAAGTATAAAGCGCTGCCAAAATGAAGCCACGGTGTTGAACAGGGCCTGTAAACAACACTGCAACATGACAAAGTTAATAGTTTGACAGGGAGATGTGAGAACTTGGTGTGTATATGTTAAGGGAAGGGACACATGGTCCTCTATAGTCTGAGATATCCCCAAGTCAGGGAGTTTTAGTCAGATTGGTTGGGAGAAGTTTGTATCAGACCCAGTTCCTCCAGACACCATATAAGCAATATCTTAAGAATTTATTGGCACAGAAACTGCCTTGAAGACAATGTTTTGTATAGAGGAAATCTCTACTTTCTTAGTGCTGCTTATGAAGGCCCACAGCACTAGCTCTGCCATCCTCTACTCTGAAGTGCCTTTCCTCCCTTCTGCTGCTTTCTGAGCCACCCATTGGTGGGATCAGATGGGATGGAAAGCAGGAAGGGTTGCTGCAGGAAGGGGACGTATGGTAGCATGAAACTCTGACATCCTCTTTATTGAATTAAAATCAAGTGTTGTTAATTAAAGACACCCTCCTGCCAGGTGTAGATTAGCCCAGGACTGAGCTGCTGAGAGTGTTGGGGACAATAAAAAAAATTAGTTCAAACCTACCAGAATTTAAATTCAAAGCATCTTTGCTTTGCCTGCAAATGGCAGCATCATTGGCAGCAGCTGTGCAGCCTGTGGGCACAATTCTGCTGTTTGTGTGTCCGTGCCAGGAAAGTGCTCCTCAGCCTGGGAGGAGGCAGTGGGCCGTGGCTGTGCAGAGCTCCCCGCTGAGCCCCCTTGGCCCTGCGTGCGTGGACTGAGAACAGATGTGGGCTGCTGCCTCGGTGCATGAGAGGGCTACAGAGGGACAGTCATATGTGGAACTACTTTGTACTCATCCCTGTTTTGTGTAGTGTTTGATCACAAATAATATATGGAATTAATAACTTCATGGGATGTGCCTTACACCTGCACAGCTAAGCAGGCTTTTTTTTTTTTTTTTTTAAATAATGTATTAGATACTAATCACATGAGCTTATGCAAACTAGACACTGTCACACTAAAGCTTTATGGTTAAAAATTACAAGAAATATCTTGAACAACTCAGGCATTATTTTGGAAATGTTAGACACCCATTCTGTGTTCTTAGTGCAATATTAACTGTTTTTTTACAGCCAGGTGCTGTTAACCAATCCAAATATTTTACAGTATGGGAAATATTCACTGCTTGCAAGTCTCTGTTTTCATATAATGTGCAGGTGATGGTTTCAGGAACAAGTCAGTGCCTATGAATGCTTCGTATTACAGAAGTGAAACTCAACATCCAAGGCAATGCAGATCTTGTTTTAACTGTTCGGTTCTGATCTTACTTATTTTTTCACTTTTCTCCTGATCTTTTCCTATTAGGAAGCTAAAAGATGCAGGCACTATTTTTTGCTGTTAGTGGTGCATAATAATTATCAGAAACAGAACTCCAGCTACTGTGTTACCATTTTGTTAGCTGAAGTGTAAGTGTGCTTCGTTACTTCTTAAAATATATATGCTTGTACATGTATATAAAAATAGTCTCTCTTAATTATTGCAGAAATAGATAAGTTGCTGTTACTATCAATACTTCATGGATATTGTGGTAACAGCTGATTTTAGAGCACTGATGGTGGAAAAACAGTTCCACATTGAACCAAAATTACACGTATTCTCAGGATACCAGTGTGGAATTGCAATGAACTCGTAGAGTTCTTAGTCCTCTAGTTCCCAGAGAGGACCAGGGTGGGTAATGGAAAGAACTTTATAAAGTAAGGGGTCTTTGAGCAAAGTCATTCTGTAGCTGACTGCTAAAGTACTCCAGAGTCTGGCATCTCTTGTGCATTACAATTGGGTAGTTGGCATATTGCTCACGGTAGGAGACACGCTATAGTGTTGTGCCCTCTTTCCCTCTTCATACGTGATGCCACAAAGACATCTACTTATGAAAAAGTTTGCTGCTTGAACATGAGTTGTGATAAGCATTTGCAACCTGAGGGGAATGGATGATAAAACCATCACTTACGCGCCAAAGATACAATTGGTACAGTCTATCAGTCACGTGAATTGTGATTGGCCTGTTGCAATGGAATAGCCTTTAACAAAAACAAAATGAAAGCTATTTACCTTCTGAATGAATTTTACATAGTTGCACAAAAGGGAAAAGAAATAACAAAAGAAGAGGAAAGAGAATAGAAAAGAAGAGAAAGATTCCCACCAGCTCTTCCCCTCCAAAATTAGCATTGGCACTGGTGAAGTCATACACAAAGGAAAGTCTCACTTTCTTTGTGCTTCTCACAATGACATCAACATGCATGGCTATGAGATGACGAGAGAATACCTCACTCACAATGAGTAACAAATTAGAATTTTCTTCAAATCAAAAAAGTGATAACACAAGACCATCATAGGTATATGCTAGCTCTTTCAAAACATCTCTTTTGAACTCTATGTCAGTTAAGACCATTTGGCTGGCAATCTGTCCTGTCTAATACAACACAGGGGATACTCTGAATAGGCTGAACTTGGCTGGAATATCTGCCAAAAATGAAGTTGGCTTTGTTTTCAACATGGTTATCTACTTTCAAATTACTCCATAGAATAAATAGTGATATTCCATGGGTAGAGGTAGATTATGGGGTTTAAAGAATCAAATTGGAGCCCCGTAATTTTGTGTGCTATAGGAGGAGTCTCATAAAACTGAGATATTCCCATAATTAACCACTAGCCATGGGATATTATAATATATTCCATGGTGACTAGTATTTTTTCCATTTTTCTCCCCCCTCCCAGTAGGATTAGTATGGTTAATTTTGCTCTGGTTTCACCTATTGCTAACATGAATCAGTATAATTAAAAATAAGAATACCATATCATGAGGCGATCACTGTTTATGCCAAACCAGCCAGTAATGACCAGTCAGACCTTTTCCAGTTGGCCTTTGCAGCTAGAAGGTTGAAAGAGCTGTAACTCACCAACCCATACTTGCAAAAGGAGTATGTTTTAGAAAATGTGGTTCAAAACTCTTTATCATTCTAAATGCTAAATTCTAGTGGAATATTATAGAATAGATTGATTTGCATGCCATGGAATAAACATCCTTACATCTAGTCTTGTCTCAGAGTGAGTCATTTTGCATTAGTGTCAAGAATTTGAGCTGTTGTTCTACTTTGCAGTTAATCATCAGAAAGAGACGGGATTGTCTCATGAATATGCATGATGGTATAGTTGTCCCTTCAACTTCCTAGGCACCTAGTTTCTGTAATGAGATGTACAATATCTGCCATTTAAAACAGCTGAAAGGTCCCAAATGGGAACAAATGAGAAAGCATCTGGCTGTTTCGAATTCCAGCCGTGTTTTGTCAGAAAACTCTGTAATTGCTGAGTACTTGGCTCCTACTCTGCTCTATGAAGCATTCAGCTCTCAGGAGCCTCTGAGATGCATTACACAGTCCAGCAACATAGCTGTAGAACTCTCAAAATTCTTCCACTAGATGTAACAGCTTTTCAAAATATCTTGAGACTTGTATGCCCTTAACCAGGACCAAAGTTTGGGCTCCTAGAGCATGCTCTCATCCTTAGTTTTGCTGATCAGCCTCCACTGTACCATTTGTCCCTGCAACCTAGACTTCACACATATTATTCATTGTGTGATGGTGGGACTAGAATGGATAAATGTGCTACCCATTGCTCTAAGAAAGCAGTCTGGCTGAATCTTAAATCACTACGCGGGATGGAGGTTAACGGTCAGATGGACATTCCTCTAAGAGGTTTCCTACCTGCTCTGTTAATTTCTAAAATTTCTTCTTGGGCCAGTGGGCAAGTGTCGCTCTGAGTACTGTGGTGTGGAGAGTTTACGACAGATTTACAATAATTGGGGGATCCCAGCTGGGGTGGCCTCGGGATATGCTTCTTTTTTTTCTTTGGTAGCTTCTGCTTAGCCATAGCTAAGGAGTAATACATTCCGAAATTGTTCACAATGACAGGGACAGGCATGGCAATGGTCAGCACACCAGCGAGAGCACAGAGGGCCCCCACCAGCATGCCTGACCAAGTCTGAGGATACATGTCTCCGTAGCCCAGGGTCGTCATGGTGACAACAGCCCACCAAAAGCCGATGGGGATATTTTTAAAGTGTGTGTGTTCACTGGCACTAGGGTCATTTGGTTTAGCACCTATTCTCTCGGCATAATAGATCATCGTGGCAAAGATTAAGACGCCCAATGCCAAAAATATGATGAGCAGCAAGAATTCGTTTGTGCTGGCACGGAGGGTGTGTCCCAAGACCCGCAACCCAACGAAGTGACGGGTCAGCTTGAAAATTCGCAGGATTCGCACGAAACGGACTACGCGGAGGAAGCCCAGGACATCCTTAGCAGCTTTGGAAGACAGGCCACTGAGTCCAACCTCTAGATAGAAAGGCAGTATGGCCACAAAGTCAATGATGTTCAAAGAGTTTTTGATAAATTCCACCTTGTTTGGGCAGAAAGTGACTCTCATCAAGAACTCAAATGTAAACCAGACCACACAGACACCTTCGATGTAGGTGAGAAAGGCTTCAGTCTCTGCTTCCCTGTAGTGCCGCACCTGGGTGTCATTCCCGATGAATTCAGTTTCTGTCTTGTTCACAATGGGGTTAAATCTCTCATGGGTCTCGAGGCAGAAGGTGGTGATGGAGACCAGAATGAAGAACAAGGAGGCAAATGCCACATACTGTGGAAAGAAAGATATGAGAGAAATGTTAAACAGTAGGCTTTGATTCTGAAACATCAGGGGAAGACAAGGGCTGTACTAAAACTAAAGATAAGACCAAGCCTGTGTGCTTAAGATGCCAAGTCTCACCTGCAAAGAGAGCCTAACATTCAAACTGTGAGGGAAAGAAGTATATAAGTACATGCTAAAATCCATTCCTATACACATAGCACCTTAGTGTGAGTGTAAACTGAAACAAGCATTTAAATCTCAGAGTCTTTTGTGGGATTTAAGGTTAAGGACATATTGGAATCCTACCTTCCTGAACTTGGTCTCCTTTAACTTCCTTGTCCTAAAGACAGAGCACAGTTTCTGGGACAATTGCTGTGCAAGACTTTTCCCAGCATTGTGTCAGTGGTATGGTGGCTGCCTCCTGCTCCCAGCTTAGTGACAGTTGTTGTATTTCAGATCTCAGCAAGATTGCTAGTAAATACAAGGGGCAGTCTCAGGTGGGCTCTACAGCAAGGAATAGAATCCTATTTGGCATCATCAGACTTTCTTGCCAAATCTCAGGGACAGGTTGAAAACAGTCACATGTCAAACTGAGCTCTCTTAAAGTAGCCACCTCTGTTCTCAGTTCCCTTCTCCAAATCATTTTGGAGTGGGGGACAGAGAGGGTAAGAAAGAGGTTTCAGCTAAGCCTGTCAGCTGATCCCAAAGCGGACAGATCTATTGGCTTTTACCAGACAAATCTCTTGGCTTTTACCAGACATGGTTTTCTTGAAGAGATTCTCATTACAATGTAAGACTTGACCCAGAACTAGACAAATCTTTTTTTAAAAGGATGCTGGATTACAATTTGGTTCATCATGTTACAGTGAAGGTGGTAGCAGCCCCCGAAGTCAGTGAGTGTTTGTTTTATTAGCATTTCCCTCTTCTGCTTCAGTTCAGACTCAGAGAATCATAGAATGGTTTGTATTGGAAGGGACCTTTAAAGGTGATCTAGTCCAACCCCCTGCCACGAGCAGGGCCATTTTCAACCAGACCAGGTTGCTCAGAGCCCCATCCAACCTGGTGTTGAATGTTTCCAAGGGTGGGGCATCTTCCACCTCTCTGGGCAACCTGTGCATGTGTTTCACCACCTTCATTGTAAAAAACCCTCTCTCTTACATCTAGTATAAATCTTCCCTCTTTCAGTTTAAAACCATTACCCCCTGTCCTATCACAATGGTCCCTACTAAAAAGTCTGTCCCCATCTTTCTTATAAGTCCCCTTATTGAGACCCTACAGTAAAGTCTCTGGAGCCTTCTCTTCTCCAAGACTCCAACAACTCCAGCTTTCTCAGCTTTTCTCAGTCTTTCCTCAGCCTAAAGGACATCTCTTGGTTGTATTCCACAATAATTGACAGGTACAGTTGGTACAGTCAGGCCAGAATTCACAAGTCTTGTAACCACAGTTCCTCTGCTCAGTCCTCTTTAATCAATTAAGTAATTTGCATATATCAAAGTCTCCGTGCATTCGAGTGGTACTGTAATGGTAATACCTCTTTCCATTTCACTCTCTGAATCTGTTACCTTCTTGTTTGTTTTGTGTGTCACCTTGACAAGAGATACCATATATTTCACTGTCTTCATGAGCATGAGCAAGAGTGATAATTAAAATATTATTCAAGTATTCTTCTATTCTTCTTCTTCTTACTATTATTATTCTTATTTTCTGTTATGCATAATGTCCCTTCTTCAGCAGCGTAGCCAAATTAGGGGTTAAAAAGACCTAATGTCTTCTAATTGTTTGCTGCCAGTGAATGCAGTGCAAAAATCTAAATAAGATTGCTGCCAAAGGAACACACCTGATAAAAATAACCTATGCTTCAAGCTGCCTAAGCTCTCCTGCAATCAAGAAGTTCCGTCTGCTTTCCTGGGTAGACCTAGTGCAGAATTACACTTGACCTTCTATATTAGCACACAAAGTCAAAAGCATGGATTTGTCACAGTTTGAGGTGAACCATTGAATAGAATACAGAGAAACTGGAAAAGAATAAAATCACAAAACCATTTAGGTTGGAAGGGCCCTCTGGAGGTCATTTGGTACAACTTCAAATTTGGATCAGGTTGCTCTTGCCTGGTCCAGGTTTGAGTACCTTCAAAGCTGGAGATCCCACAGCCTCTCTGGGCAGCCTGTGCCAGTGTTTGGCCAGTAAGAGCAAATAAGCTTGGAAGGATACAGAAGCAAACAGGCTATTCTGCTTTTCAAATCAGCTTTGTTGCCAAAGAGATCAGAACAATTGTCACAGATTTAAAACAACCCAGTACCTTCCCCCAAACACTTCAGGTTCCCACAGCACCGTTACATGATAATCTACTACACATGCTGATATGTGCTAAAATCAATGCCTAATATATCTGGGACATAAACAACATGAAGATTAGAGGAATGGAGAAGCAGGACTGCAGGTATCTTTTTATGAGATTCTCCTGTTAAATAGGGAAATTTCTCCATGCACAGTTTTTCGATCTCTAAAAGAGGTTTAAAAAATACCAGCTACTGTTGGTCTTGTGCTTTGCGATCCTATATAAATGTGTACAGATTTTATATGCTTTTATCTAAATGTTACTGACTTTAATATATCAACAGTTTTCCTGAAAAATAAGTTGAAGAATCTTTTAAGTGGTCCAAGTAATTTTGTGTATGGTACCGATAACTCAGAGCTTCATTGTCTGCGTATGAGTAAAATGAGAAATGAAAAGCATCTTGCACCAATAATTCAGGAAAATATTCCTAGTAGCCTTAGCATGTCTGGTTTATTTCAGCCTGGGGCAGATTTTTACAGAGTGGTAGAGTCCTGAGAATTCAGGCTGCAGAAGGGAATGCTGACACTTTATTAAGTCAGGTAACACTCACAGATAAAGAAGCAGAGAGGGGAATAAAACCATTTTGCATTTTAAGGGATCTGTGAAGATGGCCCCTTTCTTTATGCTGACTCAAAATGCAATCCTTCTCTTGGTGTATGTGAATATATCTCCTGAGTGAGCTTTTCCTGCTTGGGACAACCTTCAGGCTGACCTTGCACAAGTATCTTGAAACGTGATGTTTTGCTGTATTAAAGGGAACAAATGATCAATTCTGACAAGACATTTGAGTTCTTGGCAGTGGTACATGCTAGCAGTGTTATCAGCAGAGAACATCACAACCCGTCTCTGGTTGTTAGCATGCTAGTGTGTACCTTGGCTTCAGAGGGAAAGTGAGAGCTTTTAGTCCCCAGGTCAGCAGAGCAGGAAGTACTTCCTAAATACATGTGAAACCCTTTGCTTCCTTGGGTCTTTAACAGCATCTGGAGCCCTTTCCCAGGGATGGACATGTTCTTGTGTGCTTTGCAGCTTTCAAAGTGTGAGTCTGCTTTCAAGATTTAGAAAACTATGTCTGAGTAATGGTATTGACAGGAAGAGTCCCAGTATTTCTTCTCCATTTTAATTTTGTTTGTCTCTGTTTAATTACTATCTACTCCTAAAACCTATGTACTATTTTGGAAGTGAAAAATGCTTCTTAGTCATCCCATGCTTCAATATTGAAAGCCCCCTGCTTTTTGTTTTAGAAGAATGACTGCACAGGCTGAAAGGAGAAGACTGTGGAGAGCAGCCTTTTAATAAAGGTCCCATTACAGCTCCCCAGTCTCTTGGCTGATCCAAGTGCCTGAGAATGATGATTCATATTGCTGCCACCCCTTTTTTTCTTGTGAATATTTTTCTTTGTGAAATATTGATATGATATTTAGCAAACTGTAAGCAAAGTCCAACAGCACAAAAATCAACTAGTATGCTTTTCTAGGTAGACCAGAACAAATTGTTGCCAAAGGCATAATAAAAAAAAGACCTCTCTGGCCCACCATCAGAGGCCAACAAAGATCACCTATTCTGCCTAACATGATAACTCATCAAATCCAGAGATGGGCAATGCTGATAAAATCTAGTGAAGACTATGGGACTCACACATGTTCTATTGTCTTTGAAAATTAGTCTGTCTCTTTTTATTTCACTAATAATGGCCTGAAAACTAATCAAACCAATGGATTCCTCTTGTATAATTTAGTGTTCTTAATCTTCTTTCTACTCACATTTTACAGCAGAATTTCTCTTCTTCCCAGGATCTGAATGGATGGGGGGAAAGGAGGGAGAATTTTAGGACGTGATGTTATGTGCAATTGACTTACATAATGGCACCTAGAATTTTGTATAATTAAAGGAAACACCTAAGTAAAGTGCTTGAAGTGATCAAAACTCTTTTATCTGCTTGGGCACATGTGAATGATTTCTATTTCTCTAGAGATGCTGCTGCCATCACTTTTTTTTTTGCTGGCTCTAATTCCAACAGAGTAAAATCTCAGATTGTCTAAAACCACAGAGGCCATAAGAGAAGCCAGAGATGAGATTTTAAAGGAGGAGATTTTGATTACAATATAATTTACATTAAAATGTCTTCATTCTGGAGAGAGAAGAAATTACACTTCTGCACAATTTCTGTCATTAGTGAATATATTTTAATAAGTTTATTTAGAAAGAGTCTAAAAGTTGTCATGTCCCTAAGTGGAGAATTTCATAACCTAATTCATATTGGCTCTGATTAAATCAATCAATCAATCAATCTATCTATCTATCTATGCATATCTCAAGTGCCTGCTTCTCCCTATTTCTCTACTTTCCTATGTCTAACCCTGCCATTTTTGTCTCTGCAGTGGGAATATGAATTACCAATTAATTCAGAATAGTAGTATTTCACATCGGCTTCGCCTAACTGTACAAAGAGCAGGGTAATGGAATCAGATGTAGCCACTCATGAACAATTAGGGAGCATCTATCCACTTAGTGTGGCAAGAAAACAAAAGTCAAACAGTCTTAAAAATTCAAATAAACCTTCTAATAAGTGGGGATCAGGAAGATATGCTCACTTAGACAAAAGGTCTGAGAATTGGACCAGACTGTATTAAATACACAGGCTTTGCTGTTTACTTCTGGGAATCAGTTTTTAAAACAGTACTTTACCTTGCATTTCTGAGATGGTTCTGGTCTTGGAGATAAGAAACTTTTTAATGCTTGGTTTTAAACAGATACTCTGGGTAACCCACTAGAATTCATTCATATGGTGCCTGGAATATCCAGACTTCAGTGCAGATGGGCAGTGAAGGCTGGTGATGAAAGTACTGGGACAGAAATCAGATACTGAGGCTCTTTTTCCAACCTCCCCCATTGACACATTCTTAGTCTTCAAGCATGTGTATCTGAATCTTTTGCAACATTCTTTGTCTATTTGTTTTATTATTTAATTGAGATAGTAAATTCTTTGGGACTGCCTGCCAATTTATGTCTGCTCTCTATCCAGATCAATGTGTGTCTGGAGCGGGGACCTGGGAAGGGAGACCTTGGCTGAGTCTTTGCTGAGAGAGACAGCACTCTTGGACCATAGACAACAGGGGGAGTGGGTGGTGGCAGTGGAAGCAGCAGGGCTTTTGGAAGTCAAGTGTCAGTAAGTTCAGAGTTTGTTTTCTAGGAACCAGCGGTCTACACGACATGCTATTCATAATTCATTCCAGATCACACGTTCAGAGCAAGTTAGTAGCAGCTGCACGCCACAGGCGTGTGCTCTTTTGCTTTGATACTGCTCAGAGTTATTTAACAGTCCTGACTCAAGCTAGATGGGAGAAAAGAAATACATCATACTCAGGGAAGATTTCCCAGCCTTTCTCTTTCCAGCCACTATCAGAAGTATTTTAAAAAGTGATTCTTAATCTCTATCCTCTTACAGGGAAATACAGGAAATGCTACCCTCCCCTGAACCTCTGGATGAAAAGCAAAGGAACGTGACACTTTGGTTAAACTACAGCTGTTGAAGCATCAGAAGATTTTTCTATATAAATGGCACCCTCTCTTCCTACTGATCTATTGCAGTGAGTTTTGGTTTTGATGACAAAAATATTTAAACCACTACATGATAACCCTCCTGGTCCTGTTGAAGCAGCAGCTAACAGGAGCTAAGCAGTTGTCATCTCAGTCTGTATGAGCAGGGCCTCTGAGCAGCAGGAGGTTTGCTGCTTCTCTCATAGGCGAACCCAGGGCTTGCCAAGACTGAAATGGGAGATGAAAACAGACATCTCACCACACAACTTGGTCTCTGAAGGAGAAACGGTGGAGCTTTTAGTGCTCTGGAGCTTTCAGAAAAGTACGTTGTGATTCCAGTGAGATCTGGTATGCTGAGGATAGCTTGTTTTGGGGTTTTGTTTTTTGTTTGTTTTGGGTGAGTGGGAGAGGACTGGGCGTCTGGGTGGGCAGAATAATAAAGTAATCCCAGGTCTAGTAATTTTTCACGAAATCTGTTACTGCTTAATACTTGCAGGAGTAAGTCAGGTTCAGAAGAGTTTCACATCATTGCTGGCAACATGAGTTGGTTTTCTACAAAACATCAATAATTCAAATAGACCCAGAGACCTGTGATTTTTGCTTGACCTGCATAAAGGCCCGTGACTTCCATTCACAAGGTCTCTCTTCAAATACTTTACCAAGTTTCTTTTACAATAGTTCATATTCTTGATGAAAACTACTGAAAACTGCTAAACCTGCATGAAAATGACTTTTGCTTATCTGTGACTTGAATCACAAAGCTTTGTCTAGTTCTTATTTTAATCTGCAAACAGGACTTTAACCACTGATAATTTAAAATTAATTTAATTTATTCTGTATATCATCAAAATATTTAAGAATGAGATAAATCTTATTGCTGCAACTCAGCCAAAGTATAGGTTAAATGAAAGCTGGTTTATGTCAAGACTGATTTTCCAGGCGTTCTGAGAGATATGGACCCTGATTCAAACAAATGACTCATTTTTAACGTGCAAGTAATTCTGCTGGATTTTTGAAAGTATTAGTGAATCTGTATGACTGATCAGATGACTAAATGTAGGCACATGATAGTAACAATGAGATAATACTGTGGAAGAGAGCAAAAGCTAGAACTCTGTCAGAAAACAACCTCTGCAATATTTCATTAAGAATCCTAATGGACTGTATTTTGAGATCTTTTGAGTAATGATTATGAAAATGAAATTATTTGCAAGGGAAAAAAATCCAGTTCTTCTTTTGTAGACGTGATGTAAGTATATGAAAGCACAATCAGATGTTACCACCAAGCTCCTCTCAGTGAGATGACAAGACAGTTATAAAGAGCCTCACATCAGCAAACATGATGGTTCACTCACAAGATTATTCATGTTTTGTAGCTGAGACAAATGGAAGAAGGAGGCTTGCAGATAGACAGAGCTTGGTCTGGAGTCAGATAAAAAGTCCACTGGCAGCTATGGATAAAATGATTATGTAATGCCAAAAAATATATGACAGCTTGCAAAAAAATCTTGGAATGCTTAGTGGCACACAGACATGAAACAGCGTGTTAAAAAAAGTGTGCAGTCATCTGTGGAAAATATGCTTAAGTTATTCGGTGTTGACATTGCAATAAATAAATTAGAAGCTGATCTCTCAAATGTTAGTCCTCGCAGGCAGCCATGTGCTTTGACAAGGTAGATAGTGGGATAAGCAAGACTGCATCAGAGCTGTGGTAAGTACAGTGTTTTTCTGTGGCCACATGGTCAGCCAGGTGGTCACCAGGAAAGGGCTGGAATGGTTGGTTGTAGGTTGCAGGCAAATTTTCCAGTTTCATCTATGACAGATTAAGTCTTATGATTTAATAGGAACATTGACACAGAAGAGAAGTGAATTCGTTTTGCAACCTTCCTTGCTACTCCCTCGTCTGGTAGTGAGAACTATATGGAGACAGTATGGTGGGACTAGGAAATGTTTCATATTGCTCAGCAACAGCTCAAAGGGAAATTCTTAATATACATAGACTCCTGAACCAAAAAGACCCCAAAACTTTTCCAGCAAGTTATATGAGATACTGCATAGAAGCTGTAAGGGTGAAAGTTAGCCCTCCATCTCTTTGAGGGACTGCAGAAACAAATGTTTGGTAGGGATCTCCAAAACGTCATTTCCCTGTCTCAAAGCACAGTCTGCTCACTCCCAAAAGACAGCTACACTGACTGTTGTTAAGGACCTCCAACAGTGAATATGGCAGAAATTCTGCAGGAAATTTATCCTAGTACTTCACTGTATTTTATCTGTATTTTTATTTCTTAATACCTAACCTAAATAATCTTTGCTACATCTTAAGCTTGTTCAGTTTTGTCATATCCATCATAGACAGCTGTGCATTTAGAAATTTGCAGATGTTTTCCTTCTCTTGTAAGCTAACAACCACTAAACATTCAAATGTTCCATGAGTCCCAGACTCCTGTTTTCATATGCTCATGCTTTTGCTGCATAAACTCAATATAATTATTAATCTCATTTTCAGATGATGCCACATGCTTTTATGTTGTCAGTTCTGTCAAATGCTCTACAGTCAAAGAAACTGAGAAAGTCATGTAACATCTCATCCACGGAACATAAACTAACACTTGACAAATGAAACCAGGGAACTTTAATTGCCCATTAATGAGGGTTTTCAGTCTTTTTCTGTCAGACAGTAGACAACATTTTTTTGGACTCTGCAGTTTCTGTTCTAAACTGAAAAGGAGAGTTTTGTAGGAATGCCTGGTGGTAGTGTCATGTGTTAGGATTTTCAGGATCTCACCTCACCACCTTTGTTCTGGATGCTATTTTATCTCCTGAGAAAATCACACTTCCTTCCTCTCTAGCTTGCTGCCAGTCTATTTTTTTTCTCTTCTTGTTACAGCTTCTGCACTGTGACTTGCCCAAAGGTGGCTTAATTCACAGGCTTATGCTTATATGGTGTACAGCCTTTCTTAAACCTACTTTTGGACTGGTGCTAGAAGCCTTTCCCAGAGCAGGGGATGTATTTCTGCAGCCAGAGGCCACCTGCAGTAGTTTGATTTACCAACCTCAGCTCCACACCAGCCCCTAAGGAATAAAATTGTTACAGGTACGAAGGAGGCAGAATGTGCTTGGTGGTCTGCAGCAAACCTAGAAAGAGCATGCCCTGCTTGCTTATCTTTTTTTTGCAAGAGGAAACCCTCCAATGTGTGCAAGTATTGAGTGCACAACTCTGTAAGGAAACACCTGAAACACAGTGAGGCTGCGTCCTGAATGTGGAACCCCCGAACCAAATATACAAGGCTGTTTTTTCTCCACACGGTTTTTAAGCCAAGATATTTGGAGTGTGTTCCAGAAGATCTTTGTATTAAGACAATAATGCTTCTGGTTCAAGACAAATTAAAGTAAGTACCTGTCAAATCTTTAGTAGTTTCAAATGTGGGTGGGCTCGCTACATAACCAGCCTCAGACAGGGTGTGAGGTATGCCAAACGTTCCACAGACACTCACCAATAGCTAGTGGGGTGTGTCAGGGAATAGGATGCTGGCAGGTCCTGCGTAGGCCAAAGGGGGAGATCAGCCCCAGAGGTGAGCAGTTTCGGTCTGCAATGCCTGTGATGGTGGAGTCCTTAATCCAGTTTGTCTCCCAAAGGAATATTGTAGCAAAAGTAATTATTAGAGAATTCTTCTTTGGAAGTACAGACCAGATTGTTTTGTGTTTGACCATGGATCTTGAAACCTCAGTTTCTGACTCTGTGGGAGATGTTCCAGAAAGCTTTAAATTCTGGGAGCAGCTGAGTGTTTACCCTCTGACAGGTGAGCTGAGCGCCTCAGAACTGAGGCACTCAAAATAACTCAGCACTCCGGAAAACTGGAAGCCCTGGGATCCCTTGGTGCCAGTAAACGTTGAGCTCAGGATTTCCTGTTTTCACTGCAGTTTATGTGGATGGATATCACAGATGATGTAGTCCCTGAAAAGCCAGCGTTCTTAACAAGGTGGCTGAAAATAAGCCCCAGGCATTTCAATGACTGCTTCATTTTAGATAATTTCACATTATTCAGAGAAACTGTTTTTGCTTCATTAACTTTTCTGTTTTCCAGGTTATGGCTATCAGTGTGTTGTACACACTTTTCCTCCCATATTGTTTGCTTAGCTTGAGCCATAGCTACCAGTTTATGCTTTTAAAAGTTCATGGCCACAGTTCTTCCCTAACATTGTGCAGCACGTAGCACAAAAGCCTTGTTAAGATCCCAGGTAGCCTAAATATGTTACAAACTATTGAGGCCCTTTTGTGCCGTTGCTCTACAAAACCTAAATAACAAGTATCAATATTATTATATAATTATATGAAATTATATCCAAATAGTTTATCATTATAACTATTACAAAACATTAACAAACTCCAACAACTTTAAACAAATGAGAAAATATTTTGAAAAGCAAAGAATGTTTTCATTCCCTAGTTAGGCAGAGTCTATTGCACAACTTAATCAGTGCAAGGATAATGCACAGGATGGGAACATACAAAATTTACACTGACAGCAATCTTTGTCAGCACTAGATTTTGACTAGATGTGAGCCAAATTAGTGACAAAATAACTTATAAAACTGTGTTGGTAGCTTTTTAGTCAACTTCCAAAAGAGACTTTGTCGTATAAGAAAGATGGGGACAGATGTTTGAGCAGGGCCTGTTGCAATTGCATAAGAGGTAATGGGTTTGAACTAAAAGAGGGTTGATTTAGATCTAGGTACAAGGAAGAAGGTTTTTTTTTTATTATGAGGGTGGTGAAACACCAGAACAGGCTGCCCAGAGAGGTGGTAGATGTCCCATCTCTGGAAACATTCAAGGCCATGAGCAACCTCATCTAGTTGAAGATGTCACTGCTCATTGCAGGGTGTTGGACCAGATCGCCTTTAAAGATATCTTCCAGCTGAAAGGATTCTATGACTCTGTATAGTCTGTCTTGACTCAGACCGAAAGGATTGAGGGTATTGGACTCAGTGAGTGCTGACTGTTTTTTCAAGAGCCAAGTTCTCAGTAAGGCCTTATGTTGCTTACAGTACAGGATCTCTTGACCTAGGAATGGTAATCCATGTACTCATGGTAATTCTTTCCCAGTGCTAGTCCCACAAGCAACTGAAGAGTTTCAAAATTCACTTGCTGTGGCAGAGTGGCTGCAAATGTTCACTCAATAAATAAAGCCTAGGTATATATGAAGATGTGTGGGAAAAAAGAGAATCAATCTTTTGTGTGTATATATATATATATATATATATATATATGTATGTATGTATGTATAAAATAATATTTATAAATTTATAAACACAGACATATATTTGAGTGTGTATTAGTTATACCATACTATATTACAATTCAAAATGGCATATATTATATCTTGCATATAGCATTCTATGTAATAATATAGCTGAAATAATACATCATACCATTATATTAGATATATGAAAGCTATACTGTGCTAAATTACACATAGAAGTATGTTAAATATAAATAACTGTTTATATATTAGGTATCTAATACCTGTCTCAAGGACAGTGGGGATGCAGAACTGGCAAAGAGGCCCGTTCTCCTCTTTTGTGCACCTGCCAGGGTAGCTCCCATTACTAGGGGCGGCCTTGGATTAAGAAGAACCTCCTGAATGGGAAGGACTTATATATATATATATGGTAGAGGCTGCTTTTGGGATCAGACACCTTACAGTAATAGCCTCAGTGTCACAGCATTTCTGCAGCCTCAAATCACTCCTGTGATTCTTCGCACAACATTATTGCTAGGTCTTTTCTCTCATAAGCAGGGAGAGGACCTTGACTCAGTGAATGAAGGGGCTATGGTGGCGATATCTGGTATTTCATCACCCTCTTTTTTCCACATCAGTTCTACTCTCTCTGAAGAGGAAAGAAAATATTTATTCCTATGTTTTTACGGCTCGACTCTTAAATATGTCAGCAGTAAGCAACTGGAGCCACAATGTAGTTACTTTGCGCCAGTCTGCTGCTCAGGTGGTCAGGCACTTTGCTTCCCTGATAATTCTTTTTTTCTTACATCTCCTGGTAAATGGGCCATTTTCTTTGTGTTGAGATTCGGCTGTTTTGTGGGCAAGTACATATATGATATTTATGGAAAGCTATTTTTTTCTCAATAGTTAGTACCTTTGTTGTAAGTATCTTAGAGTGTCTCCTTAAACTCTTTCAATACCGTCTATATCTTTGCCTTCAGAAATTGTTGCTCCCATGTGTGAAAACAAGGAAAATGTCCTTTTGCTGTGGAGCCTGATAACACTACTTGGGTATCCAAAGTTCTAGGATGCTCTAATAACTCTCTTAAACTTAGCCATCACTTTATATTTCAAAGACACCTTCCAGAGTTTGAGTTTCCCTGTGGAAAAATAATCACATTGAACTTTGCACAGAAACTCTAGTTAGTTCGTCTTTTATCCCTGAAGGTACCTCTGAAATACCAGGGCAGATTGTGTGCCAGCTGAGGACTTTCAGTCATTAACAAGGCAAACTGTGACCACAGAAAACCCCAGGAAGAGATAGAACAGCTACAACCCCAACTCATGAGGGTACCTGCCATTACATGAGCACCCATCATGGTATGTAGTGCAGACCAGTTAGTGCATATGCCCCCTTGCTGACAGCACTATTCTGATTTAAAGGAGAGGGTTGTATCAGCCTTTCTCCTTGGTGAAATATTTTTTCCCACTGTTTGTATGCACTGCACCCAGTCTAGCTACACTAGTGTATACCCACAGAGAGTCAAAAAGCTGCTTATATGGAGGAGAACAATGAAAAAACTTGTCCTCACTATTAAGTTTTTGAGGCCAAATTATAGCCAACATACAGTCCCATATATCACCATGATACTAACCCTGCTATAGTTACATGTAGTGACCACTCCCCCCATGAGCAAGTTTAAGTGTAAGCAGCTGTGGAGTTTTCACAGAGAGAGGATTTCCAGGGGTATTGCTTCAGGGCTGATTGCTTGGCATTGTCAAAAGGGCTCCCATAAGCCCTTTCTAGGTGGCTGCTAAAGGAGTCAACATCTCATTTGGTGCTGGAGAGATCCCCTTCTAGTCAGTGTTACAAAAGGCTCAGGAGGAGCCCTCTAAACACCTGCTGTGAGGTGTATTGCATAAGCAACGAGAAAACACTTCTAAAACCAACCTCTCATGCAGTCAAGGTTAAAAGAAAGATGGAACTATTAGGAAAGGATCATAAGGTAAGTCATAGCCAGAACCTAGAGAAAGTTTGTGTTCTGCATTAGAAGAAAGGAATTTACAGTATTTTAAGAGGCTTGCTGGCAATATTATGCAACTGTGTTTAGCTTGTTTGTCCTGCAGTACACTCAACATCTCATGGGATAACAGGATCCTCTCTTTTATTATTGTTTGCTGCATTCTGTCTGTATCATTTGTGGTGTATTTTCATTTATTGGGTTTATTCATGTACAGATATGATGCGATCTGTGGTCGAAGAACCAACTCAGTCTCTGAATTCTACCCTTCAACATAAAAGAAATATCTTTCATTTGTTTGAATATTATGCATCTACCTGCAGTGCAAAGAGCCCAAAATACTGCATAACATTTAACAGTGTGGAACTCTATGCCTTAGAAGTGCTGTTGAAATGGTAATATAGGTATCAATCTCTGTAACTGTTTTGTAAGGCAAAACAAGTAGGTACTACTTTTGTGCCATAGACAAGGGAACTGTGAGACTCGGAGGTATTTTTAGCCTGTATTTCTCAAGTATGTTGTTTTAGCTTTGACTATGCAACTACCAGTATCAAGATTTTTGGCTGGGACATAATAAGGGAATATTGTTCAAAACCTGTGTCTTAATACCCAAACCTCCAAAGGGATCAATACACTGTGAAATTCAGAGTGCTGGGCTGTTGTTAGGGTACCATCTCTGTTGGCCAGGATAAGTCCCCCAGAACTTCTGTTTGCAGAGTTCAAAGCCACCTGGTTGTGAAATTCCAGCTCAGTCTTTCAGCTGTGCTCTTCCTTTCAACCCTGCAGTGCAGCAAGCCCCAACACAGAGCAAATGTGGGGGGTGTGTGTGTATGTAAAGAATGGGGGGGGACAGTGCTCATATTTGTGTAGGCTCTGAGAGTTTTGCTCTCTGTGCAACTCTGTGACATCAATGCATTTAGAAATGATCACACTGGGTTAGAAAAGGGTGAAAACATTTCCACTACCTATTCTGGTATCTTCAGTACTTTGCCATGAAGCTCTGAAGTCCTCAACACTAAGATTTCTTATCAGATATTTTAACATGATCAGACTGCTGGTTTATTAAAATAGGGCTATTAAGGAGATTTTGGTTTGGAGACTCGTTAACTGTGAATCACCAGAAATCACTAATCAATTCTGGAAATCTTGCCTAGCAAGTATCCGCATAATAGGGAGAAAACTGCATAAAAATTAAAGGGTAACTGAGTGAAATGAACTGACATGAGATGTGCATTGATTTCAAGAATATATTTTTTGTCTGAGAATGTCTGGATAAATTGTATTTTCTTTCCTGAATGTGAGGCAGGCTGCTGTGCCATGTCCTTTCTGCAGCATGCCCTTCTGGCTTAAAGAAGAGCTTCAGCAAATGGTTACTTCTAAAAGTCTACTTGTATAAGGTCTTTAAAAATAAGGAGTGGTCCATAACGCTGGCTTGGTTGCAAAAAGCCATTCATAGACTTGTGTGTAGTAAGTAAGGTGAATACAGCCAGCTAAAGAAAACAGAGATGGGGGAGAGGGGACTGGGGGTGGAGTTGGAAAGCAGAGGAGAAAGGCAGGACTTGTGTTCAAGCCAGTATTCTGTTAGGTAACAAGGATGAAAAACAGTATTCACCTCAGAGGAATTATTTTCTCTCACTCTGTTTCTAATTCCTGAGTGATTTCTGGCAATTGTGTGATGCCATAAGCCTGCTTAGAGCATGAACTATGTGCAAATAAATGTTGTAGGAGAGCATAAGAAACTGTTTCCCAGGCAGGAAAGGTTAAAGGTATTTTTAAACACTAGAGCTAGTTGGGAATTAAAAGGTCCCAAAATCAAATTTTGTGATTATTTTTTTTAAAAAAATCATTATTTATTTCTCAATCAAAGCTTGAAGTGGTTTTATATTTAACGTGTAGTATAACCTCAATGAGGTGAAAGAGGCAGCTTCCCATTGTGACCTCTGCCTTGAATGCTCTGTGTTTCAGATTAAGGTGCACAATTACGTGGAAAGCCAGAAAAACCTTTTCTCATCTTGATGTATTTGGTACAAGCAACTTCCCTAAACAGATTACTTGCAGCTTAGCAACATAAATGCCACTCCAACCTCAGGATAATTCAGAGGACAGTGATTTGAGTGCAGGAAATGGTTTCCTCCATAAAGCTGTCCTTTCCAGACTGTACAGGAAACCCATCTCGGGTATCCACTGGAGTCCAGGAAGGTGAATGCACTCCCTGTTGCCACCTCATTTGCCTCAGAAACAAGAATCCAGAATTTCTGACTGTTTTTCCCACGTCTCATTAAACAATCCAAGCAGCTGCCTGGCTGTGGGGAGCTTTGATACACAGAGTGCTAGGAGTCCATTTCTGCACCACTTCTTCCAGTGAGAGGCAGAGCTGGGTTTTGATGTGTTGTGCTGAGTATGTGATGATCAAGCTCTTTGTAATCCAAGATTATGGATTCCCAGATCCAAGCTCTTTGTAACAAGGTCTCTCAGTGAGCTAAAGATTTGCAACAGAAAAATTAACTTATCCTTAGCCTGGCGCTGTGGGTTGCAAATGCATTTTGCAGACCTTTTGTCTCAATGCAAGTGTTAACAGAGTACTAGGATTTTATTTTTTTATTTTTGTTAAATTCCTTTTCAAAATAGTCACAAAAGTTGGGGAGGGAGGAATTGCCAACCGTATTTTAAAGGAGCTGTAGTCATGGTAACTGAGGTGCCTTCAGTTGCCAAGGTAACAAATGCAGCTCGACTGCCTTGCTGTAAAGCCAGACAAATCTACTCATGATCTGTTGATTTTGAGATTATTTATAAATTGTTGAGCTATTTTAGGCACTTAAATCTATAAATCAAAATGTCTGTTACAACAACCAATACACTACTATTTATGAATTATTCACCCCATTCTTACTTCACCAACTGATTTTTTCCCCCTATCTAGGCTTTTTTCGCTCCTAGTTTTTCTTATTTATTGTTTAGAAAATGGTTCTTCTATCTGAAACAGATTATTCATGTTACTGCTGGTTGTAAATCTTATTCATTGGAGAAATTCTAGTCCCTTCCCTTCCATCCCACCCCTGTTCCAGTCCTGCAGCTTCTAAATGGAGCTTTATGTACTTCTGCCCTGAAAAAACCAAAATATGCTTTGCTAAAAATTTGCTAATGAATTAAATCAATACAATTTGGAATGAGTTCCATCTCAAACAATCAATACAAGCCCAGTGATGTACAACAGGCAGGCAGGTAAATTGGTCTAAATAAATTTACAATTGATTTTACTTTTAAAACCAAATTAGAACACTTACAGTCTTACCAAATAAGATCAACTGCAACTTATGTAAACAAGAGTATTCCTAGTTTTGTCGTTTCTAATACTGGAAAAGTAGTGGATCTGTTACTTTTTATAGCTCAGTAACTTTTATTCCTGCAATAATATGCATAATTTCTTTGCCCAAAAGCCTGGTTTGCCTTAAAACAGATCATGTTTATTCAGGACTTCCTTTTATTCGGTTGTTTTCACTAGTAATTTGTGGTAGCCTTTGTTTGTTAATGAATACCTAAGGATTGTATAATTCAATATAAGCTATGTAATAGTCTTACACCCCTGTGTCCTGGTATGGATGTCCGTGAAGGTCAGGACCTGCCTCTTGGGTGGGTGCACCAGCACTCTGTGCCTTTGTTTTCCTCTTCCTCGTCTCTACTCCCCGCTCTGCCACTGCCTTGTGTGCCCAAGGAAAAGTAGGCCCTTGTAGGAGAATGCTTTTTGTCCAGGTGGAGCACTGTGCTGGGGCTGCGCTGCTTGACACTGGAAGGGGGATGTACAGATGGGGCCATGCGGTCCAAGGTCATGAGCACAGAGAGCTTGGATCTGGAAGGAGCATAGCTGTGACACTGTGCTCAACTCTGTATGATCTGTCATTCCTAATCTGCTAATTTGGAGGTGTTTCCCCTACACAGATGACTCATTCAGGGATATGCGGCAGGCAAATCACTAGGAGGGAAGCAAAAGGTAGCTCTTCAGAAATATGCGGTGCTTGCTGCAGTCACTCTCTGTGTCTATAGCTATGATTTTTCAACAGTTATGCCCAGCTTGCAGTCTGAAACCAAGTAAGAGTCTGAGTTACTGAAAACCTGAGTTGTCAAAAGTTCTCTCAGATCTGTTTGAGTAGTGGTGTCAGCAATGCTGTAAGATTGGTGAGGTTAAGAAGCTGCCTTTAAAACCAGTAGATACTTAGGCAGATGTCATGGGATTAAAGAGAGCCATTGGATTTTAAAGGTGCTAATTTTTCCTGAACAACATATACTTGCTCATGAGCATGATGTTACAGTGCTCTCTGTGTTTTAGTGTAATGACCATTAGCATGAGTAGTTCTCCTTGCTGCTTGATCAGAAAATCTTACTAGTTCTTCACATGCACGCACAACTCACATAAATATTAAAGATGAGTAAATCAGAGTTAACAATGTTGCTTTATCCCTAGGTTTTTGGACTATCAGATGTGACATAATTCTTACAAATCTTGGAAGTGAGAAACGTTAAAAGGTGTATTTTTGTACATTGTGTTGCAACTGGGAGACCTTTCCAGAGTTATTCAGGGTATTATAAAGGATTCCAGAGTGGAATAACTTAATTTTTATTTACTTATTTATTTAGCCTCATGGCTTCATTCCATTATTCCTATTTACATGCTGCTTTGTTTTGCTTAACTTTTTCCTCCTTGGTCAAAGTGTTCTTCAAATTGTTGCAAACTACTTTTTAACCTCTTTAGTCAGCTGCTTAGCAGAGATGGGTATATTAAGTTTGTTCAGTCTGTCATCTTATTTTCAGTTGTTCTGGCCTGCGGAAGTATCTTTGGGTTTTAGTGATAATTGCCTAAAAAATATGGGTGGGGAATGCTCCGATCACTTCAAAACTCAGTTTGGACTGGAATGTTTTTATTTTGAATATTAAGCCTTAGATGTTATTGTTCTTATTGATGGGAATAACGAGGTATCATGCTCAGACCTGTTTAAATTGATAGCAAGTTATAAGGATTTTACTTCTCAATACCACAGTTAAAAAAATTCTAATTAGTCTGCCGGTTTGTCTGCCTTTCAAACCTACTCAACAAGCAGCTCAAGTACAAGATGTTCTTATCTACTGCAACTGACAGATACGCTGCACTTACCCAGCCCTCCCCTTGCCTGCCAGACAGGGAACTGTATCAAGATAGTCGAGGTGCCTGAACATAAAGGATATCTAGACTGACTCAGTGGCTCACGAATACAAGAAGCATAATGCAATGTATTTATTACAGTGTTATGCTCTTATAAGTGGACTTGAACCTCTGACTGGCTCTCTGGGATTAAATATTTTCAACATTGACTAGAGTTTCTCCTCCCAGCTCTCACTTAGGTTTAATGGTAGCCATGTGGCTGAACTTTCCTCAGGAGGTGTTTGGAGAGTGGCCTGGTTTCGTTAACCCCACAGGCCAGGGAGCCTGGATGTGACATGGTCATTACTGCTAGAGCTAAAATAGAAGGTCATTGGGTCAAAGATGGGGAAGCAGAGAGATGTTATTTTGTAACACCTGCCTTTGTATTTTTCAAAAACCCCCTAGTACTGGAAGGTGGTATGTCAGCAGTTATGGAAGAGAGGCTAACTGCTGATCTCCTCCTGAGAGGCAGCACTGGAGTTTGCTTTCACAATGGACACGACAAATTTCATAACTGTGGATTTTTCTAAGGCATAAATAGCTGTTGCGCCAACTCTTGTAAGCAAAAATTCAGACACAGCCTCTGGTATATCATAACCTTACATTTGGCAAAAGTTCTGGAGGTGGAAAACAATGTGAAGAACTAAAGTGTCTTGACTAATGGTGAAGAATGGTGGCTGTGAGAGCTGGAAAACCGCCTTACTGGATGTGCTCTAAGCAGATGATCTCAGTCTCCAATGCAGTCAGTCTCTGCTTGGTATTGCCTTGCCTGCCTTATTTTGACCCTCTAATCTTCTTTTTATTGGATTTTTACGTGCAGTCAGTTTCTGCATTCTGGGATCCCTTTGTTGTCTGTGTATGTGAAAGGGGAGCAGTAGTTGTTCTTAGGACTGTCTGCTATTTCAAATACAGAAATAGTCTGGAGCCTTCTGAGAAGGGAGTAAATTCTTCTTAAGCTAATGGGGACATGTATTGTCAGCTTAAAAAAAGAGTGCTGATGCAAAGCTGATTTGTAGCTTGAAAGACAAAAATTTTTGCTCCCCACCACTTGTAAAAAGATTACTATTGTGAGGAAGTGAAGAAATACAAAATGGGCAGGAGGTGGCCTAAATGGTTTACAGTGGGTAGCTCAAAGATGAGGCATCTCTTTCATCCTGGCAAACGATCTGACAGAAGCTGTTGTTAAGTTTTTCTTAAGGCTTTTTTTTTTTTTTTTTTTTTGTTTGGTAGTGTAGCCAAAATACGGATTTTTTTAATTTTTTTTTAAGTTTTTTTTTTTTTTTTTTTTTTGTGATGTGCACTGCAGCACAAATACTGAATTCTCTAAATTGCCTTCAACAGGAGCTTCACCAGCACTGCAGTGACCATGTCTCCTCTGGGAATACTCGCTGTATTTCAGCACAGCCAAAGCCTGTCAGCTGCTTGGCTAGAGATGTTAATGTGTTCTATGTCCAAAGCTTAAGGGCTGATTTTTACCAATAAGAGCAAGCACCTTGAGGGAGGTGATGTTTCTATAGGTTGAGTACAAAACTGTGCTTTCAGTTCTCTTGTTTCTTGAAGCTGATTTCCCTTTATTCTGGCAATTCATCCTGTACAACTAAGTTGGGGAGCAGTGTGCATGTAAGTGGGAAGGAGCCAGAGATGAAAACATGGAAACACGACATTGCACTAATTAGGTCTCTGCTGCTTGGCAACAACTAAATACTTCTTGGGAGCAACAGGAGTAAGACTGAAAGGAAAAGCAGGTAACTGAACTGAGTTAGGATTTGACACAATTTTTTCTGAAATCTATCCTCTGCTCCTTACTCTTTTCTTAAACTCATAAATAGAAGAATAAGGATCTGAGTGAGAATTTCCCCTATCCTGGCATGTTTTCTTTGATAACATATATCTTCCAAATAGTATATACTCATAGTATATTAAGTCCTGCACATTGAACACAAGGTGAAAGTGTCATGAGATGTGGTTTTCCTTTCCAGAATGATGGAGATGTCTAGATATTACTTCATTAACATGATAATTTTGCTTATCTTTGGATATCCAACCTTATTTGTTTGCTTGTTTTTATTTTCATTTTTCCAGTAAAATTAATTCGGCAAATATGTATTCTTATGCTCCTTGCTCAGAGAAAGCTCTTAGCAGAGCTTTCAGTAAGTCTAAAAGAGGAAAATCTGTCATATTTCTTCTCCCTGAAATCAGCAAGGTTAGGCTAGAAATGACTGGGTGCTCTGTGGCACTACGAAAAGAATTGAAAATTAAATATGATTATTTTAGATATAACTTGCTTGAAAGAAGAGACTGTCAAAGTAGAAAGCGTAAATCTTCACCAACATTTCACATAATCATCTAGAACATGCCACTGAGACTTGCAGAGGATTACAGAGACTCCCTGTAGCCAGGTTTGTGCTCAATGGCATCTGCCTCGCTCACCGGAATGCCCTGAGCTGATCCTCAGCCCCCATCCCCTGTGATGCCCGAATGAAAGATGCGGATGGCTCTCCTTTCACACCCCTTGCCCTCAGCTGATCCCGTTGTTCCTTGTGCCATGGAATTAGATTAGTCAGTTTTACACCTTAACTTAAATATGTTCATTTTCAGTTTGATCCCTGCTACGCGAGGCATGCTTCTGGAAAATTTTTATATTAATGGTTTGTAGAATCTCAAACGTGTGAGGCAGGCTGCCTGCCAGATGTCAGAAATTAGTGACTTCTTTCATTCATTATGATGGGTTTTGTTGCTTTAATGAAAAGAAAAAAGCATTCAGGGTAGGGGTGCAGTTGTGTGCAAAGAACACCAAGTGCAATCAAACTACACTAAGTTAAAGAAGAACTCTTTGGGATTGGAAAACAATGCATTAGTGAGGAAAACAAAGCATTCCTGGAAGATTTGTGGACCAGTGTTAGGTTTTTGGCATTCAGTGTTCTTCTCAGGAGATCAGTTTTTCAGTTGTAAGGCCACATTGACAGCAGATGTAGTTGAAGTAACTCTGCTGGGTTTGTTGCTTCTGGACCTTGTTGGTACTGTAGGCGACACTCTTGCTGTTGGATTCTGTGCCTGGAGCAAGGTGGAATGAGGCAGTGGGATTCCTGAATAAAAGCTCACTGTGAAACACTGTCTAAAAGTTCCACAGTATTGGGTATTGAGTTACATAAATGAGGTCTATTACTTTGTCTCTCATCTCGCCCACTATTAGGTTGGTGCTGATCTGTTCACACAAACCTTGGTCCAGTGGAACTTCTTTCTACAGCGTTGAGTGAAATTGTGGAACTGTCCTTTCAATTTCAACTAATAACTTTTCCTCCTTGACTACTTGCAGGTTTTTCACCTAATTTAAGGGGGAGAATGGCAGTTGGCTGGAGGGGAGGAGAAAAAGACAGTGTTCTGCTCCTTTTCCCCTAGAAAACAGCTTTTCCCACAAGTGTATCTCAAAATGATTTACAAAAGAGATAGTCTAGCATTAATTCCCCATTTGTGGATGGGGAGGACTGAGCGGCAGAGATGAAATTGTATGTGTTCACTAGTGATGTGTATGTGCTTCTAGGAAATAAATAAATACAATCCAGAATGTAGTGTGGAGCGTAGATATGGCAAAAATGTCCCCTGAGAGCAGGTATTGCTTTTAAGCTGCAATGTCAGTGATCATTCAGGCATGACTAAACATGATTCATTAAGTCTGTTTCTTTGAAAATTCTGTTAAGATAGAACTAGTAAATGGGTCAGAAGCCAGCCAACTTCCAAATAGCAGAGCACTGTGGCTTGTGATGCCTCTATTCATTTGCTGCGTTAATGGTATGGCTTAATGGAACAGTGAAAGAAGATGAAAACATCAGTCTTTAGTAGCTTGTTAGACATGTTTTGAGTTTAGGGTCATTCAGAAAATGAAATTCTGTAGTCCACTTCATGCTGATTTAAAACTGGAACAAGAATATCCTCATGCACCTCCAAGGATGTCGTGTCTACAAAAGGAAAATAGGACTTGCTGCCTTATTTTTCCCTGACTCATTCTTTAAGGAACTGGTAAGATTGGTAAAAGATACAGGCTTCATGTCATACTTTCATATGTAGGCTTGTAACTTCTTTAAAAGGGCACTGTTGTCCAATGAAGTGCGTCAAGCCATAACTTTTTATTCTCATCATGATCCTACAATTAGCAGATTTCAGGAATGCACTTCATGTTTAAGGTCACGTTCAGGGCACAGCTCTCAACTGTGGCCTTAAAACTATGTACGTTATATTTTATCTTCCCAATGTTCACCTCAGACCAAATTATGGCGACAAAAGGAGCTGGTAAGATAACAGGAATATCACAACAGAAGAAAATTTTGCCCCACAGGAAATCAATTCCCAAGTAGTTAATAATGAGTTGCAAGACTGGTGGGAGAGCAGGGACAAACTGAAGGTGCATGGGCTGTGCTTGCAAGACTGCTCACCGATTTTATTCTGGAAAAAATCAAGTTTTGCTGGTCTGCAGCATAGAACTTTTGGAAATAGTTAAAGACTGCAAACTGGATGATCACAATTTTCTTGTCAGGCTGTCCTTTTAACTTGGGCATCAAGATATTTGTAATAGACTTCTTTGTCATAGAGGGTTATATTTACAAAGAAGTGTGCATGCTTTTTTATTTTTAACCTGGGAAAAGAAATAAGGTGTCCTTTCTAAAGCGGCCAAAATAAAAACAGTATGAAGTTTGTCTGCTGATTGCACAGGACTATGTAGTTCGATGCATACAAAAACAATTTAAAGAATGCTTTCTTTTGTGGTCAGTTTATTCCTATTCACATGGCAGAGTAATAAACACATGTATTAAATGACTTCTGCAGTTTACCAGTATATATATTTTTAGTCACATCCCAGGGCAGATGACTTTACTCTGAAGTGACTTGCCTGAGTGAAATAAGTTTCTCGAAGACTCAGGAGTGACATGCATGTCCTTGGAGGTCAGTCCTTTAGCTGCAAGACTATTATTCTTGTCATATTTTCCCCTTTTTAGAGAAAACATCCACCTAGACCACAGTCATGCTGCTTTTGAAATGGGTAGATAATTTGTGGCTTGTTTCAGTGGGAAGAAAATTCAACTTCTGATGTCTGTGGAGCGCTAAATTGTGTGCTCTGTCCAAAGCTGTTTGCAGTCATTAGAACAGTTGTGAACCTTTCATTATTGAGCCAGACTCACTCATAAAACCTCAGTCTATAACTTTTCCCTTTCTCAGTTTCTTGTTATGTGTTTGACATTGAGTTTGCAGTGCATGGACAATTTATCCTTTCCACCTGTAATCGATTAACTACATTTTGAAGCAGCTGTTGAAGTGATCCCAAAAATGAGAGTTGCTGGGGAGATGGAGAGAAAACTTTGTGTAATGCACTGGGGACATGCTGGTGATGGGTGAAAGCATGAGCAACTCATCTGGGGTAAACCTGTGTTCAGCAATAAAGACAAAGCTCTTGCATCTGCAAGTGTGGCAGGGACCACTAGAGACCCTCACCTTTATCTGCTGAAATGTAAATTTGGTATCCTATAAGAGCAGAACTAGTGGTTGCCATTTGTCATTCTTTTTGATGGAGTAGAAAAAGGTTCCAGAGGTATCCTTCTAAACCACTACCCAAACTTAGCAGCTTGGTTAGTTTACTTGCTTCTGAAGACTGGCTGTCAAATATTTGGTTTTACCAGGCCTGAGGACTGGAATATCACATAAGTCCTGGTTTCATCCCCTCTCTGCTGTTGTATTTTGCCAGGGAGTATGCAGTTGAATTCATACAGCCAGAAATATTGGCCCTTCTTGGTCAGGGAATACCTATCCTTTTAAACTGGATTCCTGACTCTCATGATGGCAGAACATGATGTCCTGTATTTATGAGGGACTGCCGAGAAATACCATCAGTGAGGCAGCCAGTACAATTCCTGGGCACACTCAGGTCTGGGTAATGCCAGTGATGGAGGAAAGCAGCCAGTTCCTGGTGGGAGGGAGGCAGGGACTTGGCAGTTATTGATTTTTTTGCAAGGGGAGAGAGAGGCGAGGTGAAAGTGAAGATACAGATACAATACTTGCTGAAAATTCCTACTTCACAATTCATATAGCAAGTTGCTATTGTTGACTTCTTCAAAATACTTGATTTCATGTGTTTGCAGGTCTGTGAAACGAAGATACCTGTATCTTCTTCTCTTGTCCTCCATTTTATGCTGAGCTATAATATCCTTGAGTGAACACATGCCACAACAGCAGGTTTATAGTGTCATTCAGGTTTTGGTCATGCATGTGGAGTCCAAGGCCTTTTTCTTTACTAGGTTATAGCTGGCATGGGTTTTACAGTAGCCAAACTAGGGCATTTGACAGCAGGTACCAGAAAGCAGAACTTTCATAGCTAATGCTTTGCCTGTGTACCAATCATTTTGATTAACTAGGAGAAATATCTAAACTTAACAGCTCTTCCTGATCTCATATATCCCTTTGCATTAATGAAGCATCAGAGAGCAATCTGCAAAGATCTTCCACTGAGCTGGAGGTAAGTCAACCCTCCCAGCTGTTACCTGGAGAAGTCCTGTGTTTTTCCAGCCTGCTGTACCTTTGTTGATCCATGTTACATTGGAATTGGTGATGGTGTGGAGAGGAGGGGTCATTGAAATGGGACCAGAACTGCTGCAATTGTATGCACAAACTTTAATATTTAACAGTGAAAGCAGCAACCCCTCAGAAGTCTTAGACTTTCTGAACCCCATCTCTCAACATAGAGATTCAACCAGCTCCCCCTGATCCACAACTTTTCATTTCAAATTCCTTCTCCCTGACACCATCCACCTTCTCCCAGCATCCTTCATACTTGCAGATATTGTCACAGCAAATTGATGTCACACAGAGATGTGAGAAGTTCTGCATTGGATAATTGTTGTGTGACTTCCTTTGTTCTTTCCTTAATGTTCCTTGAAGACGCAGCAGAATTTCCAGCAGCGTGGAGTTTGGCATGGGAGTCACTAAGGCTAGAGGGGCTCAGTGTGGAATTGAAGTGGTGAATTCTGTGCAGTGTGTGGCAGGGTAGCAGCAGAGGAGGGTGGGCTGTGACCGTCCCTCTGAAGCAGTAGGCATACACAAGGGAATTGGAGTGTAGCTAAGTAGTGGGACATATTCCATTTGCTTGTTTGCTTTTTTTACGGCTAGAAAAGGTGCATTATCTTTTTATGTGAGTCTCCTGTTTGTTCTCAGTTCAGCTTCCTGACAGGAAAAAAAACTGTGGCAGGATTGTGTTTTGCTTGGGGCTGTGTAATTCAGAACAGTGCCATGCACATTCAAGAACTGTGGTATGTGCACCTGGCGGCCCATGGAGCACCCTCGCTTTATTCCTTGGAAAGCTGTTCTGTGCTGCTAAGCTAGAGCTGTGAAGCAATACAAAAAACCCAACCCTCTTCATATGTATTAAAGCAGGTGAGTTAAAATGGTAATTAAGCTCACCAAATAGTGGAGTAATAAAAAAATTATCCAGCTTTCCAGAGAAATCTACAGTAATGACATTGCCACCTAGTAACTCTGGAGAGAGGTCTTCTGTGCATATATTGATTTTCCCTTCCTTCTCACTTTCCTGTGTTTGATTTTAATGGGGAGCACCCACAGGACACCATTGATGTACTGTGGATGTTTAGGGATAGAGACTGTATTTTTCCAAGAGTGTTTGTGTTATGTTAAGTGAGAACAATCCTTACGCCTTCCATTAAAAAAGAAAAAAAAGAAAAAAAAAAACAAACAAAACAAACAAACCCCCGCCCCCAAAAAACCACAACAAGACAAACAACAGAAAAACAGAGCTTTCATCTTGTCTGCATCTTTATAGAATAGCAAGACATTGTAAGGGTCCAGCTGGACACCACAGCAGTGAAGCTTGAGCTTCCTGTGCTCAAAACACTCTATGTGGATTTAAGTGAGTGTTGACAAACTCATCCTTACAATTTACCTCTGCAGTTGCTGGATAACAACTGTTACTTTGTGCCAGACCAGGAAAAGGAAGCAGAGTAGGGGCAACACTGAACCCTGGACTAAGGGAAAACCAAGAGAATCCAACTCATCTTCACTTGCTTCAGCCAGCCTTATATCTAATTTCAGTCACTGGTTTTAACATCACAAAGCTGCACTTAAGGGTCCAAGGACAGGCAACCGGATAACTTAGTAGCAAAGCATTTTGGACCAATTAAAGTGACAGAAAAATTGCAAAGCAATCCCTTAGAAGAAGTGTCCATCCCAGAAATCAGTAATCACAAAAATCACAGAAAGTGCTGAACGTGTGCCTTACAGGGTCTGGAATAAGAACCACTTTGAAGAATCACTTTGAGATTTGTGCTAAAGTAATGCCCTGCAAAACTAGAAGAAGCTCTGAAGGACCCACAAAGGGCATTTGGTGGCCTGGCCTGCATGAGTTACACGTTCTCTATAATTACAGTGTATTTCCCTCCAGACTGGGCACTTTCAGCATGTATTAAGTGTGCTGCCAAAGTGCAAACTGTGACCTGTTTGTAAGTTATTTTCTGGCTTGCTAAAGGAGCTGTCTTAGCAGGAGCTTGTAAGTGTGGCTTATCCTGTTGAGATTCCATTTCCTGGACCCTTACAGTCAGAATTGCTTTCACAAACCAGCCGTTTCCCTCAGCTGGCACTGCTGCATTATTAATGTGCTTGCCTTTCTCCAGGAAGATACTTTTCCAGTGTAAGATGAAGTTTAGGTGACAGGCTTTCACAACGCCCCCCTCCTCCCCCTGTAAGCTGGTGCTACTAGCTGAATTTTAAGCTTTTATACTTAATCATTAAATTTGCATCATCTGCTGTAACTTAAGTCTTGATGGATGGGCTACTGCGAGTACTGTATTGGCCAGGCTGCTCAAGGTTGTTATCTGCATACATACTGCTGGGTGCTGCACTCCACACGTGTCTCCCTGGATTTAAATTAAAGTTGCCTTCCAGTAGTTGTTATTCCAGAAAAGCAAGGAAGACAAAGTATATTAAGACTGTTGTTACGATTAACAGCAGATTTCCTTTGTTATTGACAAAATAATTACTACTACTTAGTAAATGCATATGGTGATACACACTGACAGGAAGAACATCTCCAGAGGGATGAGTTGAAAGAGAAGCCCAGAAAAGTGAAAATATTTGCTGTGCTCCCACAGCAGGAGGTTAATGGCAGAACCTGCTGGTCTCCTGACCTGGCAGGGCAAGAAACAGGTTTCTGGAATGGATTCAGTTAACAGAAGTTGCACTATTTTTTTAACTTTGCTCCCATTAAAATAGGATTTAATGTGAGGTAATGTGGCTTTGTGTGCAGAAAGGAGGGAGAGTTATAAATAACCTTTTCTTGCATTATACTGCACCTTCTCTCTGTGGATATTGAAGCACTTGACAGATTAATTAAGACACACGACTCTCACAGGAGATCCAAAGAGCATTAAAAGCTGTCGAGTTACCAAAACCCTAGTGACTTTTGCATATCATCTGAGCAGTTCTAGGTGACTGGGAGCACCCTTAACCCATTGCAAATGCAACAAAGTGTTCATTGGTGTCAATCCACTTGAGTATATTTAAATCATAAAGATGGTTATTAATTACGCTACTTGCCAGTGGTGACACACCGAGCTGTGGTAACATCATGCTTTGGAGGCACTTTCAGATCATCACACTGCAACAAGTGTCCTTTTCCAGAAGGATGCCAAGCAACTAAGGGCTGTACTCCAAAATGAGCTTCCCTCTGTTTTCACTCTGGCCAAACTTCCAGGTTGCACCCAGAACACTAGGGGGTACTCTTAGCTTTTCTCCTGCAATGGAAGCTGAGTTTTTGCTGCTCCCTGTTGTTAGGGATGAGTCATTCAGAAAATTCTGGTTTTGTCCAAATTTACAGGTGATGACAGCCCTAGAAATAGATTAAAAGATTTGAGGGTGTTAGCTGGGATTTTTGTAAGTGAATCTAAGTGGATTAGGAATCCAGCACTCCTTACAGGTAAATGGGATGGGGCATGTGATTTCTGAAGATTCCTTGCAAAACCTGACTCTAACTTTGCAAAATGCAAATAGATGCATTCAGGTGTTTTGAAATAATGGAACACTGGAATCTAATGTGAGAATCCATCATACATTTAATTCCTCTATATCTGCTTTTGCCTTCTGTGGCACACTATGAACAGCTACTTCTTAGATGTCATTTTCTAGAGGTTCTGTGAGAAACCTGGGCTGGGAATAGCACCATAAGACAGAAACATCAGACATCCTCTCCAGAATATAGTGAAAGACTGAGTGACTTAGCAACATGGGATTCCAGTTTCCCCATGAAAAGATACCTGCTGTGGAGACACACACACACACACACAAAGAAGGGTGTGGGGGAAGCTTGATTTGCCTGGGTAGCTGATGGATCAGCATTACTTGGAGCTTGTGCGTGCATTAGAGAAAGAGCATGTCCTAAGGTCTCCAGAGCTGTCATGAAGGAAGTGTCAGGGTGCCCAGGCAAGCAGAACACACAGAAGGGGATCTGCAGGGTTGCCACTCTGGCAGAATGGTTGACTAGAGTTGTCACTTTGGGGTAATGTGATGTATGCATTAAAAGGGGGGAAAAAAAACCCGCAACAAAAACCTTCAGAAAACCCCTGTCAGCAGCAAACACTCATCTTTAATCCTTGTACACAATATGTGACACAACTATTTATTTTTAATGTCGGCATGCCCTCCCCTCTTCCCCCCTGCTCATGCCTCCTTCTTTCCTGTCCTCTTGGCTGTGTCCATGAAGAACAGCACTCCCAACTGGCTTGCATCTGTCAGATTTTCCTGTCCTGGACTGCCCCTTCCCTTTCTGCCATTTGTTTGAGTTTTGATCCAGGGCAGTTGGAAGCCTTGCCCCTCACATGTTGTTTCAAAGTGCCAGGGACAGAAGATATGCTGCAGGCTTAGGGTGTGATCCAAAGCCATTTGGGTTTTTGGATCAAATCTTTCTGTTTTAAAAACTGGCAGCAAGGCTTGGGACTCTGCTGAGCAAGTGTGGCTTCAGGTCACTGATTTATTTGTATTTATGAAGTACTAGTCCATGTAGCTGTGATGGCAGTGATCTCTCAGGCATATTGGCTTTCTCAAGGAGAACGCAGGAAGAAGGCTTTTTAAACAAAACATTTTGTCCCTTTTCTTCACCTCTCTTAAAAAATTGTATGTTGAGAGAAAAAAAATTAGCCTCCAAATTACAGTCAGGTCAATGTGGCTGCTTTGGAAGGATGAAGAAAATAAGCAACAAGAGTCAGGAGCCTTTAGGTTCTGAGACTTCAGTAGCTAACTCTGAGCTTGCTTTTCCTGTGATGACTCCTAGGTTCTTCCTTATCACAGTCCTCTTTTCTTAGCTCCTTAGGAAATGGTTCTTGTTCCTGTTATTTCAAAATATGGCCAGTGACCTTTCTCAGGCTTTTCTAGGTGCTTCCCAAAGGGAAAGAGAGGTCTTGTTGCTGTGGTATGGGAAGCCAAACCCAGATGTCAGGTTAGTAGCCTCTGGGGCAGCCTGCATGTTCTCGTCACTGTGAAGTGGGACTTAATTTCCGTCTCCTCCCCAGCCCTGCTGGGATAGCAAGGCAGAGCTTGCTAATATCCTTAGGCAGTAGAGTTACATTAGCAGGGCTCCTGGGGATTTCAAGCATCCCCTATAAGCTTTAGCAGAGCTGTAGCAATGTGTGCTGTGGGGCAGCCTGAGGTTGGTTGTGGTTTTATAATCTGAGAGCATTCTCCTACTGTAGAGCAGCAGGAGCTGTCCGTGGTGACACTCCCCCTTATCCCCCCACATCCAAGCATTGCTGTTTGTTTTGCATCTTCAGGATAGAAAGAAGAGTCTCTTTTTTCTTAATTATGTTTAATCAATGTAATTAAAAATGAAGTAGGCAGGTTATCCTCTAGATTGGCTCAAGAATTCTGCAGCCAAGCTCTCTGCTGCAGTTCTCCTGCCCATTTTACAACTAGCTCAACTATAATATGTAGCATTTTCTCCTTCTCCTCTGACTTTTCTTCAGATTGCCTATGGTGGCAGGTTTTGTATTACTTCAGAAAAAACATCTTTCCCCCCTTTTCCTTCCCATCCCATTTTTTTAAATTCCATTAACTAGCTTAACCAAGACCTCCAAATCTGGGGTTCCTGAAGGTTGATTGAAGAAAGAAAGTTATATTTCCTTCCTGTGTAGTGAAGTTGTTTAGCTGTTTTTATTTTTCCATTAGCTGAAGCACCAAAATAGATATATAATTTAAAATTCATAAATCCTAAATCAAATCATAGAAGTATCACAGATAGATGTTTGGCATAGGCTATCCACATCAAACCAAGATAACAAAGAATCAGAACAAAGAGGAGAAAGTAATTGCTTTCGTTTGTCTATGCTGTTCCTATGAATGTCACAGATTAATACATTTTACAGGATTTGGAAGGCTTTCAAAAGCCAGTATTGCAGTGGGATCATCCCTATAGCAATATTTCAAAACAGCTCTTACTAGAAGAATAACATTGAAGCATGATTTCTAATTAGCTTCAAGTTTATCTCTCTTCTACCTAATCTCCATCTCAGTATTAAAAGCTTCCTTAGATTGATAAAGGGCAGAACTGAGCAATTGCTTATCTACTGAACACATTTTGGACTTAGGCTCTTCTTCTTTCCAGTATTTATAGTAACTCTTTTCACAAAATTAGCTGATCTGTTTCATTTTAGGAACAGATTTTCACATTCAGTTGCCTAAAACTCTTGCAGGGTAATATGAACATTCAGTTGCTTTCCAAAAACTGATGTCTGCTCAGGCAATGCAAGGACTTGAATGTTCAGCTACCCTTTTGCATTTTCAGCTCCCAAGAAAGCACAGATACTATTTTTACATGAAAAAACTAGTCTGGTGTAATAAAGCTATAAAAAAGACACATTAAAGCTAAGCACCCAAGCCTAATTTTTTCTCTTTAAAAGACATTGTTGCCAACCATAGAGTCTTCATTGAAAATTGGCCAGTAGTGTTGGACACAGCCCTCTCCACTTCCAACAGAATGATCATGAAGTAGAAACCCGTTTATAAAACTGCTGTGGTACAAGACCAAGACCTGTGAACTGGACTGTGTGTGCAGCAAGATGAGGCACCCAAGTGAGAGGAGGAATATAGACAGCATTTGCTTCACAGCTTCACTTTTCTTTGGATTGTCATGCTGGGCACATGCAACTAATAAGAAATTTTGCAGCTTTTGACCAAAATATTTTTTCTGTTAATAAAGCAGACACATTGTACTTCACTTCAGTATGCAAATTAGAGACCAGTGCAAGTAATTTTAGATATAATTACACTTTAGTGCTGGTTTAAATTCACGATTCATATTGTAAAGCCATCCTCCCTGGCAATGGGGTGTCTAACTCCATGATTGTAATAAATGCACAGATAAATTCTAGAGTATTAAACCAACAATAGGTTTTCTTAAAATGCAGGTTACACTTTGAAAATTCCAAGCTCTTTTTTAACTTTAGAAAGCATAGTTTTAGAAGTTTTTTGTAAAATTGAAACATACATTGCAGGTTTTACTGAAAAGCGTGTTACCCAGAAAATTAGGATGGTGCTTTTGCTATAAAGCCAAATACATGAAAATTAGCATTTACTCTTTTTCTGGCCAAATTTATTCTTTGTAGTATGTTTTCTTAATTCTTTAAGCTGTCTTGAATGGCAATTTTAATATTGATGGAGTGCATGGAGCATCTCTAAGTGACACCAGTGCACCTTCATAATGAAATTGCTTGGAGAGCAAAGATTTTGAAATGGATTTGAGGAGTTCATGGTCTAAGCTGGGGGTGGGGTGGGTGAAAGGAATCCATTATTTGAGGTGGTTTGGGGGTTTTGTGTGTGTGAGTGAAGCTCCATTACATTGACTTATGCTGGCTGATGATTTGATTCAGTACAATGAAGACTTCTGGTAAAATCTCATCCTGGGCTGAGCTGTCCTATTTTTGCAGCGTGCAGTGAGGAGGGTAGACATGATTGTTCCTCCTTGCTGCCTCTTTTTATTCTAGAATTTTGGGGTTTGATAATATATAGTGGTAAGCATATCTTACCCTATATTTATTATCCTCTTTCCTTCCTTACAGTTTCCCTCTGGTTTCTTATGCCAGTCCCCTGGGTCTGCTGATCACAGCATGGCTTTGTCTCTCTGTTCCCAGTCAGACTTTCCTGCCTTCCACCTGTTTTGAGAAAGTGCTGCTGCTCAATACAAAGTTTAGTACTGCTGTGATTTCACCTGGCTTTCAACACCTAGTTAATGCTCTGCTAAACGCTTCAGTACCTGTAATGTAAAACTGGTGCTGGCCATGCCAAAATGCCTTTCTAATTAGAAGCCAGGTGCTACATTGGGCAGTCTGGGTGACAACAGAGAATGAGCTTGAAAATAAATGCTTAACTTTCAAATTTTAGATCATTGCTGTCTTGTATTCTAGAGCAATATTAAGAATTCAAGTTAAGATTGATAATTTTCATCTTAACTGGCAGGTTTAATACTTATGGTTCAGAATATATTTGTAAGTCCTTACATGGATGTCACTGCTAATATACTTAAAGGTAGGCTGTGCTTTGACAAGTTATTTATGTCAAGCCATTTGGCTGGGCAGAGGACATAAAGTTAATTACTTGTTTTGTCTCCAGGATGACTACACCGACCTTGGTCATTAACCTCCCTAGAATAATGAAAATGAGTTCTTTAAAGAAAGAAACAAACTTAGGCCACCCCTCACCTTCTTCCTGTGAATTATTTGGTTCAAGGAAGAAACTGAGGCACAAGGAAAGTACTGTTTCCAGAAGCTGTTTTTTAAGCATTGGAACCCGAAAGACAGTAAAGGAAGTAAATGAACTGAAATTAAGTGGAACTAAAGACAGATCTTTTGATTATTGGTTTTGTAATTTAATGACAAGATCTTACTTTCTCAAAGTAGGTAGAGATGAGTTTGTTTCTGCTTCTATAAACCTTAGAAACAAAGATATATTCCAAATGCAACCATGTCTGGAATGTCAATCTGTGCTACTGCATTGAGGTTGACCTGAGTCTGAAAAATGTCTGAGAGGCTGAGAGCCCTGTAGCATTTTTTTTAAAAGAAAAAAAAAAGAAAAAGAAAAAAAAAAAAGAGAAACCTTTAAAACTTTTTACTGNAAAAAAAAAAAAAAAAAATTTCTCTCCATCCCTTTCTGTACTGGAACCAGAAATTATTTTACAAAGAATGCAGCCTGGTCTGTTACTGTGCTGTCCTGTTCAAAGAAACTCTTTGGGCTGTGACTGGCTCCTATATGGCTTTGAGTGTCCTTGAGTACTGTAATATCTTGTTACTTTTTGTTTCTCTCAAAAAAAGACCCCAAACAAATAAGAAAAAAACCAACCAACCAAATTCAAAAAAAAAAAAAAATCCTGAAAAATGGCTTAGGGGTAATGCTGTTGTAGATTACTTTAGTTTAGAGCCCAAGAAGCAATGCAAAGTGTCCTCTTCCATGCCACCCTCCTCCTCACTCCAAATTCCTTCTCCCTGCAAAAACCTCTAATGAAGCAAATACAGAGTCAGTCAAAGTGCTGGGCCAAGACTCAAATGATGGAAAGACTTTTTCATAGCTCTGCAACAAATTCCCTTCTGTCAGCGTCTTGGGCTTTTTCAGTAATTATTAGTAAAATGTGATTCGTACTACTTCTGTTTTTCCTTACCTTTTGACATGTCTAACCAGACCTTAAACTCTAGACATAGTCCATATCTCAATATGTCTTGCTGTGCTCATAACTGTGTAATAAATGCAGCAGCTAATTGCAATAAGGTCATGTTGGCAGAGGAATAGGTTCATGTCGTAAACAGGGTTGATGGCAAAGGAGGAAGTTGCAGGCAAGGAGCTGGAGTAGCAGCTACTTGTAAATGGAAGTGACTGACATACTGAGAAGGTTTTTACATCTGGAGCTTTCTGCTACACTGCTGTGATGCATTAGCAACAGCCAAAAAATGACAGTCCAGACCTTTCTAGCTTTCAGTATTTTGAGCTTTTAGTACAGTGGCCTTGCAAATTAAAATCAGTTGAAGAGAAATGCTTAGGTCTGCTCTTGGCAATGGGATTTCATAAAGAACACTCCTAGCAAAAAGGGAACTATGGTCAGAACTTAAAAGTGCTGTCATCAGTTTTTATATCCAGACAGTTTCTGTCATACTCTTCCCATTCACTATAGTGAAGAATCAATAGTTGTCAATATGTGTCAGTGTTTGCAAGCATTTTAAGGGGTTGTTTTTGCATAGTGAATGGCTAGGAAAGAAGGCTATTATAAGAAACATCCCAATAAAACTGCCTGTGTTTCTTGAACTGCTTCTAGGACTGTTGTGTTTAAAAAAAAAAAAAAAAAATAAAAATAAAAAAAGGGATAGTACAATATGGGTCTGAGAGTTACCTGTGACTTTTCCATAAATCTAACAGTTTAATGAAATTATATGTCCATGAGAAGTAGATGCAACAGATAAGTCACAAACAGGACGGTGTTCCCTTGGACAACTACAGTGGTCTTCAGTTTAGGTTTGGAATACTCTTGCCTTCTTCCTGTCTCTTCCCTTTTCTGTAGTGCTTGTGATCTTAGCATGAAACTGCCCTGCCATGGCTCTGTATCTGTTGACTTTGAATAGAATTGTTTTCTTCAGAAGGTCATGCAAACAGTTACATGTTTTGCTGAATATCTGCAGCCTGCAGTGAAGACAGAAGACCAGCAGGTTACAAATCAACCTAGTTCCACTTTCTTCTGCAATCATGATCATCTAAACAAGAGCAAGTGGCTTTTTCTCCTTAACTTTCTATTATGAAAGCTGCTGAGTACCCAGATACATTGCTGGCCTGCAGACTAAGCTCCTTGTTTGGTTCCTGAAGTAAATCTAATGGTTCCAAGGAGTGGAAATGTATCTTGTCTCTTATAATGTCTTAGTCTTGCTTCTTCAGCCATGACTGTGAACAGATAATTTTGGCTCCTAATTAAATCACTGCTTTATAAGCTATACTACAATCATCATAAATTACTGAGTTCATTAGAGAAAGGAGTGTAAAACATAGATTTTTGGCAACAGTAGCAACCAGAAGTCTGTCCTAATATAGAGGGGTTCCAGCACACTGCTAAACAAAGTTGGGAGTTCTGGTTTTTTACTTAAAAAACCCATCTGTTCATGCAAACTTATGTGAGTCTGGGAAATTCCCTGTGAATGGGAAGTGATAAGAAATTGTGCCTCCTTGGAATATTTTGTCTCTAAGGCCGCTCTTTATGTTAAAAAGCTAAGGAAGGGTTCCTGAGAGGATTAAAAAAAAAAATAATGAAAGGAATGCTTCTTGACCAAGGAAATGCAAGCTGTTCTAATTAAAAAAAAAAAAAAGAAAAAAAAGAGAGAGAGTAAGGCAGAAGTAGGAAAAAAGGAGCAAAGATGAGTAGATCAGGAAAAACTGAGGACAGGCAAAGGGCTGAGCCACAGTCAGAGAAACCTCTGTGGAATGTGAGCAGGCTCAAAATAAGAGACTTGAGAATGAAAAGTAAACTTGAATTTAGTGTTGCTGCTTCCCAGTGGAAAACAAAGGCAGCCTTATGTGCAGGGTAGGAGGAAGGGGACTGAAACAGTAGAATAGGACTTCTTGAGGAAATAAGAATCAAAATTAGAAGAGTGCAGTGAAAGTGACAGCAAGACAGAGGAGCAGAATTCGATGGGAGACTGAGGATATGAAGGGTAGGAAATGGGAGAGGATATCCATGTTGTGACAGATTCAGAGTAAGAGCAGTGGAGGGATGTTTGGAATAAAATGAAAAAAGATAAGTTGGCCAATACAGCAGGATATGTCTTGGGCATGGTTGGAGACAAATGGGGAGCATTGATTTGGGGGGTATAGATCTGCATAAAAATGAGGTAAATGTGAAGGAAAAGACCAAGAATACAACTCTCAAAGTTAAAACCGAGTGGGAGAAGGAGGGTGAGGATACAGAAGAATCAAAATGAAAATAGATCACATAACTCAGTATTGAAACAGAGGTAAGAACTTTAAAGGTGCGTATCTTTTCTGGGTGTAATTATCTTCATATAGATGTGAGCTGGCAAGGTAGGAAATTATTTTAAATTATTCTAAAATGTTATTATCTTGACAGACTGATTATATTTGATTGTGTTGATTACGGCTATTAAAATAATTTTTCTCTGATGAAAAAATATATTCTCATAGCTTAATTGCAAATATCCAAAACATAGATTTAAGAAATTGTATATGCCTTCTGCTTAAAAGTTCTCTTTTAAATGGGGATGGGGGAGGGAAACCAAACAGATATAAAATGTGATTATTTATTATAGGGTTTTTTGAAGGAACTTTTTTCTGGAAAACTTGTTTTCTTCCTTGCTCATCCCTGAAGTAGTACAGGCTATATATCATTCAGAGGAAATATTCTGCTGTCATTTTGAATTAAATGCTTAGGTAGTTCAGGTGAGCCTTTTAAGTAGCTTTACCAGAGGCGGTGGGGGGAGGAGGGGAAAGGAAATGTTGTGTTGTGAAATGTCTCATCTGAAAAGTGATTAAGGGAATAGTTCTCTTTCATGTGAGTAAAGGCTGAGAGAGCTGCGACTGTTTAGCCTGGGGAAGAGAAGACTTGGGGGGAATGTTATTAATGTATATGAATAACTGAAGGGAGGATACAGAAAAGATGGAGCCAGGCTCTTGTCAATGGTGCACAGTGACAGGACAAGAGGCAACAGGCACACACTGGAACACAGGAGAGCTTCCCCTGGTACATCAGAAAACACCTCTCTAATGAGAGGGTGACTGATCAGGTTGCTGACAGAGGTTGTGGAATCTCCCACCTTGGAGATACTCAAAAGCTGTCTGGATGTGTTCCTGGGGAATTTTCTTGAGGTGACCCTGCTCCAGCAGGGGTGTTGGATCAGATCAACGCTCTGTACCAGGTCAGGAGCTTCACCACGCCTGCAACTATGTTTATAAAAGCACAACACTTACTTGATTTTTTTTTTTTTTTTTAATGTAAAAACATATACCACTCTGTTTGGAGATATCCAGAATAAAAATCCTTACTTT